>OX463788.1:47049460-47434845 GCA_949825025.1 Siphlonurus alternatus | reverse complement strand
CGAATTCGGCCCAAGGCCGAAAAAAATGCACAGAACTAGATTGGAGCATCGCGTGATGCTCCAAACCCGAAATTAATTTGTTTTTCGGCTTTGGGTCAAACCACGATGCTCCAATCTAGTTCTGGTCAAAGGAAAATGCTCCAAAGCCGAAGTAAAAGTCTCCATCGGTTTTGGAGCATTTCGATTTGACCAGAACTAGATTGGAGCATCGTGATTTGACCCAAAGCCGAAAAACGAATTAATTTCGGATCTGGAGCATCACGCGATGCTCTAATCTAGTTCTGCGCAATTTTTTCAGCCCTGGGCCGAATTCGGCTTTGGGTGCCAACATATTATATTGTTCTAACTGCTTGTTTTTCTCTATATATTTTTTTTGTCTAGCTTGCACTAAAATATCAAATGCGCCATTTGGTTCATGATTTCAACTTGACTTAATTAATATTTATTTTCTTGGCTACATATTGAACATGATGTTATAATAAATCGTTTAGCGATTGAGTGCGTTATATGCTGACAAGTTTATGGGACCAGTGTGTCTTTTTGACGCCAGCTCCTAGGTCGTCCTTGAGCGGCCACTCTTATCTCTGGAACTAACAAAGTAACAATGATGTCACACTCAGATATCATTCATGGTCGGAGCGCGGTATTAAACTCATGTTATGAACGTAATTTTTTCTTTAATTGCTCGGATTTGATCTTCAGTATGCCAAAACTGGTGTATATGTATGTATTATATTATGTATCAGTAAATGTAACGTAAAAATAATTCTGTGACGAAGTTATATCAGGCTGCATGTCTAAATTCTTCTGGACAATTTGGACTCACCAAGAAGATGACTGTCGTATGTTTGTCACAAAACTGTAAAAAAAAAAAAAGACACGAAAGAATGAATTTATAGTACATGCCATTTAAAGTGTGCAGCGTTCATATTTTTTTTTTTCAGTTATATGACGGCTATGAAGTTACGACGAATTAAGTAAGCATGCTATAGTTTGATATTATAAAAATACTATAAAATTATATAATAATATGATTATTTTATAGTATAGTGTTTTTGTATATTTTATTCTGTAATTCGCAATATTGACTATAATATATATATAATGTGTATACTAATATATTCATCATTAAAAAAATATTCAGTATTATTTGATTTTATACTAAAAGTACTAAAACTAATTATAATACGAGCAAAATTTATGTATAATTAATTTTAGTATCATGACTATTTCGTTTTATCATTTGACAAAATATTTGAAATACTTTGAAGTTTACTTATGGTAAGAATTGCTTGGTGAGAAACGTTTGATCTTGTTTTTAGAGATTTTACTAGCGACGACTGAGGATAAAGTAATAGGAAAAAGTAGTATTTTCTTCCTTGTTTCAATATATATATATATATATATATATATATATATATATATATATATATATATATATATATATATATATATATATATATATATATATATATATATATATATATATTTATACAGGTGTGCGAACAAAGGATTGAAAGGTGCCTAGATGTGATATTGTGGTGCATGCATTTGGTTTAGTAGCACGAGTGCTCGCTCTACATGCGCGCTCGCCATTACTATGATTAAACTGCTGCTACCGCCTTGCACCCGCCCTCCTGTCCCGCTCTCGGTGACAAATTGTTGATTCAATATTTTCAGCATACCTTCTTAATATACTGTATATTATGCATATTGGGTGCAATTAAAAAACTTTTATTGTGCTGTATATAGTACCACCTACCACCTGTCAAATTCACGTGTTTGCATTGATATTATTAGTACAAGAATCTTAAGAGTCATTATAGCATTAAATAATATCAATAATATCATATACAATGATATTAAAATGTCAATATATTATAAGTTCTGTGCTTCGTATATTTATTTTATTGCTTGAGTAAAACGTTCAGTTTCATGTTAATATTGAACATATACTTGGACTAAAAAATCTTAAAACTAATAACTTTTATTACTTTTTGTCTTCTCTTTACTTCGTTCTCTTATTTTATTGGTATACATTAATAAGCCTTGTTGTACAATTTTTGTAAAAGATGAATAAAAAAATGGACTAATTTAAGTGCATTACTCAACGTTACAAAAATGAACTTGAGGTACTACGTTGCCTTGTAATGATATGATAAGTTTGCCTCGGGGTCATTAAACATTTTATGGGGGAGAGGAAAGTATGACATCACGTACGCCGGGCCTGACAGATTGCGAGCGTGACGTCACGATGATTTTTAAGCGAGAGCAAGGGCGAGAGAGAGAGAGAGAGAGAGAGAGAGAGAGAGAGAGAGAGAGAGAGACGGTGGCAAGAGCGGGTGCGCGTTCGAGAAGGCACATCACGGCCTCACGACCAACGCTGCAATGTGCGACATTAATCCATCTGCCACTTGACCTGCACGATCTAGGGCCAATTGCATCTATCTCAAGTGGCGCTCAATGGTAGCCAAATATGTAGCACCATTAATTTAAATTCTTTATTAGAGTCTGGCATTCACTAAAAAAATATTTGTTACATTAAGTACTGCAAATTTCACATAATTATATTGGTAATAAATTAATATTTAATCCATATATAATATATAGAAGTATAAAATAATAACTTATGTAAAATGAGCAATGCTGATTTTTTTTCTTTGATGTAGAGTGAAGTAATTTATAGTTTGTGTGCAGCCCATTTGTAGTTACTGTACAATCAAATAAAACGTTTGATGGGTGATGCATCTGCGGCACGCGGAGACCGTGGCGGGCGAACGAGCGGCCTCTCCATGCACCCGCCCGCACGACGCCCGCAACACCACCCGCTCGCTACCGCATACTCCGCTCAACACTAAAACAAGAATTATTTTTAAATGTATATGTGTACACAGAAACAAAGAAACAGTACACCCTAAACATCTGGAAATAGAATACCAGCCACACAGCTGCAATGTCTTCTAAATCTTTTACAAACAGCTGTTTCAGTTTAACAATTAAATTTGATTCAGTTACGCTTGATAATTTTATTCATTGAGCAGTACATTAAATTGTGATTATTATATTCCTATACATTTTATTTAAATAACGAAGAGTAATTTTATTATTATTAATATATAAACTATAATGTCTGTTTTATTATATTATAGCATCGTCGTCGTGTAGTGGCATATAAAAATAACATCAAAAAAGCAAAACAACTATATATATCATTGCAACAAAAATTTTAGGCCTAGGCTGATAAAATTATACGCTGTATTATCTGCAGGCAAATGTTATTTTTGTCAATAATTCTCTAAATCTTGGAAATAATCTAGAATAGAACAGTTGAGCGATTTGATAATATTAAAAATTATAAAATCAAAGTGTAAATTTTACTGATTTTAAATTGTTAATTTAACAATTACAAAATACGATGTATAGTATATAACTGCAGTATAATAATATATACCGAATAACGTTTTAAGTCGTTTTACATAACAAATAACGAAATCATTAAATTCATTTCAATTCGTCAATTTTCAAACATATACAAACACACAAACATTGGTAAAAATGCAAACCCTTTGAATGAAAAGCTAAGACACATTAATTGTTTATATACTTTATATTAGTTAAACTGATAAATTAATATATAATAATGAATTGAAAAAAATAGGTTATTAATTAATTATAATTAATAAAGCTCTTTAGCACTGATATCCCACATTTCAGTATTTTTAAATATCATATTTAGTACGTAAGTTTACCTCTGATTTTGGCTGGTGCTAAAAAGCTTTGTGGCTATCAACCAGTTGAGTAATTAAACTCAAAGTAATTCCATGTGTGCTTATGATGAACTGGGGAAGGGGTCGAGTCATGAAGGCAACTCCAAGTCATGCATTTACGAGACTGCACATAATTCAGAAGCAGACAAATGAACGTTACTTCCAGCTCATTGCGCGCTTGCTTGCATATCGGCGACTACTTACACCGAATGTATGCCACAACACGCACTATACATAGTATATACATATATATATATATATATATATATATATATATATATATATATATATATATATTATACTATAATATGTGTATAGTATAGTATACACAGCGTGTTTGTTGTCCATACACAGAAATGTCATTAAAACAAAATTTGAAAATTTTATGAACGTAATAAGTAATAACGTATTTTTGTTTTCAGTACAATATATTTATTCAAAGTATGAAACTCACGACTGGATTACATACTAATAATATATAGGGAATATGAAATGGACTTATTGCAGCCACGGCCGCCTGTTAGCGTTCCATGCGTTCTATAATGTACTGAAGGAAGTTCCTTCATGGCACGCATGGAACGCTAATAGCGTTCCATGTTACGCTAACAGGCAGTGGCTGCAATAAGTCCATTTCATGTTCCCTATATATTATTAGGAAAGAACCGTGGAATATAATTAATTTAAGCTGAAGGTTATCAATTTATCAATGAACCAATCGATTTCCAATGCTAAAGCTAAAGTAACCTCTATAAATGCATAAAAGTGTAAACTTACAATGGGGTACTGACCGGTATTTAAGTTAGCAATATTAATAAAAAGTACTGTAAATTCTATGAAGAACGAGCCCTATTAGAGCATTCTACGACAATTTACTGATTTTATATGAATTTTTAAAACTTTTTTTGATGACGTCATAGCATTGAATCTTAAATGGGAAAATGCATCAGTTAACATTGCTAAAATGAAAAGTTATTGAGGTAGGAATTTGAAACCTTCATTATCGTGATTCTAGCACCTAAAAACCTTGCAAATGAAGTTTTGGTTACATTTCAATATGAAGTATGGGATTTAGCAATGTTAACTGATCTATTTTCCCATTTAAGATTCAATGCTATGACGTCATTTTTGAGAGGTTTTAAAAATTCATATAAAATCAGGAAATTGTCGTAGAATGCTGTAATAGGGCTTGTTCATCATGAAATTCTCGTGCCTTTTGAAATATTGACAAAAACTTGGAAAAAAAATTTTGGTCAGTACCCCATTGTTATAGATAAATGTACTCAAAATAGATAGTAATTTACTCAAAGAGAGCACTTGATTTTTAGACCAGTCTGTTAACTTGTCACTCTGTGTTGCTTACAACTTCGGTGATTAATTAAACAAGTAGCTGCGTCACACTCTCTCTACCTATATAATTACACTAACAAATTTATTTTATCTGGCAATAATTATTCGTTACTGGTTCCGCATGAAAAAAAAAAATCAAGTTTAATAACGTAAAGGTGAACTTTTGACTTTTAATATTTGCAAGTGTCTTTGACCTGCTGTAGGCAAGGTCATGTTGATAGGTAGGTAATTGAAAGCCAGGTAATATTTATACACCTAGACCACATTCATGCAGCAACCAAGTCTGGTGTGGTGGGCTCAGGTCTGCAAGCAAGATGAAGCAGGCAGACAGCATCTCTGGCAGGAGCTGTGAGAGATGTGACCGCGGGAGGAGAGCGCTCCTCGCCAGTCGTAGTAGCAGGTGGCTGCAGAGCGGCGGAGGACGAGCTCAACTTTTTACTGTCCTCAGGCTCTCTCTCTCTTTCTGCGGTATTGCGTCACTGTTTCTTTGCGTCCCAAAACATGATTTTTGCTGTCCCCCTATATGTGAAATGTGACCTATGTTTCTTCGTCTACTACAATATAATTATATGAAAAAATCATTTATAGGGTCTATAATCGTATATAATATTGTATAGCGGCCATATTAAAGGGTTCTTACTGTTAGCAGCAGACAAAAAAAAAAAAATAATAAAAATAAGATGCTACCATCATGTACATACATGCTGAGCACGATACTAATCGAGAAATGGCAGCAGTAACTTCTCCAACCAGAATTCCATGAATCTTGTTTTCATTCTGATTAAAATGTCAAAAATAACAAGTTTTACGAAATAACTGTTATCAATCCGTTAAATAAAAGTAAAATTAAAGCGAATCTATAGCTCCGGTTGCATGATTAAAGATTAATTAATTTATGGAATCAAATTAAAAAAGAAAAAGGCTTCAGGGCTGCAGGTTTTTGCTGAGAGCCGTAACGCCGACTTGTTTGCTTTTATTTCATCTAATAGAAATTATGAATAAATATAATTAAGTCCCCTGGTTAGATAAAAATGAAAAATATAATACACGATAACAATTAGCATAATATATGAAATAATATCAACACAAGCAATGACAGTCATTTTTTACGGTTCCATTCAGCCTTTTGTATTTCTAAAATTATTTAAAGGATCTAATCACGATGATTCAATCAGAAAACGTGTATCAACAACTTTACGTACTATGTTCACTATATTATAAACTTTTGCTGGACAGCCAAACTGTTCTTGTCTGAAAACAAGATTCCAAGGAGAAAAGAAGAATGTCTAATTTAAAAAAGAAAATTTCTTCAAAGTTTTTTCACATCCGTCTATTAGTTTGGTGAACATGCAGCAGCTTCGTCCGTGTTACAACAAGTCTACTTGCATTATTATAATGAGAACTACGAGAACAGTGACCTCAGTACGTCGTGCACTTTCAGCTGCTCGCCTTGCTTACATGCACCCACATCCGCACGATACAACGTTTCGTTTCAAGTTTCAAATTGAAGAGTTGATTGTGTCCATTGTTGCGACATGACCTCTGCACTGGGTCACGAGCCCTGCAGCCTGGCGCGCCGCAGCTTCACCAGACACCGAACCGTCAATATATTGAAAGTATAATATGCATGGTTACAAGTATACAAGCATTTGTTCTGACGCCAGTCAATCATAGAGTGATGTAATGAGGGATCATACACTTAAAATAACAAACGGTATATAGCGCTATAGTTTTCAAACAAGTTGCTTTGTGCAGAGTTCCCTTTGTTTTTTATGTAGTGAGAATTGAACTTGCAATGTATATATATATATATATATATATTAAAATACACAATGTTTTTATTAATTTAAAAAAAGAAGAGAATTGGAGCTCTAGTAACTATTAATAACTTAGTATAAAAACAAACAAATATGAAATGTAATATTCAGTTATAAAAAGTTTATCAACTTCTAATTTAAAAAAAAAAAAAAAAAAAAAAAAAAAAAAAATCAATTAATAATAATAATAATAAATGTTTATTGAGCTAAATGACAACATATATACAGCATATTACAATAAAATACCTGTAAGCTCAATGGGTGGACTGCAAAAGGCAGAACCTAAGCACAAAGTGAACAGCCACCCCAATTGATTGATTGATTGATTGAAAACAATAATAACGGTTTAGCGTATCAAAATTCACATTTAAATATGTAAACACAGTATTATCTTCCTGTCAGGATCAGATTACAATTAATTTAATTAATTTACTTTGTAGTGAAGTTTTTTTTAATCATCTTTATTGTAGAAAGACATGAAATTTGATGATACAAATATATTTTAAGCGTTGTAATAATCAGTTTGGTAAACCTGTTATTAGTGAATTTGTAGCCTGCATAGTGAGTTCTACTGCAGGTGCATCCATTGAAGCCAACAGAATGTAATTTCTCGCAGTCGCTCTGCAGAGTATCTACAATACATGCACTTATTATTATCAAATCACTATGCAGCACCCATATGCAGCAACATTTGATCGTGAGGATTCGGACACGCATGACAAAAAATACAGTTAATTTAACTATTAACTATAATAATATAAAATATGATGAACACCGTTATGAATAATTCCAGAAACACCTGAAGAAAATAATTACTTAACGTATTTAGATGGAACATTTAATTAACTTCAAATCAAGATTCTGTTGTATTCCTTACTTCTGACAATTACGCGATGGCGCGAATTAAATTAAATTAAATTAAGATTTTTAGTGCTTTTTCGCCATCCGATAATTACATTACTATGAATACAAGTATCAACATTTAAAAGAAAAGAGATGTCTCAACCGGGCTTCGAACCCTGGTTGGGACATCTCTTTTCTTTTAAATGTTGATACTTGTATTCAGAGTAATGTGATTATCGGATGGCGAAAAAGCACTAAAAATCTTAATTTAATTTAATTGACAGTGACATGAATGTCAATTTTTAATATTTTGAATTTTTAAATAAAAATTCAAATATACAAAAGGAATCATCCAGGATTTCGCTTATTTATAGTAATGTTTGTAATAATATTTTATTTAAATATAAAATTTAATAATTTAAGATAAGTTGAGAGTAAGTTCTGTTTACTTATAAATGTGAATACGGTAGCTCACGTTGATTCATAATGATTTAATTGCCCCAGTCATGTCATGCGTGATGTTTTTGTTGCAATAGATAATAATATAATTTACTAGTAATATAACTATTTAAATCCAATGGTGTCAAAATAGCGTAATATCGTTTTAAATTCATTCTATATATAAATGAAGTTAAAACTGATAAGTAAATTACAGAGTGAACAAATTCTGTTTAAAATTTGCTACAATTTGAAATTTACAGTAACTTTTGTACTATAGCATTGCTAATTAGAAACCTTAGAATGTTTCAATATTTAATCAATTGAATATAATAGAATAATTTCTTTATCATAGGCGATGTTTGGCTCAGATATTTGACAATAATCATTTTTATTATTTACAATTTAAAGCAAGCATGAAAGAAGAAACAAGTTTGTGATTTTTGGTGTAGATGATGAGAAAGAGGAAATGAATTAGCATGGTGGGTGTAATCAATTGCTACACGCGATAACATTCACGAGTGTTCTGGAGAATATTACTGGCCAGCTGGTTTGAAGACTTATATATATGATATAAATATAATAATAATTAAATTATATTGTAGGGTTGCGAATTAATTACAGAACAAGAAAAGGCTGCAGAATCAAGCTAAGATTTAATATAACAGTTATTCTCTGATACAGAGCTATATATATATATATATATATATATATATATATATATATATATATATATATATATATATATATATATACATATATATATACATATATATATATATATATTATGTATGGCAGCAACGTTGAGTATATTAATGTCTGAAGCTATATACCGGCCACCTTCGTAATACCATACCATACCATACCCCACACCCTCTCGATTATATAGTGCCCATATTCTTTTTATATAAAGAAGATATCAACAACTTGAGACAGACCAAATTATCACGAGACAAACTATATGAATAAATAAAATGAACAGAGAGTGGTGGACTACGTGGCAATATTTATGCGAGCATCCATCAGACCAAATTATAGCGAGTTATCTGCTGGCGGCCCACACATGCACGCGATGCTAGTTTTCAGTTTCATTGCTCCGAGTACCCCGATGGTCAGCCACTATATATATACAGTAAGGGTGCATGTTGATGTTAGCCGAGACTTGATCCTAGGTTTCGGTGATGCACCCCAAGCTATGCTTCTCGACTGTCTGTCTGTATCTTATCATTTTACAGTCTTTGTTGTTATGTCTGAGGCACTCGACCTCCCGCGAGCTGCCTACACACGGGGTTGTGTAGCTGCAGGACCATAGGATACATTGTGGAGATATCATCTATACAGTTTTAACATCCTCATTAGTAGTTAGTTGCGGGAAGGAAACCTTGTTGATTTCGAATCTCGACTACTCTAAATAACTATTTTCATAAACATGGATCTTGTTTATTTATAATACAATAGTACCCACAAAAATTATATATTTATTTTCGTTCGCCTCAAAATTGAAAAAAAAAAAAAAAAAAAAAAAAAATACAATACAATACAATACAATTTGTTCTATATGACTATATTATTTATTTTATTGTTTTTTTCAGCTACTTTGCTCAAATCTTCCCGTTCCGCTCCTTTCCTTGTAAGGCAAACTTTGTTTTAAAAATACATTTCATATCATGGTCTTTGCAAATAGCTGGGAGTGGAACGAATATCAGTAATATTTAAAGTCTTGTCTCGTTCCTCTAATATTAAGTGGTGCTCATGATTTAAAACTTTAATTGCGCTGCAAATTGGCTTTTTTTTATGAAGATGTTAATGTTAAACTTGTTCTGGATGATTTCATGGAAAAGAAGTGACAGAGTTACAAAATATCGTTTGTGTGTGTGTTTTTCTTTTAAGTTCGGATAAACGACTATTTTCACGGTGTTACAAAATACAAGAAAAAAATGAAACATTCATATTACTAATAATTGTTAACAAAAATAGATATCCAGTTAAAAGATAGTTTCATGACAATTGTTCATGACAACTTTTCACGCGTTTCATTCAGATTTAATGGAGTATCGACCTCAATTTTTTTTATTGCAGAAATAGCAAAGTTATGCTACCCTGATTTTTTCCAGATTTTTTAGAGCCCGGGAACTATTTTTAAAAAATCATTAAAAGTTCTTTTTGTGACGTCACGAGACGCCGCTCCTTAAAAAAAAGATAGGACTTGCCGCCGCGTGACGTCACAAAAAGAACTTTCAATAATTTTTTAAAAATAGTTCCCGGGCTCAAAAAAAAATCTGAAAAAAATCAGGGTAGCATAACTTTGCACGCTCTATCTATTTTTGCAATAAACATTTTTGAGGTCGATACTCCATTATAAATACTGTTGTGTCGGTGATAATTTCTGTTGAAACAGAAGTACCAAATATATTGACAAATATCTATTTGTTGTGATCTCTACTTTGTATTTCCGTAATAATTGACGGTTTCATTTCAATCCTTGAGGCAAAATTAACTGTTATGAATATTCACATTGTATAAGCTTTTAGGAATTTGAAAATAATAATTTTATCTCCGAAAAGAGCAAATGATATACGAGAACACTAACCTCCTTTGTTTTCTCTTTTTTTTTTTAATCTCATGTCTTCATCTTAGCTCACATCGACGCAGTGATAATAATAACACAAGCTTTGAATATCCTTTGGCGATAACATCCACATGAGCTATACTCTATGGGCTCTATACCAGGATAGTAACAAATTTTAGTTTTTTAATTCCATTATGTAACCAATAAAGTGTTAGTCCACCTTATGCAATTCAGCTGAATCACATACATTGGAAATTAATCAAATTATGTATTCAAGTAAGTTTTTGCTTTTTGGCTTGTAAAAAAAATATATGTTCCAACTTTTGATGAAAAATTTGATTAAAATCATTGCAGAAAAAAATGCCATCTTTTCTACAGAGCTGGTTTAACGTCGCATACTCAGAGTTTCACTCAGTGAGAAGTTTGAGACCATTGCTATAGGAATAGATTATTCGTATAGGTTAAATTTAATTATTATTACATCAATTTATTTCAAACATGAAAAAAATGAAAATATTACAAGTTGGCATTTATAGACGAAAAGATAACATTAAAAAAATAAAATAAGGAAGTTAATGTTAAAAAAAAAAAGAAGCACATATTTAAATATTTAAGTCCTAATGCCTTATGAATCTTATGATGGTTGAATAAAGTTTTTTTCGCAAGTTAGAGCAACAGTGTTATTATTGTAATTTTTTTCTTTTATTGTTGTTTGAAGTGAGCAAGTTACTGTGAGTGTTACGTCACTCGGTGTCAAGTGGCTGCAGACCGACCGCCACAAGTCTCGCGGGTGGACCACACAGGCCGGCGGGCGGGTAAGAGGCGCGCGGCCTCGGTGGCTACCCGCGCTGCAGGAGACGTCTCCCTCCCCGCGCCCGTGATTATTATCATATGTGCTGTGATTAACCCTATCACAATAAAGAGGCGCACGTGCGCCAAGCCAGTGGTGCTCATCCCAGAGGTCACCAGTTTAATGTATGAAATGTGTGCCTCAAGACATTATATAGCTATATATATACGAGGCTTGTATCTAACTTTCGTGAGTTTAAAAATGTCATGGTATATTAAGAAATTTAATACATATGTAATATGAGGAAATATATGAGTCATTCTTCATATATATTTCAACATTAATATTGTTTCCTAGTATATTATTATTATTTTGTATTTATATTTACTATTTAAGAGGAAGTTCTGTATTAAATTGATGGTAATAAACATTTGAATACAAAATTTATAAATATAAATGGCTGCGTATTTGGGAAACTGCATTATTTCTTACTTAGTATTGAATATCATCAAAGAATATAATAATATATGATGTAACGTATAACAGATTTAACGTTCTTCAGCAGAGGCACAAAAGCTAGGAAGGGGTTTCGGGGTTAAACTGCTCTCTTGAGGGACAAAACATATAGGGCAAAACATAATTATATGTATGTGTGTACTTTTCCCTTCATAGTTTACGGCATCCACTACCACTTGGAAAAATAAATTTCAAATTACGTCACTGCTTTGCTTTGCTTTAGTATCATGGATTTGCAATAGGCAAAGAAAGATAATATTACATTTTTTTGTTTGTTTGTTTAAATTTAGACGTAAATGTTGGTATGAGAATCTTGCGGATATATAGGAAGGAGGAGTATTTATTATTTGTATTCACGTTGTCTCGAATGGTTGAGAGAGGCGACAGAAATGGAGGCGCACACCACAGCAGACGTGATGAGATTGCAGACGATTTTCTCCTCAGCTTCCTCCTTAGTTGCTGCTGCTGCTGCTCTGATCTCCCTCCCTCTTGGATGTGCGGTGTCAGCGCGATTCCCAGTAAACGCGAACCTCTTGCACCCGCCTCACAGATAGGGCACTACTTTAAAAACTGATCTCGTAAAATGTTGTAAATATAGATATTTTACGATTATAATAATATATGCACAATTCAAACTTATAATTTATCAAGTTTGAAAACATTTCTTGAAAAAAAAAAAAAAATAAAATAAAATAAAAACTACCAGAATAAATAATAATTTAATAAAAATTTAAGTGCTTTGTATTTAACTATTAAATGAAGAATCAGCAAAGGACTGTGAGAAAATTATAAATTTTTACAGAGTTCACTAGAATTTTAACTACAGGCGTTAAAATTATATTAATCTAGTAATTATAATGTATAGTAAACATCCGTTTTTTCGGAAGAATATAATACATAATACTATTATTTTATTGGAGCGCTGCAGAACATATTTTGCTCGTGCTGCTGGCACTACGGACCTCAAATTTCACTTTTTTACCCCCTTTTTTTTCCTGTTTACCCTACTACGCCCGGTGGCACAATATTACTTTGTATGTATATATATATATATATAATTCGATGTTCTCCCTGCTTTTTTACCGATCTGCATTTGTTTTATTTTACTTTTTTACCTATCTGTTTTTTATTTATCAAACTTTTTTACCTATCTGTTTTTATTTTGTCACACTTTTTTACCTATCTGTTTTTGTTTCTTCAAACTTTTTTACCTATCTGTGAAAAAGTGAATTGTTCAGGAGAAGGTTTAAACTGTTTATTTCTTTATTGTTGTGATTATTTAAAAATACACTTAGCTTTTTTTAAAGGTAATATTATTACTCGTTGTAACGATTTTTTTTTTTTTTTCAAATTCCGTAAATTTCTCGCGTAAAAAAATATAATCGGGATTCAAAATTCTGCTCAACAAGTTTTATTACTTATTATTACGCGTGTAGATATTAATGAAGTTTACCATACATAATATATAATTATGGTAATTAAGGAACATTAATAAAACAGTAATTGATGATGCATCAATCGGCATATATAGTTATTGTGAATACGAAAAAAGTATATAATGCTAATTAATTATTATCCTCGGCATTTTTGGTAAAGAATAAAATTGTAACATAAAAGAATTAAATTTATTTTTGTAATATTTATAAAAGGCCATGGGAATAGGGAATTTGACTAAATAAAAAATATAATTATACTTTTTACATTCTAAGCAATCATTTAGGATTAAAAATGTACGTATCGATTGTAATTAAGATACTATGCAAACCTTTAATTTCAAAGTCACTACAGTATTTTAAAGTTTAACATAATTGAAATTTGTTTTTTTTTTTTGCATATTTTATAGCCTACAGATAAATAAAACTCATCAAATTAATAATTATTAATTTATATTAATATCAAGCATAATAATATATCAAATTAATAATAAAAGTATAAATATTATTATATGTTTTGTAACAATTTTTGTATAATATATACAGTAATATAATATAAATGAAACGAAAATTAAATGAAATATTCTTCATGTAGCTTTCGCTGTTCATGCAGTACAAAATATGCTTAATTTATATATATTCTGTGAGGCCATAAAATCTTCTGATGTCCAGTTTCTAATTGTTTTAGCAGACAGGCAGAGTGTATTTATTAGTATACATCATTTCACAAACTTTAAATTACCACTCTCAGTCCTAAGGAAATACTGCCATTGTACTTGTTTACGTAGCTTTACAGGGCTACTCAATGTTCTACGTTTTGGTGCAGCTGTATATAACGCCAGAGTCTCGAACAAACACTTTTTTTTTGCATATTTGTCAAGTGAATAAAAATAATTCTGAATTTTTTCTCTATCCTTTTCACTCACATTAGCACAGAATTTTAATAACTTTTGGGTGTCCTTCTTTTCACTGTTTTTACACTCAGCTTTCATCACCACTGCAGGCTTGTTGTCAGGTGAAACAATACCAAGTTGTGTCTTCGTTCCAACATATGGTTTCCCCTGCTGGCGAAGATTTTGGTTTGTGAATTTTTCAAATGAAAGACGTCTAATATTACTTTTAATTTTTGTTAATTTCTTTTTCATACTCTGTTAACGTTTTAGAATTGTTTACTTTACGATTAATATTTTGCTCTACATCTGCAAAGTCTAATAAGGTAACAAAGGAATTTCAAGTATCAGTACATTGTTCTTTAATCGTCAAAACTGACTCGGCTTGTTCAGAGCTCCGACCACTAGTGCTTGGTCCAATCTCCATACTGAGAAGCTGTAAAAACAACAAATTGTTACTATTGCCGCCTATTGCGATCATTATTATTACGTAATTCACTCTAATGAATGTAAATATTACTTAGTTAATAATAGAATATAAAATTCTTACCTATTTCAATCCTTATTTGCATGTAGACTCAGAAGAAAAGCAGAAATAAACGTCGCACACACACGAGGTTTGTTTTGGTCTGTCAGCTGATTGTTCCGGATTGTTCTTATTTAATTTAAATTATAAAAAAGCCGCGAAACACTCTGAAATTTTAACAGCTTACGTACGGTGGTGCACTCTATATTTTTCCGCGATAAATTTTTTTTTTTCAAATTGACAGATAGGTAAAAAAGTTTGAAGAAACAAAAACAGATAGGTAAAAAAGTGTGACAAAATAAAAACAGATAGGTAAAAAAGTTTGATAAATAAAAAACAGATAGGTAAAAAAGTAAAATAAAACAAATGCAGATCGGTAAAAAAGCAGGGAGAACATCTATATATATATATATATATATATATATATATATATATATATATGAATTTCAACCAATATTTTTTAAACTAGTTTCTTGGGCAAATTTTTGAAACGACCTTACTTTTGTGTAAAGAATTTTTGAATAAACATAATTTTTACAAACATTTTGTGCTCATTAGAGACACGCCCCCGCCCGGTGAGTACACAATTTTAGTTTTTAATCTCTCCTCGACAACGAGAACTTTTTTTCGGGAGGGGGGGGGGGAAGTCTTTATATTCGTATCAATGTTTTAAATATATATGGATTGAAGCACATATTTTATATTTGTGCCCAATAATTAAATTTTAGTTTGTGAATTTACGAATTTTTGATCAAACTTGTGTTTCATAAACTAAAAATTTATTAATGAGCACACATGCTTCAATCCGCAATGTATTTAAAAGATAAGTATGAAAAAAAAAAAACTAAAAAACGCGATAAAATAACTAGCATTGCATATACTCATCAGGCGTAGTAGAGTGAAGATTTACGTTTCATGTTTTGATTGATTTTAAACGATAAATCTTACAGGTGACACAACATATTAAAGGCTGTCAACAACCAAAAAAATAAAATTTTACATATTCATTCAAACAAATAAGTTATAAAACTTATAAATAATAATTGTAACAATCGTTGTGTCATATTCAGACTCTTATATTATATAAGAATTTCGCAGGAATGTAAAAAGCAGTTAATTTCATGAAATTTTTTAAAGATGATAAACACGTTATAAACACTGGAGAAATAAATAACACGTTGCGAAGATAATCTTACAAGTTGCAATCCCATGCATTGTTTCCTAGTATGCTCGGGTTCCGAATACACATGCTCGGACGGAAAGACGTGCGTTTCTCCTGAAGAAAAGTGCGATGGACGCCCGCACTGTCCAGACGGCGATGACGAACACCACTGCGGTGGCCCAACCACAATATTCCCAACCACTTCAACGCCATCGCGAGGTATATTATACTTGTCTACATCCAAAACTTAATAGCTTAAATTAAGCTGTAAAAATTAAATTCAACCACTTATTATGATCATGTCATGTCACTGGTGTTTAAAAACTTTTTTGCTACTCTCACATATTAGAAATTTATGCATCATTAATCATTAATACTTCAAAAATTAGCCTGGTGTTCCAAGTTTTAACTAATAATTTTTTGTTTTGTGCTTAAGTTACATATAAGTGATATAAGTATTTAATATAAATGCATCATGTATATTATTCATGGATTGCAAATACTGTCATTCGTGTCTTTTTCTTCTAATTAGGATGGAGGTAACTTATTAGTCATGTCTGTTAATTTCCATGGTTTCTTTTCCACTAACTTAATTGTAACGTCCCGCATCCAATCTGTCAGCCCATCAACTGTGCCCACGAGGGGAGTTTGGCTGCGCGGATGGCTCGTGCGTTGCCATTGCAATGCGTTGTGACGGTCATGTCGACTGTCCCAATGATGAGAGCGATGAGGATGGTTGCCGTATGTCTTTGCTGCTTTATGTGTTTACTTGTGTAAATTGCCTGCTTTGTGTTGTGCTACTTTTTGTGACTATTTTTTTGTAATATATTTTTCATTTTCATATATTTTTCATGATTGTAGTAGTATTAGTGTATTGTAATTGTTATACCATTCTCAATACAAGAATGCAGTTTGCCATTCTGGTATCCCAAATGAAATCGTCATAAAGACCACGTAACGGTCAAGGAAGACTTTCTGCAACACTCACTCTGTTGACCTCTGTTCTTGAAATGGGGGGAGGGAAGGGGACGAGAGTGGAAGGGACTACGGGAGTCTAAGGGCAGGGAGGGGGAAAGAATCAAGGGTTAATCTGACTTACAGCCCAGAATAATGAGAGTGAAAAAACGTGAAAACGTTGCCAAGTTTATATGACCCCTAGATAGAAGATTTTAATCAGAAGAAACCGGAAAGCGAAACGTAGGGGGGGCTTTTAATCAGAAGAAACCGGAAAGCGAAAATCGGGAGGGGGACATAATTGACTTTTTAATCAGAAGAAACCGGAAAGCAAAATTCGGAAGGGGGACTTTTTAATCAGAAGAAACCGGAAAGCTTACAGTGTTGCCGGTTCTGTCCAGATCTCACGTTTTTTCATCTCATCCTTCTTGGCTAAGGGAAAGAATCAAGGGTTACTAAAGGGTTACTGCCTTGGTCACCCCCCCCCCTCTCCCTCATGGAATCAGCCCTTGCATGAGCATGTTATCTAACAGAGATTATAACTTGGTTGACACAAGGGAAGGAAATGGTGGGATGGTTCGAGGGAATAGAACCCCCAAACCAGTAAGGTGGGTCATGAAAAGGGGTAAGGTAAGAGAGAGGGGGAAGGGGGAGATGTCAAAGTCAATTAAAAACAGAACACGTGGAGGAAATGCCTCAACTTTCCATGCATATAAATTAATCCAAAATTTCAGGGTGCATGTAAGGAGAGGGAGGGGGCGTCCTTTCCTTTCCCTGAATTATACAAATTTTAACTATAAAATAAATGTATTGTATTTTAGTGCTAAGTTAAATTTTAACTTAAAAATTATATTTTACATGTGTTGCAGTACTGTAGGTGTAGCTTTTAATATTAGTTTGCACGTGACCTGTAACCATAGTTGGTTTTAGCTAGTGTCTCTAGTTCTTGCTATAACTGTACTAATTATGCATTTTTAGTAGAAAAGTATAAATTTTATAAAATTATAATGTATATATATAACCAATTTAATATGTAATAGAAAATATTAAATTCGCTTTATAATGTGGAGAGCATTATATTTTTAGCCATAAAAATGATAAAACTATAGTTCAGAGAGGACTAGCGTGCACTGCTTTGCAGTCTTGACTGAATTATAGTTCTGAACTAGGAACATGTCATAATAACTATACTGTACTTTAGCATATTTTTTTACTCTCGCTTCATTATGAATGATTTGATTATTTAAAATATTTGTGTTCTAATTATATTAATATAAAATAATAAAACATACAGGGAGCGATTCACGAAAAAGTTATCCAGCTTTCCCACTAATTACGGTTAGCGCCATTGATTTAGGCTGGCACTGAAAGTAGTTAGTGAGAAAGCTGGATAACTTCCTTCGAGAATCGCGCCCGCAAGTAGTAAATAAGAGATATTTAACTTCCTTGCATTAATGTCAGTATTTTACTTCACAAAATCATTGTACTGTCCACCTTTTCTTTATAGTTTCCATATTTTCAAACATGCACAGGGTAACACAAGCATTGACATAATTTTTCTTGCAGTGTGTGACTCAAGGACTCACTGGCAGTGCAACTACGGCGAGTGCATTGAGATCGGCCGGAGGTGTAATGGAGTGCGAGACTGTCCACAAGATAATTCCGATGAACTCAACTGTGGTAAGTTGGGCTTCTTTTCCTACGTAACATTTTCTGTACTATACAACTCACTGTATTATAGATGTACAGCATTCAAACAAATTTACTCCATAGTTCTCTTTTTTTATTTAACGGGTTGCCTGCACGAGGCCAGTGGTGGATTTAGTCCTAAAACACATCATCCAACAACTGACCCAATCATGATCTGCCCCAAATTGGGATTTGTTTAACTTTGCAGCAGTTTTGTAAATGATCCTCCTTAGATCCTTGGGCTGGTGTTAAATCCTTACAGGGCTGGAGAAGAATCAGGAGGAGTGACGTGATCCAGCTGCTGTACTAATAAGTCTTGCATTTAGACTTTATAACACAGGCTCCCTTCCAAGCAGCTGAGACGCTCGAGAGAGGAGATTCGACTGTTAAGAATCCCGTAGTAAAATTACCAATTGAACTGAAATCAATCTACCATGCAAATATACATATTTTAGATATTTATAAATAATGGTAAAATAATTAGCAATTTAGGACAAAAATGTTTAATAAAACTGCCAATTAAATTAAGATTTTATGTGATGAAAAATTTTAAAGGTAGGATTGCTTGCGGAAGTCTCAATTGGAAATTTTCCTACATTTTTTATGACATAATAATGTCCTACTAAATGTATAAGTACAATGGGAATGATTGTAGTATATTTTCGAACATTGAATGCAAGGTAAAAGAGGTATGCATGTTCCTAGTCTCACACGTGTTTAATGTTCCTTATATAGTTCCATAAAATAAAAAAAGTTCTGCTAATGTCATCTGGTGCTAAGAAGTAATTTTTGTCATCCTCGTGACCCTCGTAAGGTTTCAAGGAAAACGGCATTCAATTTTCATTGTAAATACTGTTGTACTGCAATAATAAAACTCCCCGTTACATCCGGTATTACACGATACAATTTTGTATAGAATTTTTCTCTTACAAGAAAATGTCATTTCAGTACAAACAAATGAGGTTACCGTTTTCTTCTAAGGAAAAATTGTATGCAAAATTGTATCGTGTAATACTGGCTTAACATGTTCTGACTTTACATTTATATATTAATTGTTTATGTTAATTAAAATTAGTGAATAAAGAATTAAGGCATATCAATTGTAAAAAAAAAATATATATGTTTGATTATATATAATTATGCACTTTAACGGTAACTTTTGGCTTTTGGCAATCAAATTTACAATAACTTTTATAAAATGTGATTATGACCTTCTTATGCAAGTAGCATGGCAAATTGTCACCGAAATTCACTGAAACCGGCCGGTCGGACCACACTAAATTTTTAGGTACTTACTTTAAGGACAATTTTTGTTCTTTTATTGACTCATTAATTCTGTACTGAAAATTGCGAAAAGTACTGGTAATAAGCTAGTAAAATTCAATTAATACATAAATATAATGCACTGAATCCTAAAAAGTCCTTACTTTAACGTGAAATTGATGTACTGAAGTCAGATTCAGCATATAATATTTTATGCTTGTTTTTAATCATACCAAGTTTGTTTTATTTGCCTCTTATTCTCTACAGAACCAAAACCCCATATTTTTATATTAATGTTCTTTCTTAACTTTGTTGGTCCAACAAGAAATTTCCTTTTTTTCTTTCCCTAAGTGATGCGTCGTCTGCGATCAAATCACTCCAAGTTGGGCCGGTATTGCTAAGCCGACTTTACACTAATACAATTTTTCTTACAAGTTTTAATAAGTTTTGTTACTTCAGCCCTGTGTATTTCACGATATAATTTTGCCTACAATTTTTCATCATGTACTGTACAAGAAAATTTCATTTCCATATACAAACAAATGTAATTGAAGTTTTCTTGTAAGGATAATTTGTATGCAATATAATTAAGTTTAAAACAAGTTAGCAATAGTTACAATAAAACTTTATCTCTTCCTGGAGGCATTGTAATCCAGAAATCTGCTTATAATTTATTTATGGGCACGTTATCAAAATGTTCTAGATCTGTTATTAAAAATTAATACAAAATTTTTGTGTTGAAAACACATCATACATCATACATAATATATAATTATATATATACATATATACATACATATATACATATATATATCATATACGCAAGATTAGAATAGTTCATTACGATGTAGAATTGATTAGAAAAGTTTTTCATTTTATTTTTCTCTTGTTTCTTCAAATCGTTTGCAAGAGGAAAAAGAAAGAGGATAAGAAAAGTTGAAGTGAAATTGTCTTTATTGCAAAGCTGACTTAACTCTTAGTAGCTCAATGGTAATATTTCTTCCAATTAATAAAATAACTTGACGAATTTTGACTGTAGACTTTTTAATTTTACTTACAATGCTTTAATTGTTAATGATTACTTTTACTTATTTCAGCTAGTTGGGGCCTAAAAGTTCGTTTACTTGTCATTAAACTAATTTTTCCGACTTTGCAGCTAATCCAGCAGCTGTCTTGAAGTTATTTGTTATAATATCTGATTATTAATTAATTATTACGTAGCATGTTTGACTAATATTCTTATGCATTCTATAAGCATGTTTGCTTATCATTTTTTTATTATTTAATTTTCTGCATGATTTTTTATTTCTTGTTACATTAATTTATTTTCTGTTCTTCCTGTCGGCACCTCTAGCCAACTGCATTAACGGGGTGTTTATTTGTTGCTGTGGTATCATTATTCCTCCCTGGCAGCTGTGTGATGCTGTTAAAGATTGTTCGAATCGCACAGTGGTGCTAACACCATGTGGTATGTCAGGCCCTTACGCAGAGCCCACCGGATAGTTGCAGTAGTTGGTAGCCCTGTAGCAAAAGGGTAGGATTTTTTTTTTAGCTATTTATATTTTTTAATTTGAGCTCTATTGGTATGAGCTATAATGGGAAAAATTGCAAGTTTTTTTGTCTTCATTAAATTCTAATTTAATTCTTACTAATTACATCCTCAATTCGGCGAGTCTTTTCCATTTTCATTTAATTGCAATGGCTTTTTAAATTATCAAAATATAATCTACATGATCAATGTGTATTAATAAAGAATATTACAGTCAAATTCCATGAGAGGGAATGTAATGTTACTTAAAAATAGGAGAATACCATCTCTATGTTTTTTGTTCTCACGGACCTTCCTTTTCCTTTTCTTTATTAATCATTGATTATTTTTGCAATTTTTCGTCTTATATTGAGTAAAGTGTATAATTGGTCTTGACCATGCAGAATGACATTCATGGCTGCAATAAATATAAATTAGTATCATGCATGTAATGATTTTCAAATATATATATATAGATATTTTTTTTTATTATTATTTGAATCCATTACACAGATAACTGATCTGTTGTTTTCAGATCCAATAATGTCAATAACAAACTAATATTGCACCCCTTCTAGACCATAAATTGTAGTTACTTGTTTTTAGTAACAGCCAGTTTGGGAGTTCCTATTAATAATTTCACTGGGGCATGTTTGGATGTAAGCATATGTTAAAATTCATAATAATATAAAATATTAAAAAAAAAAATATATATCTATGGCCACCTTTGCTTGTGAAGTTTTGTTTTTCTGTGGCTGTGTGAACACGCTCATGTCTTTTTAAGTCAATAATTCTACTTACGCATGTAATATCCTCTGGGTGTTAAAATATTTTTTAAATAGTTTTATATTACTTTATTGTGCATTGTAGTGTTTGTCCTTTTTATATTTAATAGTCATACTATGTTTTAAATTTTATTTTGTGGCATTGTTTTCAGCACTTAAAATAACATTTGAATGATGGCGCAGTTGCATCATAGAGCATGACTTTTGTTTTGCAGCAGGTTCCAAATGTTCATCAAATCAGTTTCAATGCAGAGATGGCTCCTGTATAACTAGTAGAGGACGCTGTGATGGAATTTATGACTGTCCAGATCAGTCCGATGAAAAAAATTGTCGTAAGTCAAAAGTGATTTAAATGGTAAACATTAAATAATTATGGTGTCGGCTTACACTCTATTATATGTTGAATATTTCTGACTTATCTTTAATACACAAATATTATATCTCTCTATCTTTTCTAGGAAGTGCAGTCGAGTATTTTCATCATTTCTGCTTTTTGTGTTGTACTGTGTTGTCCACCATGCACTCTCTCCTTTTCTCCTCTTTTTCCACACACTGTATATTATAGCTATTATCAGTCAGTAACATGTATTATTTTTTTTTTTATAAATATCTTCTGTTTATTTTTTGTACATATGTGTTTTTGTTTCTTTCATGCCTTCATGCATATCATTACTATTTTTTTTATTATTTTTTTATTCATCGTGTGTGTTTTATGCATGCTATTTATTTTTTTTATAGTTTTCCTGCAAAAAAAAATTATGTTTTTATCAAATAATTTGTCATTTCTTAATGTACATTATTTAAAATTTAAAAACAATCATGCTACACTTTCATTGAAACATTTTCAATCATACATTTTAAGGAGCACTTAAAAAGAAATTTCTAAACAATAATTATGCTCAGACACCAATTGAAACATCGAACTCTTCTCGATATTTTTAATAAAAACGTATTTTTAACAACATTAAAATTTTTTCAATTTCAATACTATTTTCTCTCTCTCTCTCTCTCTCTCTCTCTCTCTCTCTCTCTCTCTCTCTCTCTCTCTCTCTCTCTCTCTCTCTCTCTCTCTCTCTCTCTCTCTCTCTCTCTATCAAATGCAATTGTTGTGTACCCACTTTAATATACATATAAAAGGTGGATTTTCATGAGCGACAACGGCGATGCGGCGCGATTTGACGTAAAAGCTGCGAAATCCTATGCGGCGGCGAATTCGCCGTTAATCGCTTTAATTTCGATGCTCTTTTTCTTTTAATCGCCCAATATGGCCGCTAATGGATGTGACAGCAAGTGCGCTTTATTCGCGTCGCGTCGCATGCTGGAAATCACCCATGAAAATCCACCTATAATGGCCGTAAGTTGCAGCCAATCTATCTTATTAAAAAAATCGGAGAATTATCCGAGAAATTTAATATTAGTAAATAATCCACGGATAATCCTCAGATTATTCTCGGATAGGTGGCTGCAACTTACGGCCATTATAAGTCTTAAAATGAAGCCCAAACTTAACTATAACAGTCGGAGAGGAAATCCCATGCATACAGCCTCTGAGAAGTTGAAAGTAAATATAGGAATTAACTCTTCAAACAAGCAGCATTAATAATCAGATTGGTTAATATAAAAGAACTTACCTTACTTCATTCTTATTCTTATTATTAAAATATAACAAACTCAAAACACGACACCACTTTAAAAAACATATAAAATGTATTTTTAAATAAAATCTCACTAAATTGAAAAAATTTAATTACCTTTAAAAAACTTCATTCAATGCACAACTTAAAGCAGAAATGAAACGTGGTACCAAATTTTCCCTACTCTGATTTTTTTTTCAGATTTTTAGAGACCAGGGACTATTTTTAAAAAAAAATTGAGCCAATTGGCGTCACTTGTTAATAAAAGGAGGCGTAGGTTTAAACCTGAACTTTCAATAACTTTTTAGTAATACTTCCTGACTTCTAAAAAATATAAAAGGTAACATAATTCGGTACCTTTCTTTCATTTACGCAATTAAAAAAATCATGTAGGTTCTGCATTGCTATTAATGGTCGTAAGTTAATTGCAGCCACCTATCCGAGAATAATCTGAGGATTATCCGTGGATTATTTACTAATTATAAACATTAAATTTCTCGGATAATTCTCCGATTTTTCTAGGATAGGTTGGCTGCAACTTACGGCCATAAGAGTATTAAGTTACAAAAATCATTATTTTTTTTTAAATTAAAACATTTTTTATTCTTGGTAAATTACTATACAGATCAACCTGTTTTTTTTTTTAATTGCTATAAATTTTAAATAAGTTATCAAAACTCTGCACAACTGGACTTGACTATTTGAAAATGAGTTACAATGCTCCAAGTGCAGTAAAAAATGTAAGCTGTTAAACTTTAAAATGTTTTTACTATCTTACAATCATCATCAGTCATGTAGTCATGTACACCACCAACATTATTATCATCCTGAGCATTGGATCATCCAAAGAGTCTAAATATGCTTTGATTTTTTCAGCATGCAAGCCTGGCGAGTTTAAGTGTGACAATGGATTCTGTATCCCGAGTAGCCAGCGATGCAACTTCGTCAATAACTGCCAGGACGGGAGTGACGAGAGAAATTGCAGTATGCATCTTAGTTAGCCTTTGTGTTCTTTTCAAATAATACACTTCATTTCTTCCTTTCGACTACTCAATTTCTTTTCTCAACCTTTCAATTCTGCTGGTAAATAACTTATTAGTAAATAAAATAAAGTAATATTGCTTATTATATTGAGTTAAATTCATATTCGGACATTTTACTTTTAGAATTAATGAAAAAAAAAATTGTATTGACATTCTGTAAAATTACGTAATTACAATTAAATTTTAATAAGGACGTAAAAATTAAATATAAAAGCATTATTTAATATCAATGAATAACAGTAGTTATAATAAACAAAATAATAAAAGCATATAAACATATGGTTACGCTAATAAACATTAGCAGGCAAGAAATTTAAAGATTACAGATTTAAAATATTGATGGAAGCTTGTCATTAAATGTAAATAAGTAATTTATTGAGATTTGCAATTTGAAGGAGTGCATTACGACTCTTAAACAGTTTCTTTCCTACACGTACCTACCATTATGTAACAACCATTTTACACGAAGTTTGCTTTTGACATCATCTTCAGTAAATAATTTCATCGCAATTGATTTGTTTATATTATCAAGTATAATAACCAAATACGCCCCCTCCACTTTGCATGCAATGCCTTATATATAGTAGTAAATTTTACTATAAACTTACTTCTTGAATGCTTTTTATTTATGTTTACATATAAATTATAATGCACGATATTACTAACTATTGTATATATATTGATATACTATATTGACTTAAATCTAAGTCGAACATGCATAGCAAAGTTTTTTTTTTTTTTTTTTTGAAACATCACAATGCTTGAATGCTGAATTTGATTTGCATACCATTTGCATGCACTTAAAACAAGAGAGAAAGTTAAAGAAAAGCTCAATTCAGCTCATTCATTCCACAAAACTGTATACGAATGCTGGGAAATAATAAATAATGAGATTTAAATGGGAGAAAAGGAAAGGGTTTTGCACGAAAATTATTTCTTAACTGACATCTTTATCTTTTCAGCTCTCTGATGTGTTGTCCATCTTTTTTATTAATCCAATTCTTGCTAAACCATTTGAGTATGACCAATTTTAACTTTTGAAAAAATTATTGAAAACATTATTTTCTTACATTATATATTTTCAAATTATTTTAAGTTGTTATTGGAGATACTTAGTGGATGACTCTAATTCTTCTAGCTTAAAAGCTAGATTTTTTTGGATCAATTTTGCATGCTTGTTTTTTATTTTATTGCTGCAGCTGATAGCCGGTGTGCTGCCAACGAGTTCCAGTGCAGAGACCGCACTTGCATTCGAGACACTTTACGGTGCAATAAAGTGGATGACTGTGGTGATGCATCCGATGAAGAAAATTGCGGTACATGATTTGTGTTAAACTGTAATATATTGATTTTGTAAATAATGTTAAATTATAAGTATCAATTATAATTTTTAATTTATGATGATTTGAAAAACACACAATATAGAATATTTATATCTTATGCAAATAATATAAAATCCGCTTACGTGATAATGTTATAGTTCTTCAATGCCGGTCAGAAGAGTACCGCTGCAACGACGGCACGTGCTTGAAGGCCTACCAGAGGTGCAACGGCATTGAGGAGTGCATCACTGGAGAGGACGAGCGCGGTTGTGGTGAGTGACGAACTCCCGTGCAGTCACCAAACAGCAGGCATCGTGTCATGTTAAAATAAAACGTCTTTAGGATCTCTCATGCAATAAATTTCTCAAAAACGTTTAATATTTAAATAATCCTTAAAATTAGCTGGAAAAAAGGGTGAATTTGAAAATGTGAGGGTCACAGTTATTCGCGCGCAATATTAGTTTGCACTTTGCAGTGTTAGTTTGTTGGTCACATCAATTATTATAAATCCTTAATAATAATAATAATAATAATAATAAGGAAATAAACAGAAAACACCCCGTTTAATACTCATAATAAATTAACTAATAATAAAAAAGAATAATTTGAACTATGTATAATAGTTTAAGTTTTAACAATAATGTATAATAAGGGATCAGATGTTATATTATTATGTAGACCATGGCTGTCTGACGGCCATATGTGAACTAACAATTTAAAATGGGGAGGGGAGGAGGGGTGCTACTTTCAAAACATAAGGTCTGTTCGTAAATAATCGATTCTTTCTGATTGTGCAATGTATTTACGAACAGACCTAATATCTGTAAAATAAGTAAAATTAGGCGGATTCAGATGGCGTAGGCGGATTCACATGAGGATTTCCAGCCTGCGACGCGAAACGAATAATGCGCACTTGCTGTAACATCCATTGGCGGCCATATTTAGCGATTAAAAAAAGAACATCGTAATTTAACGCGATATTCGCCGCCGCAATGGTGAATTCGCTTCCGCATAGGATTTCACAGCTTGTGTGACAAAATCGCGTCGCATCGCCGTTTTCGCTATCTGAATCCGCCTATTATTATTAATTAATTTTTAAATTTACTATGAAATTTAATTGTTGAAGTGCATGATTGCACAACTTTCAAGTGCAGTTACCTTTTTTTTCAGTGATATCTTAAAAGTGGTTCCTTAGTAGAATCGTGACTTTTTTTACTCTATACAACAAAAGTTATGATTATATAATTATCAATAATATATATTTATATATTCAATAAATATTGAGATAGGAGGACGCTGGTTGATGTATAGAGTGAGAAGTTAATTCAGAAGTGGTGAATCCTAGCTATTGATGCAGATAATTGCATTCTATCGTTCAAATTTAAAACTAATTAAATGTACAGAATAATTTATAATTATGCGAATTAATTAAGAAAGTATTGTACAATACTTCTTATGTGTGTGTTTTGTACGTACCATATAAGGCGTCATGTATTTTGTAGGGGAAAAAAAAAAATCAAACTGACGTTATTTATTTTAAAAATTTAAAGCTTGAAAATCAAATGATAATCTCGATATTGTGATAAATGCCAAAATATTATATATATATATATATATATATATATATATATATATATATATATATATATATATATATATATATATATATTAACGTTTAGATTACATACAGTTACCTTAGGTTAGGCAACTGGTTGAACATTAAAGCAAAGCGGGTTGTATATGCAGCGGCAGCAGCAGGGGCAATTAATGTCGAAATGATTTGCTTTCGTGTACTTTTTATAACAGTTAAGGAATTGAAAATAAAACCTATCTGAATCTTGCTGAACAAGTTGCCTATATAACCTCGGAGCTAGATAATATAGAAATATATTTAATATATCATATAGAGATATAATATAGAAGCCTATGAGCATGCAACATTTAATTATCTATATTTTTTTAATTAAAATTTTCTACAGGACAACAAACAGTTTCATAGTTTTAGTGGTCCCTGTAGGCTTTTTTTGTTGTTTTATTATTATATAGTGTGTTAGGAATGTTCGCAGTGTTCCTAAATTGCTTCCTATTTCCTCACGCTGGCATTTTTTTTTTTCAGGTCAGTGTCAAGAGTCCGAGTTCCGTTGCAGAGATGGGCGCTGCATTGAAATCAGCAAGCACTGCGACAGGAAGAGCGACTGCAGCGATGGAAGTGACGAAGAGAACTGTGGTATGCATAACAGCGTGACTCCATTAAAAAACACTCATCACCAATACTCATCAAGCATAAATAATTCCATTGAGGCCATAATAAACAACACTAAAAACATTTATTTTACACTTTTTACATCATTACAACAGCCTTGGAAAAGACACTACAACTTTAAAACTTTTAAATTCCTATGCACTTTTTTCTTCTTTTTTGAACAGAATGAGTTAAGTACATTGCAAGCTATTTTATGATCAAATTGCATTACTAATATTTTTATAAATAATAATTGCTCTTGTCATGTAATTATTATAATTAATGGAAGCTGCTTCTTTTAAATAAATGTAGATTTAAGTATGCATGGTGTTTTTATTTGCATAGGAAAATATTTTGATAACGTACATGCATTTTAGATATCAATTAAGAATAAAAACGTAGCAACAAATTGTTTGAATCATTCAATCAGGCATGGTGCTGGGGTGCTGTAACATGCAATATGTAATGCACTGATGTAATATATGATATGCTGCTAATGGGGCTTGTAATTTGTGTGTTTGGCCAAGATGTCCAGCTAACTGTATGTACATATATTAATATTTTAACAATTGTAGTATTAACTAGTATGTATATTTATATAGACCATTGCTTACATTAGCTTAATTGTTTATAATATCAAGATGAAGGTATTACATCAACAGTACTTATTATTGCTCACAGCATAGCTATCAGATATATTTTAAGGTGCTGTAATCAATAAAATAATAATGGATATAATGTTACCTACTGAAGCAGCCAGCTTTGTACACTCTCCTTCACCTTGAAAAATTATTTTGTTTTTCATGTTTGTTTATCACCATACCCTGTGTGATATCTTAATGGGGCATGGTACGTGATTATATAACAATAAGGTGGCAAAGGGAAATTTTCCGATTGAGGCAAAGATTGAGTGACATGCAGTGAATGAATTATTTTAAAAGTGGAACTTCCTCTTACAAATAATTAATATAACCTTCTACCTGAATGGATTTTAAGCTACTTTGATCCTCAGTTGCTCAATTATTTTACAATGGCATGTTATCACTGCCATTTAACTCACCCCCCCACCCCCCCCCCCCCATTTAACTCACTCCCCCCCCCTCCTCCATATAATCATAAATCATAAGTATTATGATTAATTGATCTTTATATTTTATACATAATTGAACACTGTTTAGATTCCTCATGATCTCTTACAAGTATTTTTTTTTATTATTATTTTTACATGATTTTGTTTTTCAAAAATATTTTCATTAAATAATTTAAATTTACTTGGATCAATCTTACCCCAAAATTATCCCCCTTCCTAAATTACTCATTGATAAAATTGAGACCTTGCTCGGGGAATAGTAAAATTAAGTGCTTATCTAAAGAATTTAATTATGTTTTGTAGGTTTTTTGCAAATTTAATAATGTAGTTAACATTATCACATACCATATTTCTAGTTGGTAAGAACTTCTATTGCTTGTCTCTGAATCCTAAGTGTGGCTTGTTGTGTGCAGTTCTATGCTGTCAATGTGTATTTAATGTTGAGTGTGGGTTTCTGTCTGCATGACTTTTGCTAGTTATTCTTGATTCAATGTTTGACATGTATTTTATATGCTCTCATAAAAAACAATTATTACTTAAAAGATCAAATGACAAACTGTCCATTAAAAAATGTTAAAAGAAACAGAATATTCCCCCTATTAAAAAAAAAAAAAAAAAGTAATAATAACAAAATAGTTATATTTTTTTCTTCAACTTTATAATATTATTAGAATTTACTCTTAATGTATTTGTTTTGTACATATTTAAAATAATGTATCTTTTTAGAGCTGTGTGGATTAGTCACTATTTTAATTTCATGAAAAGCGTATTAATGTATTAATGGGGGAGAAGGATTTGACCAGCAGGTTCATTTTATGACATTTGATGTCCTCTAGCTGATTAATAAGCATGAGTTAATTGTGACCCTTAATTAATCCTAATTAACTTGGGAATCTCTTTAAGTATATATTATATATGAAGTCAATAATTTCTAAAAAACCTTCTAGTATGTGAGAGACATTAAATAATCAAACTTTGAGATACCTACAAGTTATTAACTCTCCCCTGTTAATGAAATGAAGCTGGTGTGATTGTGCTACAGCTTTTGTTGTTATGATGTTGCTGTGTGCAGTGGTGAGCAGTGTCAATGTTTAAATGTTGTCATCAGGCCAAGTGATTGCCCCCTGTCCTTCGACTGACTTTACGTGTCAAGACGGCAGCTGCATTCCCATAGCAAAACACTGTGACGGTGTGGGTAATTGTCCTCTGGGGGAAGACGAGCTAAAGTGTCACGCTGGTGAGTACTCGTCTGCCCACTTGATTAACTTGGCTTTTATGTTACCCTGCTGAAGAGATTCCTGTGAAATTATGAATGTTTGTGGTGCGATCAATTGTGTTTTCCTCTTTAATATAATTATGCCATCTATAGCACTAGGATATTCAGTTTACAGCTGTGTGAGAACTGGCCGGTAATTTAGATAGGTTAGCCACTTCTAATCAATCAAGCCCTCTTAAATTGCTCACTGTGTACCATAAATAATTTTTATGATTTGCTATAGCGATTTAGAGGAAAGATATAGTTATGATTAGGGCCCGGATTTTAAGTTTTCAAAAATATGAATTTAAGCACTGGATTAAGTCCAAATTTTTCTCAAAATCAGTTTTTAAGTTTCTTAAAATCAGTTCACTTTCAGTTCAAAAACGTAAAATAAGTTATTTCCAGTTTATATAATTTTTTACAATTTTTTTACTATTTTGACTCTTAAAACCTGGAAATAAAGGAAAAATTTAAAAACATTAAAAATTCTCAAACTTTTTTTTGTTTAACGCATTTTATTCGTAACCTACAATCTTAATGTGAGAAGTGTCAGTACAACAGTACAATGCAGATGTAAGATGGAGGGAAGAAACAAATTAATTCAAACATATATTTTCATTTTAATTTTTTTTTAATTAATTTCACATATTTTCTACACAAAACATCGATTTAAGTTTTACAAAACTGAAAAAAGTTTTAAAAACTTGAAAAAACTCTAAAAAACTGAAACAGTTCTAAATTTTAAAAATCAGTTTTTTTAAGTCCAAACTTTTTTGCATTTTTAGGCATGAAACTTCATGATTTGTGGACATTTGAAGTCAGATCCCATATTACATGCGTATTTACAAAACTTGTTAAACTTGAGATCCGGGCCCTAGTTATGATGCTATGATCCCAGATTAAGCTCCTAGCTGTAAATAATTTTTTATTTGTATATTTTTTATGTAACTTTATTGTTACTTAAGATTAAAAACTTTGCATTTATATATTTTTTTAATTTATTAATTTTTTTGCTTTGGTCTTGGAATAAACATGGCAAACAAATTCGTGCTTTTTTAACAATAGATTTGTGCTTACAATTAATTATCACTAAAATATTACAAATGAAGAAAAGACTAATAATGATTAATCAACTACTTAATTAATAATAATTGACACTAAGTATCACCAACTATATAATTTAAATTGTCATCATCATCATTAAAATCATTATTTATTCTCTGTTTTTTTAAGCAGAAAATTTCAAACAAAGTGCTTCTTATTTAAAATAATTTAATAATAAGAAAAATAATAAGAAAATGCATTTGTTGGACCTAATGGTATATAACATTAAATTAAACTCTATTTAATATTTTTTATTTGTTAAATTTAATTTATTTTAATTCATCTGAGTTTGAAATTAATTTTTTTCCATCAAATAAAAAATATAGCTGTAGGTATAGAAAAAAAAATTAAAATTAAAAAAAAAAATGTTTTTGTTGATTTAACCATTTCAAAAAATAACTATAAATAAATTTTGAAAAATCTCTTTTGCCATTAATCTCTATTTGACTCAATTTATGATTTAGATTTAATGTCATGATTTTAATATATAATTATATTTTTGTGATATATATATATATATGTATATAATATATATATATATATATATATATATATATATATATATATATATATATATATATATATATATATATATATATATATATATATATATATATATATATATATATATATATATATATATATATATATATATGATATATATAGAAGAGAAGAGTTAATACAAATAAATTTCAATTTTGAGCATTTAAAACAGGGACATAGCAAAAAATTGGACAGTGCAGGTTTAATCATCAAGAAGTTTTTGGTGTTGTCTATAGCTAGATACGTTTTCAGATGTTTGTGCTCCCACCGAGTTCCGCTGTGATGACGGTGCCTGTATAAGCAATTATTATCAGTGTGATAACACTCCCGATTGTAAGGACGGCAGCGACGAGAAGAATTGTGGTGGCCCGGGTGTGTTGTTGTTGCTTTTATATTTGCATTTTTTTTAAAAGTATACATAATTAATGCCTACATGATAAATTAATTTATTTGTAGTTTTGTGATAGTAATTATGTATATATAGTACATATATTGTACTTCATAACAGGACAATTAGCATTTTTTTATGAAGGCTTTTTGAAGTGTTTTGATATTATAAATATATCAAATATAAAATAGCTGTTAAAAAAAAATGCTGCAGTTTTGGTTTGAAACTTTGATTTTATATACATGCAGTATATAAATATAATGTAAATATTCTCATGTAGCTACAATTTTATTTGTTTTGTTTTTAAGTTACCTGTGCACCTGGCACAATAGTTTGCGGCGATGGTTCATGTGTGGATACAGACGTTAAATGTGATGGCCGTTTTGACTGTATTGATGGAACTGATGAAAGGGACTGTGGTGAGTTTGCTTCTTTTGTGTGCTTTTTTTGTTTTGTTTTATGTGTGTCTCAATTAAAGTTTCTAAAGTTTGTTTTTAACTCTTGTCACTTCTAAAATGGTCAAAACATATAAGTCAACATGATTTTTTTTACTGCCTTTAATGGACAGAGCCATTTTATCTACTTCTTTTTCTGAGTTACGGAATGATTTTTTTTTTTTTAATTGAAATTCTTTTTAACAGCCTTATAAATAAGCCCAGTAACACCGGTGAAGTCACAAGCTGCATAACTTGAAAGATTTTATTTAAATAAATCTGCTAAAAAAATATAATACAGATTAACAGATTATAATAATTTAATTAAATTATAAATAGACTGTAATTTAATTTATATTTAATAACTTGTCACATTTTCAGTGCACGGGTTTGAAAATAAATCTTTGAGCTAGGGTGTGAAAATTTACCTACCTGTAGCTAGGCACTTAATTAAGAAAACTTTTAAGTTTATTGGTCATATGTTAAACATAAGGTTCACATTTCACATATTTTTTCACTCCTTTTTAGAGGTTGCAGTACCAAACTCATGTTAAGGAATTCAGTGTTAAAATAAGAGTGGTACGAAAGTTTTATTCAATGTACAGCACCAAACTTTGTTTTTAGTGGTGAAAATTGACTTCTTGAATCACCTGGTATTTTTTTAAGGTTGATAATATTAACACTCAACAAAAAATTTGTCCTAGTTGTTATTTTATTTATTTTTATTTTATTTTTATTTTTTATTACAAACAACTGGTTGTACAGGACAACATGGTTCACGTCAGCATATATTTCAATAAACAAAAATTACATACACAAAAAAACATAATATACAAGCCCAATCATTTAATACCATCATAATAGAATTAAATAAAAAACAAACAAACAAAAATAATTGCATATAATAATAAGACAATTATAAATTTATATTTAAGACATTCTCAGACATTTTATTACTTAAAAATTCTTTAACAGAGTAAAATTCCTTGTCTATTAGTACATTCTTAAGTCTTTTTTTAAACAATAAAGTGTCATCTATACTTCTCAAACAGTTTGGTAAAAAATCATACAATTTTGCCGTTTGATAAAATGAACTTTTTTCAAGCAAACTTGACTTATGTTCCTCCACACATACTTTATCTTTATTCCTTGTGTTATAAGAATGAATATCACAATTTTGAGTATAGATTTCTGGATGCTTACGTCTATATACACAACAGTTTAGTATAAAGATACATGGTAATGTTAACATATTAAGACTTTTAAATTGTGTAACACATGTATCCCTTTTTTTAAAATTTAATATCGTCCGCAAACTACGTTTCTGTAAAACAAAAAGTCTATTGAGTTTGTCTGGATACTGACCCCAAAAAATTACACCATAAGCTAATTGCGGATAAAAAGCGTTTTTTGTCATACATGATTTCTAAGCGAATGCAATATAAAATTGGCCCAATTAATTTTCTTACACGTTTCATTAATATGCTCAGTCCAGTCTAACGATTCATTTATTGTGAATCCCAAAAATTTAATGCTTTTGACTCTTTTAATGGAATTATTATTTAAGTACAATAAATAACTCTTATCAGGTGGACTTCTTTGGGAATGAAATTGTATGTAATTAGTTTTATCAACATTTAACATAAGCCTATTTTGTTGGCTCCAGTTTAAAACTTGCTTTACAGTTTTAGTAACCTTTATAAAAAGTTCCTCTTCCGTGTCTGCTGTTACAACTCAATTATACTCAATTAACGCCAACTTAACAATTTGTTTTATTTAATAAAATTTACTAATTTTTTTTTACTTTAGGTAATTTGATCAGTTTTAAGATTGAATTCAGCAGGTCAATCAATATACAATTTAAAACAAATTTTGATACACATTGAATGGAATTTTTACATTACCCATTTTAACACTGAATTCCCATCAAAGAAAAATGATGAGTTTGGTGTTGCAACATCTATAAAAAAATTTAAGGAGTACACTATCCTTGTGTTCAATAAATAATTTATTATTATAAAAAAAGGGTGAAAAAGATGCAAACCTAGTTTAACATGATGACGTGACTGCTTTTTTTTCCCTAAAAGTTATTCCAATTTAAAATTGTACAAGCTATTTCTTTTTCAAGGTTAGTTCACAAATTTATGAATGGGGATTAAGGGATGGGGTTTTGAAATTTACTGTGAAGCATAGAATATTTTTTATGAAGGTTTTATTTTGCGAAAAACAAAATGTTCATAAATCTTGCTCCTTAATTGTGTTCCTTTTTGTACTAACAAATTCTATATATATTTGCTGCTTATTTTTTCTTCAATTTCTGTTGTGTTTGTGTATGACAGTCAGATACATAAGTAGCTCAATATTTGCTAGAACTGCAGTTTGAAGTAAACCAGTCAGGCTTAATTGTAATTTGAATAGAGTTAAAGAGAGAATGTTAACTCCTGTCAAACTAATTTCCATAATACAATAAAGTTCAAGTTCACAAAAACTGCAGCAAAAATTATCAATTTATTTTCTGACTGTCTAGATTAAAATGTAGCACTGTACATATTATTCTATGTTTTATGTTGTAAATGTTTTCAATTTGTTTCTGCTTTTGTGTCATACTCTTAGACCTTTGCGAGGATGATTCTTATCGCTGTGAGGACGGAAAATGTGTAGATAGTTCAAAACGCTGCAATGGAGTTCAAGACTGTTCTGATGGTTCTGATGAGTTAGATTGTGGTATGTACTATTTTTTGCACATATTGTATTATCTTTCTATACATGAACACTCAAGTTTAAATAACACAAATTAATAAATTACATATATATAACCAAATTAACATGGACATAAGTGCATGACTCATCTATGTACACATGGCACACTTATAATATAAACACTAAAACAATAACATTTCACATTGGCCAATCCTACATCAGAGTCCTAAGTGTATATTGTATTATGTTAATTTTTAATTTTACAGTTTAAAAAAAGAAAAGAGTTAATTTAATTTTTATTTCATCATCGTACGTGAAATTGCCCATAATTCACAAAATCCCCATTTAAATTTAATTGTTATAAAGTATATTTAAATTTTTATTTAATTATTTATTTCTTTATTCACATTAAATACCAGTTGGTAAATTGTGACTACAAACTACTAGTAGATATAATATAATATGATATGATATGATATGATATGATATGATATGATATGATATGATATGATATGATATGATATGATATGATATGATATGATATGATATGATATGATATGATATGATATGATATGATATGATATGATATGATATGATATGATATGATATGATATGATATGATATGATATGATATGATATGATATGATATGATATGATATGATATGATATGATATGATATGATATGATATGATATGATATGATATGATATGATATGATATGATATGATATGATATGATATGATATAATATGATTAGATTTGGCTGAAAAAAGAAACTTATTGATATAAATGTAATGTAGTCTTCTCTGGGACAGCTCTAAAATTATAAAAATTTATTAATTTAATTAAGAGTATGAATATATATTGATATATGATTGGATTGAGGGGAAGGTAACATGCCCAATGTTAAAAGAAATCCCACACATGAAAATTATGAAAAAAAAAAAAAAAAATGTTCTCCTCTACATCCCCTATAAAAGTAGCTAAAATATCAGGTAAAAATTGGCTACTTTAAGAGGAAGGAAACACGCCCAATGTTAAAAATAATCCCACACATGAAAATTATGAAAAAAAATTAAAATGTTCTCCTCTACAGCCCCTATCAGTAGCTAAAATATCAGGTATACAAAGTCGAGCTGGTTTTTGGGTTATGAATTTTTAAATTTGACTATATACTTTAATGTGGGAAAATCAAACTTCCATGTTAAATTAGTCAACTTTAAAAATTCATAACTCAAAAACTAGCTCGAATTTGTATACCTGATATTTTAGCCACTGATAGGGGATGTAGAGGAGAACATTTAATTTTTTTTTCATAATTTTAATGAATTTTAATGTGAGGATTTATATATATATATATATATATATATATATATATATATATATATATATATATATATATATATATATATATATATATTGGGCGTGTTACCATACCCTAAACATGGAGGAATATGGAACTTTCATGTTAAATTAGTCAACTTTAAAAATTCATAACTTAAAAACTAGCTCGAATTTGTATTTTAGCTACTGATAGGGGATGAAGAGGAGAACATTTTATTTTGTTTTTTTTTTCATTATTTTCATGTGTGGGATTTTTTTTTAACATTAAGTGTGTTACCTCCTTAAGGCTAAAATTTTTACTCACCCACTACTTTTTATTTTTCTATGTTAGCACCACTTCATATGACAGCACATTAATTAAATTCTAACCTGTTGAATTTTCAGGGTGTATATATATATATATATATATATTATATATATATATATATATATATATATATATATATATATATATATATATATATATATATATATATATATATAGATATATATATATATATATATAGATATATATATATATATATATAGATATATATATATATATATATATATAATATATTTATATATATTGTAACCAGGCCATATGACATATGATTTATTTTTGTATTAAATTGCATACAAGTCTGAAATTTAGTTTATTTTGCATTTGATTTGGCGAGGAGAGGGGAGGGAGGAAATAAAGTATTTCTTGGAAAGAGAAATTCCAACCAACCCTACCATTTTAAATCAATTTAATTAAAACTCCAGATAAAATTTTGATTTGTTGTATCACCAATTGACTATATGAGATTATCATATATAAAAACAAACAATTGATCAATTGATGTTTGCATTTAACATAAATATTATACAATACTACCTATACTGTACTGACTTTAAGCAATTTTTACTATAAAAAACAAACACAAAAAACTTATTTAGTAATGATTCATAAAGTTCATTTGATCCCCCAAAACAGAATCATATTGAAAAAATGAGAAAGATTTTGTCTGGTTTTGCATCTGGTGGTCTCGTTAAATCTCATCTTGTAAAATTTGGTCAAAAGGGTAACTGCATCTGAGCATATGATGTAAAGCACACGTTTCACAATTACAGCAAAATTTTATATTAATTATTTATAGATAATTATATATGCTGATTCATTACTTGACTGCATTATATTTTTGATTATATGTATATATTATACTTTTTAAAATTATTGATATACTGTATCTGTGTACTGTGTGTACTTGTCAAAAATCAAAGAATCAATTTTATTTGCTAGTTACCCTACTTGACTTTGTAAATAATTTGTATATATATGTACATAGGGTATGTGCATGCTTTTGTTTGGAGAATGATTTTTAATTGTGAATATAATTGCTATTCATTTTTGCATTAATTAGATATTTTTAAGCTTCTAAGGAATTGATTAATTGTGATGCAAAGGCAATAAATGTGTTGCTGTTATCCAAGTGCATCAATTTGATTTAATGGTGACTTGACCTGAAGTTAAAATGTTCATTTATTGAAATCTGATGGTAAAAATATTTGCCTTAACAATTTACATTGTAAAATACTTTTTAAATTATTGAATTTAAAATTTTTTGTCATGCACAAATTGAATTAATTGTATGTAACGTGATGGAAAAAAATACATTACAATATTAGTTTTTACACTCTACAAAAATCATCATTAAAATAACCTCAAGCTTGCTCATCAAAACACTCATTCTCTTTTTAATTGTTAATGCTTCTTAAAAATTAAAATGAGTGGCCGTTTTAATTTCAGTTGAGTGCTCAGCTAGTGAGTTTAGGTGCGACGATGGACGGCGGTGCTTGGAGATAGATCAACTATGTGATGGTGAATCACAGTGTCTCGATGGCAGTGACGAATTTGACTGCGACCCTACAAGTACGACCCTCTTAAAAATATATATGGGTCAATAATGCCTCTGCAATGCTTATTAACACATGAAATATTTTTTTAGTTTTGACTTGAGTATTTTCAATATTGCATACATAATTGCATTGCAAGACTATTTTTTTTTTTGCTTAACATGATTAATAATTGTATAATGTTACATGCATGCAAATTAAAATCATAATTAAATATTGAAAATACGTATGAGTTTTAATTTTATGATCAATGTAAACTAACAGTGGCTTCTGCTTTTTATTCTAATATATAACGCTTAATGTTTTTTTTGCAGTTACATCCCAAATCTGTTAATGCAATTTATATACCTTTTGCTTTGTAGGTACATTTATTTGAGCAACCGCCACAGCAGAAGCAAGCTATTTAGATCCTTCAAGATTCTTATTTCTTCTATAGAGTCTGGTTTAGCTTCTTGTTTACCAACTGACACAAATTTTATTTCACACCTAATTCATCCATATTAGTGAATGAAATCCATAAATCATAAAATATGTTTTAAAAAAATCATTTTTTTCTGAGAATAAAAGCCAGTTTTATAAAATTAATGCAATACCATTTAAACAGCTATTACTCTTTCTTAACTAACTGTAAGTTAATAAAATAATAAACATGTTTATTTTTTTAAACGTCTGTGCTTGATCATAATTGACACAATAAGATAAGTTAACCACAATTATTAACCTAATTAATTAATGATGAAGAGATTGAACCATTCTGGTCATTCTGGGGGTGACCAGTGAGATTAATAAACGGACTTAGAGCAATTAATCTAAAAACAAAGGCAGGTATTGATCCAGGGAGGGGGCTTTGAGAGTTTTGATCAGGCCCCTCACCCAAACCTTAAATTTTGTATTTAACATTGGTGAATTAAATTGGAATTCACCTCAATAGAAAGCGGCAAACAAATTATTATTGTGCTTAATATTGAACCAGCACAACCTCCCATCAACTACTTTTTCTGGATCTGTGCCTTCATATAGTACAAAACAGGCGCGGAATCCGGGGGGGGGGTATGGGGGGGGGGATAGGGGGGCTGCAGCCCCCCACCCCGAAATTTTGGATTTAACATGGGCAATATAGGCACTTCCCCCACTCCATTTTTTTTTTTTTAACATTGGCCTTATGGAGGCAGCCCTCTCGAAATTTTTTCATGGATCTGCGCCTGGTACAAAGTCAAACATTGACAGCTGTAAATGCTGTAAATGTGAAGATTTACTGTAAGTTTTATTCTCTCTTTCCTCTAGAGCACAAAGCATTTGAATGGAAACTTCGCAACGTATTATGCATGCACAATTACTTGAAAATCTATCAGCATATTATTTCAGATTTCTTCTTCTCCAATTCTGCTACCATGATAGAAGAAATTCTGTCAATTTGTCTTGTTCGCAGCTTGCATGCTAATTATACTCGGCTCATATTGGCTACACTAAATTACTAACTGTACTTATGTTGCTGTTGTTTGTAGATTGTAAAGCTGATGAGTTCCAGTGTAGAGATGGAGTGTGTGTTAACAAAATGTTCCGTTGTGACGCATACGTCGACTGTGAGGATGGCTCTGATGAATTGGACTGTTGTAAGTTTCTTGTCGCAGTCAGCAGCATTCAGTAAAATTGAACAAATTACTAAAAAAAAGATAGTCTTTAAATTTTTAGCGTAAGAAAAATAATGTTTTGAAAATCATATAACTGTAAAATAAACACCTCATTCAATTGTAAAAACAATATTTTACCATGTAAACACATAACTGAAGAATATATTATTCAGTACGTAGTGCAAAAAAGATGACACGGTACTCAGTACTTGGCAATACTGGTTGATAAATTTCACTTGATTAGAAACCTTTTCACAACTTCATTAAGCTTTAATTAAATTATCCTAAGTTTAAGTTAAGCATTTAAGACTTTTAACGATTTTTTTTTGTTTTCCTTCACTATATATACTGTGTTGAGAATGTGTTCTTAAATAATAAATATTTGTCTTCTCCTGCAATCAATTCACTTTTAACAAAACTGTTTGAAAAGTATATCTGCATACAAGAACTTTGCTTACAATTCATTAAGAACATTTGTAAGCAAATTTCTTGGACACAAGTTCTTACATAATTAATGAGGTAAAATTTTGTTGTAATTAAACTGTGGTTAGCAATTTAATGCTTTAAATTCAAGTTTTAGGTGTAAAGTATCTTAAATAATTACATTGCATCAGTTTCTTTCTAAGAAAAAAGATTCATATAAATATTTATATAGATTTATATGTAATATTTTATATATATATATATATATATATATATATATATATATATATATATATATATATATATATATATATATATATATATATATATATTCACATTAAATATCAGTTGATAAATTGTGACTACAAAGTAAACATTTATATATGTAATATATATTAATACATACATGCTATAATAGTTGTAACTCGTGCTGTTATTTTTGTTTAATGTAGCGACTTCTACTCCCTCCTGCCTGTCGTCTGAGTTTTCATGTGGTGACGGCTCATGTATTCCTCGATCCAAAATGTGTGATGGTAGACCAGATTGTGCCAACAGAGCAGATGAAAATTCATGCCCTCCCAGAGGTGAATAATAAAAATGCAATTAAAACCATTAAAATTACAAATTAAACGGTTGTTGATTATTTTTCATTATAATTCTACTTATTTAATACAAATATGTGTTTGTAGTTAATTTTAGTGGTACATGGAATTTTTTCCACATTGAAAAGCGAAAACTCTGTTATGAATGATTTTAATATTATCTTTTTAAATTTAAATGAAAAATCTTGTTTTAATTCTAATGACTTATGACATTATTGTACACTCACAATCAGTACAATGATCGCAATCATTAAATTTAATTAATGAAGGGTAATTTAAATTTTAATAATTTTTAGGGCAATTATGTGCAACTATAAAATATAATGAAAAAATGTTCAAGTGTTTAGTTTTTATGAAAGAGTTTCTCATGTATACTACATGTGTTTATGCAGTTACATGTACCTCCAGTGAACTGACGTGTGGTGACGGCAAGTGTGTAGACTTCCGACGGCGCTGTGATGGCCGCAGAGACTGTCTGGATGGACTTGATGAGCAAGGCTGTTCACGTAAGTGTTATCTGCTATGGTTTCAATAGCTGTATATGTATTGAAATTAATTACAATTTGTTGTTTTTGAAATTTTGGAATTCTAGCTTGTAGCAGAATGTCATGGAAATCGTGCAACAACTGCATTTTTTAATTGTTAGTAGAAGCTTCAAAGTGTTATCACAAGTAATGCTCATTTGTGAAATTAAAAAGATTCTTTTCGTGCTTGAACATACAAAAAAAGAAATTTCATTTTTCTCATTTCCTTGCTGTAAAATAGTCTTTAAAAACTACCATTTCAGGTCCCAAAAGTCATAGTGAGAATATTTTTTTTTATAAATAATTTTTGACTCATAATAAGTTTTATGTATCACTCGAATCCACATCATATATGTTTAAAAGTTATAAGTCTTTATAAGAGAAGTAAGTAAGAGTAAACAAATTATTAATTGAAAATCAAAAGCACATGAAGCTTCTATTAATTGCATGTGTACCAAACATCTTGCGCGCAATATTATTTGCCATTTTGCCCATGCATTAAATTTGTATATTAATTTAATCTTCAAATATAATACTATCAAAGAGCCGCATGTCCACATAAAATATAGTTCTTGATGTTGCAAACTTTAGATACTAATTTATATTTGCTAATTAATATTTGCCTGCTTTAATAACATTAAATACCTTTTGCTTTATATTATATATAGTAGATATTTTAGTCTGCACGCATACTTATTATTTATGAAAGCCCAATTAAGTATGATTTTCCGGTTTTATTTTTTTAAATATATATTTTTTAAACTAATATTTTAGAAATAAATTTTCCACTAAAAAAAACTGCGTGCTAACATTAAAAATTAATTGATTTAATGTAATGTTTAACCTCCATTTGACGTCACAGTGTTTTAATTGCAGCATATTAATTTTAAGGAATACAGAATTAAATTTTATATTCTTTTATAAGCACTTCTATAGAATGCCACGGCTTCCTATTTACCATTTCCGTATGCTCAGTTGTATGCTCTTCCAACGAACTAACATGCGGTGACGGCTCTTGTGTGGACGCTCGCCGGCGTTGTGATGGCCGTCGCGACTGTCCGGATGGCCTCGACGAACAAGGCTGCTGTTAGTATTTATAATATTTTCCCGACGATTCTAATAAAGAAAAATATTAATAATTCATATGAACTACAGGGAAAAACAGTTTATACAACGTATAAAACACTTTTTACAGCATTGAATTTGAATGGAGAAAAATACGTTTTTTACCCTAACAAACCTTCATAGGAGCGATGTAAATACGCGCCGCCAATGCATTGCTAGCTAGTGAATTAATGCTTCCGATTGCAGTTTATCCATTAATTCATGGGTTCAAAATTTGAATAACAGCCTTTAATTTGGTGTATTGTTTTTTAGTAGTGTATATGATACCACCAAAAAAAAATGTATATATTTTTATATACTTAAAAATATGGAAATTTCTTTCATTCAAATTCAAGCTTTAAATTCATGATTTTTAAATTATATTATCCTCCCTGTTTATAGTTAAATTGCTTGCTTTATATTGACCGCCTTTGCTTCTTAATATATATAATAATTACGCCTGATACTAATTTACTAACATGTTAATTTGTGTGTGTGTTTAATGTGTGTGTAACATAAACTTTATTGCATAACAGTGTAACCTTTTTAATTTTTTGAAAACTTTTAGTAAGGAAAAATCCATGTTTGAGATAGTGAGATTAATATTGCACTACATCCTAGAAAAGCGGCAACACCGTGCCCGCACATGCAGAGGGACTTGGAGATAAACTACACTTTTAAATAGCATTTTCCGTTAGCTATGTGGAGCATGATGATAGACTTAAGAATTCATGCAAATGTGGGGGAGATCGTAGCTCAATATTATTCTCAACTTCGCAATCGAAGATAAATATCATGTATTCATTTTTTAATTTTTACTACTTGGCACATTAAACTGTGATATGTATTTGTTGTTAACCCTATATGTAATGTAGCTGATTACTAACATTTTGTTGAATGTAGCAGCAGTAGCAGCACTTGAATGCTCATCGTCTGAGTTTGCTTGTGGAGATGGCTCATGTATACCAGATTACAAGTACTGTGACAGGAGACAAGATTGTCCAAACGGAGCTGACGAAAGATCTTGCATTGGTGAATAATTAAAATTTACGTTGTACTGTCGGAGTGCAATATTATGTGGTGCATCACATTTATATGATGTTTTGAATTATACTACCGCAATTGTAAAATTTGACAACTGTTTTCCGAGGCATAAATTTAATTGGTAACAAAATATCCTTATTTTCCTCTTAAGTTTTGCTGTACTAATATAGTAATTACTAATTATATTAGTGTGTACCGTACATAACTAAATAATATCGCAAGTACTTTTTAATATTACGGGTGCCTATTTATCGAGTTTCGTATGCTCAGTTGCGTGCCCCTCCAAAGAACTAACATGCGGTGACGGCTCTTGTGTGGACGCTCGCCGGCGCTGTGACGGCCGCCGAGACTGTCCGGATGGCCTCGACGAACAAGGCTGCTGTTAGTAATTATAATGGTCTTTAATTCGAGTTAGTAATTTATGTAAGGGGGAGACATTTTGTTATAATCGCGGCGATGCACTAGATTCGTTTACTTAAAATGCTGCAGACGATGCTTAAAAACTATGTATAAAATTATATTATAGTTTTATTTTTCTGTGACCCAAACAAATACTTGGGAATTCGTTCTGTTGTAAGCGACGTATTTTGAATTTTTCAGGATTTGAATTTTTTTTTACTGATCATTTAAAACAAATCTATTAAAGAATTGTTTAAAATGGTTTTATAAATTGAAAATACTGAAGGCATCAAATTACAATGACTTAATGCGGTTCTAATTGTATATTGCGTTACAAATTGTAATCCCAAAATTATACGGATATTTTCATGAAATAAAATCATAATTATCCCTTCCAGTTATAACCGATATGAAATTTAATATATTTAGATTGCTTGCATACAGTGATTAGTATTCTCTAACAATAAATTACTCCGTGAAGATACTTGTGATTAACTTGTATTCTGTTGAATGCAGCAGTACGTGCATGTTCATCGTCTGAGTTTACTTGCGACGATAACTCATGCATACCCGAAGACAGTTACTGTGACGGGAGACCAGATTGTCCTAATGGAGCTGATGAAAGATCTTGCAATGGTGAATAATAAATATTATTATAATAATATGCCTTTTAACTAATTTATCTTTTGCAGTATATTTGATAATATATGTGTATTCATAATTTTCTAGCATTTTTGCAATTGTGAGATCTAAATAGGGTTTTTTATGAAATCTTCTACAATCACAGGGGGAGGGAAGAGGCGTAAACAAGAAATCCTAAAAAATAGTTAGCCAGCAGAGCATATATTCTTGCAATGACAAGTAGCAAAATTAATTGAATTCTTCAACAAGCAGGAATCAATACAAAAGATGCACGTTAATTTTTTACTAGCAAAGCAAATAAATGACTTGATATTAAATAAATGGGAACCCGTGGATTTTATATTTTAAATTTTAATACTTCTAAGAAAAAATAATTAAAGCTTTATGTATTATTTAATACTACGGCTGTCTATTTATCGAATCTCGTATGCTCAGTTGCGTGCCCCTCCAACGAACTAACATGCGGTGACGGCTCTTGTGTGGACGCTCGCCGGCGCTGTGACGGCCGCCGAGACTGTCCGGATGGCCTCGACGAACAAGGCTGCTGTTAGTATTTATAACGGTCTTTAATTCGAGTTAGTAACTTATGTAGGGGGTACACTTTGTTATAGTCGACTCACTGGATTCGATATTCGATCACTTAAAATGCTGCAGATGAAGCTTAAATTGTAGTGTATTAAATTGCAATCAATTATACGGATATTTTCATGAAATAAAATCATAATTATCCCTTCCAGTTATAACCGATATGAAATTTAATATATTTAGATTGCTTGCATACAGTGATTAGTATTCTCTAACAATAAATTACTCCGTGAAGATACTTGTGATTAACTTGTATTCTGTTGAATGCAGCAGTACGTGCATGTTCATCGTCTGAGTTTACTTGCGACGATAACTCATGCATACCCGAAGACAGTTACTGTGACGGGAGACCAGATTGTCCTAATGGAGCTGATGAAAGATCTTGCAATGGTGAATAATAAATATTATTATAATAATATGCCTTTTAACTAATTTATCTTTTGCAGTATATTTGATAATATATGTGTATTCATAATTTTCTAGCATTTTTGCAATTGTGAGATCTAAATAGGGTTTTTTATGAAATCTTCTACAATCACAGGGGGAGGGAAGAGGCGTAAACAAGAAATCCTAAAAAATAGTTAGCCAGCAGAGCATATATTCTTGCAATGACAAGTAGCAAAATTAATTGAATTCTTCAACAAGCAGGATTCAATACAAAAGATGAACGTTAATTTTTTACCAGCAAAGCAAATAAATGACTTGATAGTAAATAAATGGGAACCCATGGATTTTATATTTTAAATTTTAATACTTCTAAGAAAAAATAATTAAAGCTTTATGTATTATTTAATACTACGGCTGTCTATTTATCGAATCTCGTATGCTCAGTTGCGTGCCCCTCCAACGAACTAACATGCGGTGACGGCTCTTGTGTGGACGCTCGCCGGCGCTGTGACGGCCGCCGAGACTGTCCGGATGGCCTCGACGAACAAGGCTGCTGTTAGTATTTATAACGGTCTCTAATTCGAGTTAGTAACTTATGTAGGGGGGACACTTTGTTATAGTCGACTCACTGGATTCGATATTCGATCACTTAAAATGGTGCAGATGAAGCTTAAATTGTAGTGTATTAAATTGCAATCAATTATACGGATATTTTCATGAAATAAAATCATAATTATCCTTTTCAGTTATAACCGATATGAAATTTAATATATTTAGATTGCTTGCATACAGTGATTAGTATTCTCTAACAATAAATTACTCCGTGAAGATACTTGTGATTAACTTGTATTCTGTTGAATGCAGCAGTACGTGCATGCTCATCGTCCGAGTTTACTTGCGACGATAACTCATGCATACCCGAAGACAGTTACTGTGACGGGAGACCAGATTGTCCTAATGGAGCTGATGAAAGATCTTGCAATGGTGAATAATAAATATTATTATAATAATATGCCTTTTAACTAATTTATCTTTTGCAGTATATTTGATAATATATGTGTATTCATAATTTTCTAGCATTTTTGCAATTGTGAGATCTAAATAGGGTTTTTTATGAAATCTTCTACAATCACAGGGGGAGGGAAGAGGCGTAAACAAGAAATCCTAAAAAATAGTTAGCCAGCAGAGCATATATTCTTGCAATGACAAGTAGCAAAATTAATTGAATTCTTCAACAAGCAGGAATCAATACAAAAGATGCACGTTAATTTTTTACTAGCAAAGCAAATAAATGACTTGATATTAAATAAATGGGAACCCGTGGATTTTATATTTTAAATTTTAATACTTCTAAGAAAAAATAATTAAAGCTTTATGTATTATTTAATACTACGGCTGTCTATTTATCGAATCTCGTATGCTCAGTTGCGTGCCCCTCCAACGAACTAACATGCGGTGACGGCTCTTGTGTGGACGCTCGCCGGCGCTGTGACGGCCGCCGAGACTGTCCGGATGGCCTCGACGAACAAGGCTGCTGTTAGTATTTATAACGGTCTTTAATTCGAGTTAGTAACTTATGTAGGGGGTACACTTTGTTATAGTCGACTCACTGGATTCGATATTCGATCACTTAAAATGCTGCAGATGAAGCTTAAATTGTAGTGTATTAAATTGCAATCAATTATACGGATATTTTCATGAAATAAAATCATAATTATCCCTTCCAGTTATAACCGATATGAAATTTAATATATTTAGATTGCTTGCATACAGTGATTAGTATTCTCTAACAATAAATTACTCCGTGAAGATACTTGTGATTAACTTGTATTCTGTTGAATGCAGCAGTACGTGCATGTTCATCGTCTGAGTTTACTTGCGACGATAACTCATGCATACCCGAAGACAGTTACTGTGACGGGAGACCAGATTGTCCTAATGGAGCTGATGAAAGATCTTGCAATGGTGAATAATAAATATTATTATAATAATATGCCTTTTAACTAATTTATCTTTTGCAGTATATTTGATAATATATGTGTATTCATAATTTTCTAGCATTTTTGCAATTGTGAGATCTAAATAGGGTTTTTTATGAAATCTTCTACAATCACAGGGGGAGGGAAGAGGCGTAAACAAGAAATCCTAAAAAATAGTTAGCCAGCAGAGCATATATTCTTGCAATGACAAGTAGCAAAATTAATTGAATTCTTCAACAAGCAGGATTCAATACAAAAGATGAACGTTAATTTTTTACCAGCAAAGCAAATAAATGACTTGATAGTAAATAAATGGGAACCCATGGATTTTATATTTTAAATTTTAATACTTCTAAGAAAAAATAATTAAAGCTTTATGTATTATTTAATACTACGGCTGTCTATTTATCGAATCTCGTATGCTCAGTTGCGTGCCCCTCCAACGAACTAACATGCGGTGACGGCTCTTGTGTGGACGCTCGCCGGCGCTGTGACGGCCGCCGAGACTGTCCGGATGGCCTCGACGAACAAGGCTGCTGTTAGTATTTATAACGGTCTTTAATTCGAGTTAGTAACTTATGTAGGGGGGACACTTTGTTATAGTCGACTCACTGGATTCGATATTCGATCACTTAAAATGGTGCAGATGAAGCTTGAATTATTATAGTATATTAAATTACATTAATTTTTCTGTTCCTGTGCCCCAAATACAGATGAATTCGTTTTGTTGTAACACACGTATTTTGAATTTTTCAGGAATTGAATTTTATTTTACTGATCATTTAAAACAAATATATTAAAAAATTGGTTAAAATGGTTTTATTAAAAGAAAATCTATAGGCACCAAATTACAATGACTAAATGCGGATCTAATTGCATATAGCGTTACAAATTGTAATCCCAAAATTACACGGATAATTTCCTGTGAAAATATTTTCCTGTGACTGTGATATGTATTTGTTGTTAACCCTATATGTAATGTAGCTGATTACTAACATTTTGTTATTTTGTTGAATGTAGCAGCAGTAGCAGCACTTGAATGCTCATCGTCTGAGTTTGCTTGTGGAGATGGCTCATGTATACCAGATTACAAGTACTGTGACAGGAGACAAGATTGTCCAAACGGAGCTGACGAAAGATCTTGCATTGGTGAATAATTAAAATTTACGTTGTACTGTCGGAGTGCAATATTATGTGATGCATCACATTTATATGATGTTTTGAATTATACTACCGCAATTGTAAAATTTGACAACTGTTTTCCGAGGTATATAAATTTAATTGGTAACAAAAATATCCTTAATTTCCTCTTCAGTTTTGCTGTACTAATATAGTAATTACTAATTATATTAGTGTGTACCGTACATAACTAAATAATATTGCAAGTACTTTTTAATATTACGGGTGCCTATTTAAAATATAATAATAATAATATAAATGTTTATTTATATTATTATTATTATATTATAAATAGGCACCCGTAATATTAAAAAGTACTTGCAATATTATTTAGTTACCGAGTTTCGTATGCTCAGTTGCGTGCCCCTCCAAAGAACTAACATGCGGTGACGGCTCTTGTGTGGACGCTCGCCGGCGCTGTGACGGCCGCCGAGACTGTCCGGATGGCCTCGACGAACAAGGCTGCTGTTAGTATTTATAATGGTCTTTAATTCGAGTTAGTAATTTATGTAAGGGGGAGACATTTTGTTATAATCGCGGCGATGCACTAGATTCGTTTACTTAAAATGCTGCAGACGATGCTTAAAAACTATGTATAAAATTATATTATAGTTTTATTTTTCTGTGACCCAAACAAATACTTGGGAATTCGTTCTGTTGTAAGCGACGTATTTTGAATTTTTCAGGATTTGAATTTTTTTTTACTGATCATTTAAAACAAATCTATTAAAGAATTGTTTAAAATGGTTTTATAAATTGAAAATACTGAAGGCATCAAATTACAATGACTTAATGCGGTTCTAATTGTATATTGCGTTATAAATTGTAATCCCAAAATTATACGGATATTTTCATGAAATAAAATCATAATTATCCCTTCCAGTTATAACCGATATGAAATTTAATATATTTAGATTGCTTGCATACAGTGATTAGTATTCTCTAACAATAAATTACTCCGTGAAGATACTTGTGATTAACTTGTATTCTGTTGAATGCAGCAGTACGTGCATGTTCATCGTCTGAGTTTACTTGCGACGATAACTCATGCATACCCGAAGACAGTTACTGTGACGGGAGACCAGATTGTCCTAATGGAGCTGATGAAAGATCTTGCAATGGTGAATAATAAATATTATTATAATAATATGCCTTTTAACTAATTTATCTTTTGCAGTATATTTGATAATATATGTGTATTCATAATTTTCTAGCATTTTTGCAATTGTGAGATCTAAATAGGGTTTTTTATGAAATCTTCTACAATCACAGGGGGAGGGAAGAGGCGTAAACAAGAAATCCTAAAAATAGTTAGCCGGCAGAGCATTCTTTCAATAACAAAGTAGCAAAATTAATTGAATTCTTCAATACGCAGGAATCAATTCAAAACGTGCACTTTAATTTTTTATCAGCAAAGCAAATAAATTATTTTATATGAAATAAGTGGGAAGCAATAGATTTTATATTAATTAAATAAGTGGAAAGCGATAGATTTTTTATTAAATTTTAAAACTTTTAAGAAAAAATAATTTGCGAAATATACTTGTAAGCGTTGTGTATTATTTAATTTATACTACGGCTGTGTATTTATCGAATCCCGTATGCTCAGCTGCGTGCCCCTCCAACGAACTAACATGCGGTGACGGCTCTTGTGTGGACGCTCGCCGTCGCTGTGACGGCCGCCGAGACTGTCCGGATGGCCGCGATGAACAAGGCTGCTGTTAGTATTTATAATGATCTTTAATTAGCGGCAGTAACTTATGTAGGGGGGACAGTTGGTTATAGTCGACTCACTGGATTCGATATTCGATCACTTAAAATGCTGCACAGATTATGCTTAAAATGTAGTATATAAAATTACATAAATTTTCTATTTCTGTGCCCCAAATACAAATGAATTCGTTCTGTTGTAAGAGACGTATTTTGAATTTATCAGGATTGAAATTTACTTTACTGACGATCAATTGATCATTATAAAAAAATTTATTTCAATACGGTTCTAATTTTATATTGCGTTACAAATTGTAATCCCAAAATTGGATGGATATTTTCATGAAATACACTCATAATATATTCTTCTCAGATATTCCACCTATATAATTTTATAATTATATATTGCTTATTTATATTTATTAGTTTTCCCTAACAAATAAATTGCTCCGTTAAATTACTTGTGACTAACTTGTATTCTGTTAAATGCTGCAGTACGTGCATGCTCATCGTCTGAGTTTACTTGCGACGATAACTCATGCATACCCGAAGACAGTTACTGTGACGGGAGACCAGATTGTCCTAATGGAGCTGACGAAAGATCTTGCAATGGTGAATAATAAGTATTATTTTAATCAAATGCCTTTTAACTAATTAATTTTTTGAATTATATTTGACAATATATGTATATTCATATTTTTCGAACATTTTTGCAATCGTGAGATCTAAATTGGGTTTTAATGAACTCTATAATCACAGGGGGAGGGAAGAGGCTTAAAAAATAAATCCTAAAAAATGGTTAGCCAGCAGAGCATTCTTGCAATGACAAGTAGCAAAATTAGTTGAATTCTTCAACAAACGGGAATCAATTCAAAAGATGCATGCTTATTTTTTACCAGCAAAGCAAATAAATGACTTGAGAGTAAATAAATGGGAACCCATGGATTTTATATTAAATTTTAAAACTTCTAAGAAAAAATAATGTGCGAAATATACTCGTAAGCGTTGTGTAATATTTAATTTATACTACGGCTGTCTATATATCGAATCCCGTATGCTCAGTTGCGTGCCCCTCCAACGAACTAACATGCGGTGACGGCTCTTGTGTGGACGCTCGCCGGCGCTGTGACGGCCGCCGAGACTGTCCGGATGGCCTCGACGAACAAGGCTGCTGTTAGTATTTATAACGGTCTTTAATTCGAGTTAGTAACTTATGTAGGGTGTACACTTTGTTATAGTCGACTCACTGGATTCGATATTCGATCACTTAAAATGCTGCAGATGAAGCTTAAATTGTAGTATATTAAATTACATTCAGTTTTCTATTCCTGTGCCCCAAATACAGATGAATTCGCTCTGTTGTAACACACGTATTTTGAATTTTTCAGGATTGAAATTTATTTTGCTGATCATTTAAAATAAATTTATTTTAAACGGTTCTAATTGTATTTGCGTTAAAAATTGTAATCCCAAAATTATACGGATATTTTCGTGAAATACATTCATAATTATCCTTCCCAGATTTAACCGATATGAAATTTGATAATTTTAGATTGCTTATATAAAGTTTTTAGTTTTGTCTGACAATAAATTACTCCGTAAAGATACTTCTAACTAACATGTATATTGTTGGATGCAGCAGTACGTGCATGCTCATCGTCCGAGTTTACTTGCGACGATAACTCATGCATACCCGAAGACAGTTACTGTGACGGGAGACCAGATTGTCCTAATGGAGCTGATGAAAGATCTTGCAGTGGTGAATATTAAGTATTATTATAATCATATGCCTTTTGACTAATTTATCTTTTAAAGTATATTTTATATTATATGATGTGTATATTCATATTTTTCGAGCAGTTTTGTAATCTTGAGAATTTAATTGGGTTTTGTTGATGAACTCTATAATAATCACGGTCTCACGGAGGGAAGAGGCGTAAAAAAAAAAAAAAGAAAATAAAAATAATAATTAGCCAGCCGCGCATTTTTGAAATAACAAGTAGCAACATTTTTTTTTATTTCTTCAACATGCTGAAATCTTTTTAAAATATGCAGGTTAATTTTTTAACAGCAATTAAAGCACATGTTTTTTTCTTAAAAAATTTGAGACAATCCAAGGATTATTTATTGAATTTTTATTTTGATATGAAAAATTAATGTAAGAAATATTCTGGTAATGCTGTTAATTTATATCACGGGTGTCCATTTACCGAGTTCCGTATGCTCAGTTGCGTGCTCCTCCAACGAACTAACATGCGGTGACGGCTCTTGTGTGGATGCTCGCCGGCGCTGTGACGGCCGCCGAGACTGTCCGGATGGCCTCGACGAACAAGGCTGCAGTTAGTATTAATAATGGTCTTCGATTCGAGTTAATAACTTAGGCAGGGGAGTGGGAAAGCCAAATATATTAATTTTATGTATGATCATAATATATAGTAGTTAATATACATTTGAAGACCACTGCCAGATTCAAAACTAGCTATAGAGTAGACTTGCATTTAGAGAAAATAAGGAAATATTATAGTTCTGTTCTTCTTAGAAAGTGCAATGGTCTTTGTATAATAATATACTGTATATATAATATGGTTGTATCATAATTGTATTATCGTGGAATTGTGGTTTTCATGGGTAGCAAAATTAATTTTATAAGGGCTGCCTTTTCATTAGAACAGCCCGGGGTCGGAGGAGGGGGATAATTTAACTTAAAAAACGAAGCGAAAGAGAAAAAAGTATGAATTAGTATGTTAGAACTTCCTTAAAGCTCAAAAATGGTCACTCGCTCCTATATAATTTGCTATTAATATAATGAATGTATACTGTCATTTTTATCTGCACCAAGACAGTATATATAGGTCACCTTTCTGTTACTTTACTCGCATTTTGCCTTGATAAATACTTTATATTCGTTTTTTATTTTTGCCGTAGAGGACTTAATTATTACTTATTTATATTATAATTATTACTCTATTACTTATAACTTATAACAGAATGAACGTTACCTGACTGATTTGCTGCAGCTCCAAGAGACAAATTATTGAAATTTTGTTAGTTCAGAGAAGTGAGAAGAGCAAAGGCTAGTAAAACAGGGTCTGGATAACATTTGTGATGCCCAAAGGAGGTGTATATTAACATATATATATATATATATATATATATTTATATATATTATAAAATATTTTATATATATATAAATATATATTAGTGCTTAATTGCTGCTGTGTTGCAACTAACCCAATGTGAACGCACAGGCGCGGATCCAGAAAAAAATTCCGGGGGGGGGGGGCTGCTTCCATAAGGCCAATGTTAAAAAAAATGGATTGGAGAAATGCCTATATTGTCCATGTTAAATCCAAAATTTCGGGGGGGGGGGGGGCTGCAGCCCCCCCAGCCCCCCCCCTGGATCCGCGCCTGTGAACGCATGCTGTTTACTAACATTTTGTTATTTTGTTGAATGCAGCACGTGCATGCTCATCGTCTGAGTTTGCTTGTGGAGATGGCTCATGTATACCAGATTACAAGTACTGTGACAGGAGACAAGATTGTCGTAATGGAGCTGACGAAAGATCTTGCACTGGTGAATAATTAATATTTATGTGTTCTTTTCAGTATTTTTTGTTTCTTTTCATTTCTCTTGTGTTTTGCAATGAAAACAAAATTTATCTGCATATAATTATAATAATCCTTACATAGATTATCTAATATATATATACTCAATGATAAATTATTTTTGAGTGCAGCATTATGTTGTGTTACTATAACAAACAATAAGAAATAAGACGGAAAGTATGAGTATTTGAGGATTTTGAGTTCAACAAGAAAGTCAGATTTGAAACATCTAAAGCAACCGGCATGGAGTTGATGCGCGAGTGGAATGGAAAGAGTTAACTTGTCGCAGACAGAATCGCATGATTTCGCAGCGTATGATAAAAAAATAAGAACCTATGCGATCAGCTGTGCGCGCACACAGCTTCGTATCGTATGCTGCTGTATGATAATTAAGAAATTTAGAACTGGTTCTAAATGAGAAACATACGATCGTAAGCTTACGATCGTAGAAATAATTATAATCCTTTGACGCGATTTTGTGGAAGAGGTATAATCAAAACTTATTGTGCGTCGATATACCGGCACGCTATCTGATCTAACTGATCTTCATGGATCAAACTGTTTTACTTTGCACATGTGGTATATGACATGCAATAACAATTTAACATTCAGGAGTTCATCAGCATCCGTATATCAATTAATTCTTTGTTTTAGTTACCAAATTAAGTTAACAAATATTTAATTTATTGATAAATTTCTTTTCAATTGCACCATGATGCTTGTTATTTTATAAGGAGATTGCAATTGTGTATGTGTGACGTATTAAGGGCATTGGGTGTAGCACCGGTAGTTGGCAACACTGACGTATCTTCACCTTGTTAATTTTTGATCATTGCTCCTCGGAGTAATTTTTATGCTAGAGCTAAGGTGATTGCTGTAGTATCAAGATTATTAGTAGCCCAAGTGCACAATTTGGCTAAATAAAGCCTGATTTAAAGAAAAGTATTTTTTAGTAATTTTTTTAAATTTACATGCATTTTTCTAAAATATAAAAAAATACTTTTCTTTAAATCAGGCTTTATTTAGCCAAATTGTGCACTTGGGCTACTAATTATCTTGATACTACAGCAATCAGCTTAGCTCTAGCATAAAAATTACTCCGAGGAGCAATGATCAAAAATTAACATGGTGAAGATACGTCAGTGTTGCCAACTACCGGTGCTACACCCAATGCCCTTAAAAATATAAATTTAAAGAATTGTGATTTGCAAGCTTGAAGTCTTGACAGTCTCATTGGCAAAAATTCCAAATAACTGAAACGTATAGCAACCATCTACGCTTTGAAGCTGATGAATATGTAGCATAAAGCCTCAAGATACCTAGCCATGTGAACTTTCTTTTATGGCTGATTTGGCTATAATATATTTAGTCAATATATACTTTAAAGTAAAAGGTCTACTACAAAAAAAGACAACATAAAAAACGAGTTATTATTTTTTAAAAATAGTTCCTGCTAGTGCTCCTACATATGGAACCGAAATCCAAAAAATGGACATAGATTCTCCAGAAAAAAAAAATCCAGTCAGAGAGCTAGTCATTTAACATGGGGCCTTACGTGAAAAAACAACCTCGAATAATCTCGAAAATATACACCTTTAGATATATGGTATGAAAAAAATATAGCCATGTTCTATGGCTCGAGCTTTAACTAAAAGTTGTGAAAAAAACATAATGTTCTCGAATCCGTTTTCCCGTCATAAAATCACGAAAAACTCTTATGGGAATTAACATGGGAAATTTTCTTGATTTTTTACGGAAAAATGGATTCGAGCGATTTTTTTTTTTTAAATTTTTCTGTTAAAGCTAATGTCATAGAACATCGTCATATTTTTTTCATGTCACCTTTAACGGTGTATTTTTTCGAGATATTCGAGGGTTATTTTTAGGTTCACTCTGACGACTTTGGAATTTTTTTCTGGAGAACCTAAGATGTGAGATGGAATTTTTTGGATTTCGGTTCCATATGTAGGAGCACTGGAACTATTTTTAAAAAATACTAACTCGTTTTTTTGTCGTCTTTTTTGTAGTAGACCCTTTACTTTTTAAACCCGTACTTAATTGCAGCTATACGATTAGTAACTTGAAATTATGGCTATATTCTATATAATATATAATGGCCTTCCCGAAAAGTAAATTATACGTCGACATTCTTGTACGCGCGTCTATTCGTCGAGTACAATGTTATTAGATATAACTGCATATGATCAGGTCAGACTTTCTTGTCAAAACCAAAAATACTCTCCAACTTCTGCTATTTACTATACTACACATTACTATACCACACATCTTCGTCCGATATTGGCCTCGGCTAGAAACGGACCCTATTCCCAAATAAATGTAATCTCTATCTAGCTCGGAGACACGATTTATAAAAGGGCGCGTGTCACGGAGTGCTGCGAGTTTAGGTGCAGCACTTAATTTCTTTCTTCTTCTTCATTTCCTGCACAACTGTTATCAATCTTATTTCTTATGCTCTGCTCAGCTGTATGCTCCTCCAACGAACTAACATGCGGTGACGGCTCTTGTGTGGACGCTCGCCGGCGCTGTGACGGTCGCCGAGACTGTCCGGATGGCCTCGACGAACAAGGCTGCAGTTAGTATTTATAATGATCTTAATGAACGCAACTACCTCAAATTTGATTCAGTTGTTGCTTATTATTCAAAAGGAAGGGGGGGGGGGTTTAATTGATGTATAATAAGAGATTGTTATATTTTCATTTGCTACCCCCCCCCCTCCGTAAATCCACGAGTGGATTAGTGTTAATGTCATGACGTGTATCTGTGCAGCTGTCACCTGCTCCGGCAATGAACTGACCTGTCGTAACGGAGATTGTGTGGATGCGAGGAGACGTTGTGACGGCCGTCGAGACTGCGCTGATGGCACTGATGAACAGGACTGTAGTAAGTGGAGAAAAAAATCTTAACATTTGTCTTTTAAATGTTTTCTCTGTTTTTGTCAATACAGTAAAGATATGTTTTATTCTTAACAGGAAATGAGGGCAACTGTTTGCCCAACGAATTCATGTGTGGGGAGGGGCAATGTATAGACATGGAACTACGCTGCGATAATTACTATGACTGTCGAGATTTCTCAGATGAGCAAAATTGTTTTGGTATAATGGAGTTTTTGAGTGGTGTTACTTTTCTTTACCTTTTTCTTTATTGATTATTTAGTTTTAATTAATGTCCTGATGCCTGAGTTTCCATCATTGTACATATAAAAAAAGACTGAGTAAGAGTGTTTTCAGGTTAGATGCTAACTGCAGTTATCTGTGAAGCATGTGTAGCTTGTAAATTTTATGTTTTTTTTTTTTTGCGTGGCAAATAAGTGCATTAGCAAAGCAGATGCTACATAATTTTTTTTACGTTAATTAATTGTATCTACAGAGTGGTTGTTATAGTATTTGTTGTTTTGTGTACTATATAGTTTGTTTTCTTTATTAATCTTTATTAATATTAATTATTTAATTCTGATATAAAAAAACTAGTTATAATTATGATATTCAATAATTCTAAGTTTCTATTCTGTTTGCAAGACAGGGTGTTGCAAAGGAATTAGAATACATGATATATTATATGCATGCTAAACAAGCATATTGAGTTAGAAAGGACATGCTTAATTATGATCTTATTAATTGCTTATTATTATATCCCAATAACAAGCAATTGATGTTCCGGGTTAAAAAAGTTCAATGAGACTTTTAACTGTTACTCTTTAATTAATTCTAAACTTTTAATTAGAGGGGTAGGGTCAAAAAACTAATTAAACAACATCAAAGTTCCGGATATAAAACCTGCAGTTTATTTTTCTCTACGCACTTCCATTAATAATTAGCAATTTTTAATATTCAACATTTTTTTATGACAAGTCACAAAACTTCAACAGAAACTTGAGGTCAAAGATTTATTCCGTTTGCATGTCTCGCTCGCCACTTTCTTCTCACAACTTTTTACTATATGAATCCGCGGTAAGCAATTCATGCATGGAAAAAGAGAAGTAATATATCAGACTTCGGGTCTGCTGGCGTTTTACCTGTCCTATATATTTGGTAAACGGAATTAAGTGTGTGGAGAAAATCGTATTGCAGATTTAAAATCACAAACTCTAATACACTGTAGACCATTTGCAAAATTATGTTGTAGAAAAAAAGTAAACAAACTCGTCGATCCACCCAGTGTATTGTTGTTGTTGATGATGTGTGTCGGATCCATATTGCTTATACATTGGACCTTATGGGAATTTTACCATTTTCACATAGATTTCAATATATGACAAATATGTAATTGTAAAAATGAATATATCACCGTAATCTGCAGTTTTTTTGACCACTTATGCCCCTGAAATGTGCATCGGAAGAAGTTTTCTATTTATTTCAATATTTGGTAATTTGTAATTTTCATATGATACCAAATCAGCCAATTGCATATATGGGATAAAAGATACAAAACTAAGCAAGAGCTCCAGTTTGTTGATTATTGCAACAGTTAAAATAAACAAACTGGTGCTTGCCTAGTTACATACCTTACCCCATGCATGCAATTGGCTGATTTGGTATCATATTTTATGAAAATTACCATATTGAAATAAAAAAAACTTCTTACGATGCACATTTCGGGGGCATAAATGGCCAAAAACTACAGATTCCGGTGATATATTCATTTTTACAATCGTACGCTTGTCACATGTTGCAATCTGTGTGTGAAAATTGTAAATTTCCCATAAGGTCCAATGTATAAGCAAAATTGACACACATAATCAACAACAACAATACACTGGGTGGACGAGGGTATGGACGAGAATATCTCAACAATCACCCACATTATTTGAAAATTTTAAACATTGCTGTACTCTGTATATTTATATATATTTCGATAAAATGTATCATTTTTAGCAAGCAATACACTACTAACTAAGATTCCCGTTCTTAGCATTTCCTTGTTGTAACTATTTCAAAACTCGATCACTGTATAGAAAATGATCATATATGACTTGTAGTTTATTACAGCCACTAAATTACAACGTAATAATAATAATAAAATTAAAAAAAAAAAAAACTAATTTTAGTCTGTTTTTTAATAAATTCTTCACTTTGAAATTTTTCAACTTGGATTTCTTTACTTGACAAATTTAATTATACCCAGCATTGCTAAACTTGTAGCAATATTTTATCAGCATTTGGGCATGATATATTTTTCTTATATTTGAATGATTTTCCATTAATTTTTATTATTTTAGTATTGTGAAATTTAGAAACATTTTCAATTAGTTTTATAATTTAATGTTTATGTATATTGAATTCAAACAATTCATTTTGTTCTAATATTTTATTAAAAAGTCAAAACGAAATACGAATTTTTAAATATTTTTTATTTAATTTCTGCCATGAATACAGTTTCAAAAATATAAATGAAAAACAAATTAACCGTTAATTGTGTTTACATTTAATCGATGTAAAGACTTTATTTATTTATTTATTTATTTATTTATTTATTTATTTATTTATTTATTTATTTATTTATTTATTTATTTATTTATTTATTTATTTATTTATTTATTTATTTATTTATTTATTTATTTATTTATTTATTCAAATTAAATACCACTTGGTACATTATTAAACATATTATTACATATTATTATTATTATTAGCTATTATACATAATTACATATATTATAATTTTTAGATTAAATGGATTAGGTCTTATAGTTTGAAGTTTGTAATTCGAGGTTGGTTAACAGGAGATGTTACCAGTCCTCCTATAAATCTGTGCTCATGGGACGAGTTCACGTGTGTTGGACACAGCCAGTGCGTGCCGGCGTCTGCCAAGTGCGACGGCAAGTACGATTGCAACGACTACTCAGACGAGGCCGAGTGTGGTGAGTAAAACAAACACAAAGATAAAAGTACAGTTCTACTAACACATTTTTTTTTTAATTAGTAATATTTAACTAGCTATATTCAAAGAGGAGGAGAAAGATGCATTATGTAGTTGTTTCAAATGTAGAAAGATGTTGTAGACTTGGTACATAAAAATTAAAATTATGTACTTTAAGAACTGCTGAGTATTATTATAATTAAAATGTATCATTCTCCTTTTGTTCATTTTTTTTTGTAGTTTGTAGATTTAAATGTATGTAAAATAAATAAATCCAATTAATTTATCATTAAATTTCATAAAATATATAAATGTAATATGAAAGATACTAAATGTATGCATTTTGTTAAACTCAAATTGATTAAAGAGGAGTAGAAGAAGGAGATATGATGATCACTTAAAATGTGTGGAGCAAATATGTTTTGTTGGTCCAAGAGTGGAGAGCGTGCACAAGAGGAGAATTTCGCTGTGAGAACGGCCCCTGCATTCCTCAGAGTTCACGCTGCGATGGCAAAGTCGATTGTCCAGATACTAGCGATGAGTTAGACTGCGGATGTAAGTGATTAAAAATAATTAATGGCGTGTCGTTGATTTTTGCGTTATAACTGCCGATAACACTGCAACTTTTTGTCACCTACATTGAAGCACTGCAAGCTCTTCATCACTGCTAGGGGGCGCAAGCAAACGCATCAGCACCATCCAACTATCCATCCACCGCAATGCCATTATCCACATGCAATCAATAATAATAACGATACAATAATATGTAATATTAAAACATAAACTTATAACCGCCATTCCTATTGCATAATGCTAGGAAGTGGAAACAGGCCTCACTCAATAATGAGCTTTCTCCACTTCACAACAAATAATTAATAAACCTAAAAATTGGGATTTAAGTTGAACTAAAATAAAGTGCTAATTATTGCCATAATTGTTAGAGACCCTTTTGTTTATTGAAATTGTGGTTTAACCTACTAAAATCTTTTAGATTATACTTTCAAGTGTATATATACTTAACTAATTAATTATAACTACATAAAGTTAACTCTCAGTAATTTAATTCAGTGCACTTTTTTTTTAAAACTAAACATTTATTTTAATATCCAGCTCAAGGGCTTAAAATAAAATTAAGAACTATCTTAAAACTGTAATTAATACTTTTGTCTGCTTTTAACTGTTTTAATAGAATTTCGGTTTATAGATAAGGTTTTTTATTTTGTTGGATATTTTCCAGATCCAAGAGGCATAGACTTGAAGACCTACCCTAGTGACCAAATCATCAAGGAGAGTAAGTATCTAAAATTTGGTTATTATTTTCTTTATAACCCTATAAAACATCCAGTTTAATGAATTGTAAAATAAATTATATTACATATAAAATTATAAATATAATATATACCAAAATATTAATACTAATAGTTGCATCTACAATTATAAATTATTGTAGCGAAAAGTGAATTTGAAAGGTATAAATAAATCACAAGGATGAATTAAATCAATTTTAATACTATAATCATGACACTAACACTGTTGTTGTTTCTTGGCTTTCTTCTTATTTGGACCATTCAGTCGAGCAGGGTAAGTCGGTTGATAATCCATTGAGAATGCAAAGCATGCAACTTTGGGTTGCACCAAGTCTTTTTTATTGTTTGTTCTTACAATTAGATATTATCCTAGAGGAGGTGGTACATATTGTGTTGTACATTTTGAGGGATTTTTTTTTTTTTTCAGCGAAAATGTTACTTTTGTTTCACCAATTGAATTAATTTGACATAACATGGCATTGCTAGACACAAAAGTTTGTATTATATTTATTTTATTGCACTTTTTCTATTTTAATTATAAAAATTCAGTACCTGTTTTTAAAATTAAAACTTTAAGAATTTAATATTTTTTATTATTTTGTATTCATTATTAGTTTATTGTTTCATATATTGAATTGATTTTAAAAAAGGTGAAAATAAATGTTATTCAATAACATTAAGTTGCACTGTATGAGCATTATTGCATTAATATTAAAAGTATTAATTATGACTTACGGTTTTTAAATTTTAAGACCGAATTTTTAAGATTTAATTAAGATGGATACAATAAACTTACGAAGTAATGTATGTACTCTTTATTGGGACCTGTGATTCATATAAATCTGTATAATATATTTATATAAATATAAAAGTCAGGTGTTTTTGAAATTGCTGTAATCACATTCTACAAAATGAGGAATAAATTCTGAGAGAAAGCATTACAATGAAGAGTACAGATTATAGAGACAGACTTTGGGACCACCATCTCCTTAAATGGTTGATGCCTTTGCGACAAATTTCTAGATAAGTGAAAGATAGAAAAGGAAAAAATATGTATAAAAAAAAAGACAAGAAAATTTTCTTTGGTAATGATGTTCTAGACTTAAATTTCACTGAGTAGATACATTAGATCATGCTGTGTATATATTAAAATAAGCTTCATTTTATTATATTTTTATTTCTTTCTTACTCTCTAGTTTGTCAGCAATTTATAATTTCAACACCAGCAGCCAAACAATTGCAATTAATTAGTGCATTTATAAACAAATTGACAAAAAAATAGTATTGAACTGTTAAATTCTTTGCCTCACAATGTTTTTTCTATAATTGAAAATGAAATTATATAAAATGTACAAATATGATTCAAGATATTTTAGCAGTCTTTGTCATTAGTGTAAAAACTGAACAAACTTTATTCAAACTTTTTTTTTTTTCTTTTTACAATACATTCTGAGGCATATAGCTAAGAATTTAGTAGTTAAGTATTAATTTACGGTTCCTCTCTCTTTACAATCACTTACATACAACTATATTATGAAAACATTGAATCATTTATCATTTCCTATAATAATTAATGAAGTATATACTATGCTCTTCAGGGAGAAGGGGGGGGGGGAGGGTTCTATGAACAATATAATAGACAAGTCCACAAGTTAGATATATCGTCAGAGCTAGGTTTTCTGCGGAGAATTTGTACATGACCTTTGAAGTAAATATATGGTGACAATCCAGAAAAAAAATTGATAAGCTGATAAGGTCAATGTTAAAAGGGAGGAAGAAGGACCCTATAATGCTTAATGCTCGTATCAAATCCCCTACTCCAGGCTACTCCTGTGTCAGATACACTTACATGCATGTGCCTGATGTACTCTCATTATTATATATATTATATCAATTATGTAAAATTAAATTTTAAAGAACCTGTGAAGAGTTGCCTAGTTCCAAAACCAGCAATATGCATTTTCAACTAAGATCCCATCTTTTCTACCAGGAAATTGACCCTTACTGAAAATGCATATTGCAGGTTTTGGAACTAGGCAACTATCTGTTCTTGACCTAAGCACTCTAGTTTATGTGATATAAATATATGTTCCATATAGAACAGTCCTATTCACAAGCATAGCTTGTAATCAATCAATTATTTTATTTTAGTGGTATTTTACATTTGGTTGCACCATCTCGCCTAAGCATATTTGTGCCACGTCATATCTTCCACTCTTCCCTTTCCACTTACCCTCTAAATTGCGAGCAAGCTGATGCTGCATATATATTTGGAAGAGGTCCTGCAATGTGGAAACCAAATCTTTTAATTATCACGTATTAATAATTTAAATTTATAATTAACTATGCCATGCAGGACCAGTTAATAGTACCACATTAATTAACTGACGTGTAATAAGTACCAATTATTTCATGTTTCGGGTGAACAATTAAGGTCTGTTAATTCTATATACTTTTAGTTTTTTTAACATCATTTTTGCTTATCACTTAATGAATTGTAACGTATAATAATATAGAAATTCAAGTAAGGTGAGATAGACAGGGAGAGGAATGGAAAAATTAATTACTTTTGTTTGGCTTAAAAATATCAAATGTAGAGAAAAATTAAACTTTTCAATCTTTTCTGCAATTTTGCAATACTATATATATAATATAAAATATATATATATATATATATATATATATATATATATATATATATATATATATATATATATTGCAAGAGAGCGTTTGAGATGTGCGCTGCACATTCCCTTACTGGTATGAAGTGCATGCAAATCCTGAGAAAATTCAAAGCAAGTTGCATGGCAAGTAAATTTTATTTATATTTATTTAAAAGAGTCATGTATCATTATCATTCTAAAGGACTGCTTGTAAGATATTGTATAGTGGAGTATGGACCTCAAAATTTTTTATCACAAAAGTAGATAGAGGGTGCAAAGTTACACCACTCTGATATTTTTCTGATTTTTTAGAGCACGGGAAGTATTGCTAAAAAGTTTTGCAGAGGTCGGGTTTGAACCCACGCCTCTCTTAGGTCCTAATATTCTTTTATTAAGAGAGGCATCCAGAGGTGTCACTTTCTCTGTACTTTCAATAATGTTTTTAAAATAGTTCCCAGACTCTAAAAAATCTGGGAAAAAAAAAAAGCAGATTGGCATAACTTTGCACTTTCTTTCTGTTTCTGCAATACAATTTTTTTGATCGATACTCCATTATATAAAATAATTACAGTAGTTTTTTAAAAAAAATTCAACAACATAGTGTATATATATATATATATATATATATATATATATATATATATATATATATATATATATATAATATATATATAATTACACTATATAAAAGTAGCATCAAAAGAAATTGTTCATTTTCCTGATATTTATTATACATAGTAGAAAAAAACATGAAGTTGCAGTCATTAAAACATATGCATTATGATGCTTGAAATTATGCTTTGTACACTGAAGACAGAAAGAACAAAACAAAGAGGTGGCTGCTGAACTAATGCAAGGCTTGGACAAGAGATTGGGTTGGCCGATTTTAACTGCAGTCTGTGTCCCGCAGGTCGTGAGGTTGTATTCCAGTGCAGAGACGAGGGTGCTCTGCGAGCAACTGTTCAGTGGGTCAGGGACAATAACCGACCTCTGCCCCCTGGCTCACGCGACATCAATGGAAGATTGGAAATGCCAAATATTCAGGTAAGAAAAAAACTGAATTGCTTTTAAATGCAAAATTAAAATAAAAGTAAATAAATAAAAATAATAAAAAAAAAAACACAAAGTTATAATAAAAAGTTTTAAATGGGACTTTGATTTGAAAGTTATAAATGGGGTATCAATTAAATTTTGCATCAATTAGTTGTATTTATTTTAATAATAAATACAATAATCCTGTACACACCTTTCTGATGTCAATTAAAATTGAACTTTCAATTATATTTCAAGCTCACATTCTGATGGCTTTGAAATCATTTTACTTCTAGTAAGCCAATAGAGACAGGATTCTTATCCTTCTCTCTTCATTTTGCCAGGCAACTAGTCAAGTTCTGCAGATACTGCAGAGGATCTGAATAGAATGTCTGATTTGGGGTTATTTTTTATACATACGTGTATATCATTATTTTGGATTTTAAATCTCTTCTCATATACCATCCAAGATAGTCACATTGCCTGTATATATTATCTATATGGTCTGAATTTAGCAGTGCCTGTGAGTCTCTTATAAATATTCTCTTATAAATATGCATGAGTTCTGGCTGATACAATTAAATTACAATTAAAAAACAAAAACAATGAAAAATGTATCGAAGTACCATAAGTTTTCACTTTCTTGGAAATTCAATTTTTCTCATTATACTATATTAATTAATTAATTATTTATATATTTGTTTATTTATTTGTTTATTTATTTATTCATTTATTTTATAATCATCTATGCAATGTTTATTTTACTGAAAGAAAAGGACGCAGAAAAGATACATATATGAAAACACAAATTATTGCAGGATGATAAATGCTATAGCTATATATATATTCACATTGGCTAGAGAGAGTTAAAGATTAGCCAAAACACATGCACGTTTTAATGTGGCCGGTCCACAGCAAGCTTGTTTATTAAAATAATAACTTTGACTCTCAAGCAAAGAGAAAATTAACAAATTTAACAAAAACTATAATGTTAGTGACATATACTGTATAAGACTTAAGAATAAGAATGTACGCTTTACTACTGCTCCATTACACTTAAATTGACTTTTTTGTTGCAGCTGGAACACTCGGGAAACTATATTTGCAAGGCAATTGGATATCCACCTGGCACTCAAGGGTTAAAGAGTGTGACAGTTACCCTGAAAGTGGAGTCCTGTAAGTATAAAATAAAATAGCTAGACTCTCATTTGCAAAAAAGGAGGGACTATCTCAAAGAAACTTAACATATACTGTATTTATATAGCTAAGAAATTTTTACAACTGGATTTAGTACATACTAGATTTTGTGATTTATTACTGGAATTTGATATGGTAATATTTCTAGGCTAAGATCATGCTGAGGTTTTTGTGAATAGCCTCTCAGTAGACTAATAAAAAAAAAAAAAAAAAAAAAAAATCAAGGCTAGGACAATTGTTTCACCATTTATTATATTTGTTGTTACTTGCTTGAACTATAATTGTGATGTTTTTGTTTTGGCAGATAACATTCCTACGAGACCACCAACAGCTTGCGGCCTAGACCAAGCAACCTGCTCTAATGGCCAATGTATCTCTAAAATGCTTGTTTGTGACGGCCGACCAGACTGTAATGATGGAACAGATGAGCGAAGCTGTGGTATGTAGTATTTGGTTATTGCAGTCTAACTATGAAAAACTGGCACATGAAAAGTAATTAGAACTAATTTTCAGATAACAAGAGATTTTTAGTAAGAATATAATACATATTAAATGTTTTCTGGTTAAAATCGTGGTGCTTTTTATAAATACTTACACGTTAAAGATTTATAAAAAAAGAAAAAAAATGAAAAGTTAATTATAAATAGTTCGTGCTCTTTAAATAAATTTTATTTGGTTATCTGATGACAAAGAACAACATATTATATGCAATATATATATATATATATATATATATATATATATATATATATATATATATATATATATATATATATATATAGCCTCAAGTGTAATTTTTCCAGCTGGCCATCATGGGTGTGAACCCAATGAGTTCCGCTGTAACAACAAGAAGTGTGTTTTGAAAACATGGCGTTGCGACTCTGACAATGACTGCGGAGACAACTCGGACGAGACAAACTGTGCTACAAACCCTCCAGGTGAGCAGTATCATATAGATGAGAGAGTACCTGAAAAATACCAGAAAATTTTATTTGATTCTTGATTTTCATTGATTTCTTGATCTTTGAAAGCTCTCGTTTCAAAAAAATTTTTGCAGTACATGTAATGGAGGTACAAAAACAATTAATTGAATAAATATCAAGCAGGGGGATTTCCATTATTTTATTTGATTTTATTTAAAAAAAATTTATTTATTTATTCGCATTAAATATCAGTTGATACATTGTGACTACATACTAAACATTTAACAATTAGATCAACATATTCATGCTTGAATCCACCACCAACACCTATAATTTTTTTAAGTGACACATTATTTATGCCACTAAACATGGCCATGCACCGTGAATATCCCTATACTTCTCTATATCCTATATAAATTAAATAAAAAAAAAAAATCAGTTACAACATTACTTCAAAATGAGCCGAGCTGAATTTTCTTTGTTTATTTGCATTCCAGGATCTCCTTGCCTTTACAGTGAATACAAATGTCGAACTGGCAACCAATGTATTCCGAAGTCGTTCCAATGCGACCTCCAGAATGACTGTCAAGATGGAAGTGATGAGTTGGGATGCTGTAAGTAATATGATATAATTGTATTTAGGGGTAAAAAATGTTGCCTAATTAATACTCAGCTAACTTTTTTAAATTAATGAGGATGCAATGTTAATTATATGGGAATATTATTATAGTTTTAATTTTTCCAAGTCGCAAATGACAGTTAGAAAAAAGTTTTATAAAATTATTTAAATTTTTTCAAGAGTAAAAAGTCCTAACTACCACACTTTGCTCTTTGTTAACAACAGACACATACATTAATGTATATGTTATATTATATATATGATATTATATATATTAATATCAATATATATTATGTTTTGTTATATTTTATGTCTTATTAATATTGAAAATAAATTTTATGACAGCTCCACCTTTCATCAAGGAGCAACCTCCGCCCATGATCATGCTGAACATTGGTGAGTTGTTCAGAATTACTTGCACTGCGATGGGTGAGCCAACACCGGAGGTATCTTGGCGCCTCAACTGGCGTCACGTGCCCACCAAGTGCACGTCGACAAGCGTGGGCGGCCTGGGGACACTATCATGCCCCAATATTCAAGAGGAGGACCAGGGCGCCTACAGCTGTGAAGCCATCAACAGCAGAGGCTCCACCTTTGCCGTGCCAGACACAATCCTCGTGGTCAAGAGGATAGAAGGTGCAGTTTGCGATGCGAGGCGGGGCTATTTCAACGAACTCGCTGTGTCAGCCGAGGAATGCATCACCTGCTTCTGTTTTGGAATCACAGATCAATGCAAGAGTGCTGATCTTTTTACCTATCAGGTAAGACAATTATATATTGATTGTGCAAGTAACACCTTCATTAAAATAATTTGGAGAGACTGGAAAATCAGTGCTTTATATAGTACATAGCAGGGATCGGATGCGGATGCGGATGCAGATGCAAGATGCACACGGATGCGCAAAAATGGGCTTGCATCCGCATCCGTGCATCCCGGATGCACGGGAAAAAATGAATGCATCCGGATGCGCATCCCAGATGCACGGGAAAAAATGAATGCATCCGGATGCGCATCCCCAGATGCATGAAAAATAAATTTGCATCCGGATGCGCATCCACGGATGCACGAAAAATAAATTTGCATCCATTTAACACTTTTTTTTTCTCTTTTTTCATCATGTTTTTTGCTAATAGCCTCTAAATAAATCTTTAACACGAGACATTTTTTTAACATTTATTTGCCACTTGTCGTTTAAAATTGCAAGAAACAAAGTGTATTATAAAAACCAAAGATCGGATGCGGATGCAGGTGCAAGATGCACACGGATGCGCAAAAATGGGCTTGCATCCGCATCCGTGCATCCCGGATGCACGGGAAAAAATTAATGCATCCGGATGCGCATCCCAGATGCATAGAAAATAAATTTGCATCCGGATGCGCATCCCAGATGCATGAAAATTAAATTTGCATCCGGATGCGCATCCATGGATGCACGAAAAATTAATTTGCATCCGGATGCGCATCTCGGATGCACGAAAAAAACGCGTGCATCCGGTCCCTGGTACATACAATACATAAATTTAAAGTTCGTAGATCAATCACACAAAATTTCATTAAATAAATCAACAAGTAGTTTCAATGAAAATTTAGTTAATGATATATGGTAGATACAAAAATAGTGCAACACATAATTATACTCATGCACATAATTTAAACAAGATTGTGCATGCTATCGGTTGACATTATATTATGATTCAATTTTATTTATTTATTTATTTATTTATTTATTTATTTATTTATTTATTTATTTATTTATTTATTTATTTATTTATTTATTTATTTATTTATTTATTTATTTATTTATTTATTTATTTATTTATTTATTTATTTATTTATTTATTTATTTATTTATTTATTTATTTATTTATTTATTTATTTATTTATTTATTTATTTATTTTTATAATATAAGAAAGATATAAATAAGTCATATATATAATATATATTCACTGGAATATAGAATAATTCAGTGGATTAGTAATGAAAACAATTGAGGGTGGTATGGTGGATGTGGTGGTGGGGAGGAAAGATGGGGTCATATAATATAGTTGACAACTTTTGCTGATAGAAGTTTGGGAGAAGCTAGTGGACCCACCCACTTGCCACATTTTGGCTTAATAATTGAGCTTAATTTGGGGAGATTCAGTGTAACTTCAAATCCTTTATGCCTTAACCTTAATTGCACTGATAAAATAATTAATTCTTGTTATAAATGTTTGTTAGTTCCCTCCACCAATTGACCAGTTCCGCATTGTGGGAGTTGAGTTTGATACGGGAAGGGCAGACATCCAACAGGAGTTCTCGACCGGTGCTGCCTCGGTGCGCACCTTGCCTCAGCAGTCTGGATTCCAGGTGAGTGGATTGTGCTAGCGGCAGTGGCATTTCCATGCAGAGTTACTAACCTCACTCTCATTACAGTTGTATGGTCAAATTGCCAGAAGCAGGTCTACCCACCCTTACTTTTCCATGCCACAAAACTTCCATGGAAACCAACTGAAATCTTATGGAGGATATCTCAAGTACTCAGTGCGTTTTAATTCACAAGGACGATCAGTGAATACTCCAAGTATTATAATGAGCGTAAGTATATATTTATTACTGAGCTTACTTCATCTATATTTAGTTGTTTTTCTTTTCATAGTTTCAACTCTTTATAATATTATTTACAATTAAATAATTTATAGTAATTAACTAAAAATAATTACACATATAGATTTGTAAATCATCAAGTTTAAGTTAACAAATAGAAACTTAAAAAACTGCCAAAATTTTAAAAATAAGTATAAATTTACAAGTTTGCATGAAGTGGCTATAATGCAACAGTTGCGTTCTTGAAATATTGTCCAAGATTTGCATGTTAAATTTTATTGTTAACATGAATATGTTAATTGCAATATATAAAATAAATTTATCTTTTCTTGATAGGGTAACGGCAAAGTGCTGGTGCACCCCAGCAAGCGTCTGGTTGCGGGTAGAGACAATGACGTGTCAGTTCGTTTCTTCTACGGAGAGTGGTACAAGCTGACTGGAGCACGTCTAGGTGGAGACATTCCTGCAGACCCGTCAGAGCTGGCAACCCGAGCAGAGATCATGATGGTGCTGGCCAACGTTGACAACATCCTCATCAAGTGAGTCAATGATGGTCACACTTTTCAGATGTCCTTGCTGGAAATTGTATAATGGTCTTGCAAAATGAACTTAATGTTAGTTGATTAAAATGGTATAACTCAATGCCACAATTTATGGGGTATGTCTGACATAAAATGAAAGGAAACATCATTTACTAAATTATTATTTCACCAATAAGATTACACATATACACATATGTATTGTGTATATTATAAACATTTTAGATTTATTGAATATCAATCCCATAATTATATCACTCGAAATTACAATTTGAAAAAAAAAGTGATGTTTCTTCCCCGTCACATATGCACAGTTAATTCACTTAAATTATTTTTCAGGACCGTGTATGAGGACAGTGCTGTAGTTGACACTTCCATCTTCAACATCCGCATGGACTCTGCAGGTATCCGTAATACAGGCCAGGGAAGAGCATCATATGTTGAAGAATGTCGCTGCCCTGCTGGCTATTCAGGTTTATCCTGTGAGGTAAGCTAGCAGCATCTCGAAGAAGGAATTAACACTGACGAATTAAAATGATTCATGTTTATGCAGCAATGTGCAGCCGGCTATGTAAGGAGACAGTCGGGACCATGGCTTGGATTGTGTGTTGAAGGAGTAACAACATGCCCACCTGGCTTCTATGGAGACCCAAGCCGAAACATCCCTTGCGAAAAGTGCCCATGTCCTCTTACAAACCCCTCAAATCAGTGAGTACTAGCTGTATTCAAATTTTACTGTTATTTCTTTAAATTTTACATGCTGAAATCGTGAGTACAGAGTAAAAGAATTTAATTTTTTTTTTTTAATTTTATAATCATATATTATACTATATAATGTTTATATAATTATATTCATAACTGTTTTGCTTTAGTTTATTTTTATCAACAAGAGGTGTCATCTCACCACAAACAAACATTTGACTGTTCCAGATTTGCTCGCACTTGTCAACTTGACTATGATGGGGACGTGACCTGCAACTGTCCCGTGGGCTACGTTGGGCGCAGATGCGAGACATGTGCCTCTGGTTACACTGGCAATCCACTGCTACCCGGAGATTCATGCAGACGAGGTTTGTCTAAGATGAGGCTTTTCTTTTTTATACTGAGCACTTTAACCTTTTTTTAGGGGGGGAAGGGGGTATCTTCCCCACCAGAGGTCAAATCCTGAATAAAAATAACATGATGAAAGAACCCCAGGAACTAATTTAAATGTTTAAACGTTTTGGGAATTAACCAGAAGTTACAGGAAAGAAACAAAACATTGTATATAAACATTAAAGCATTAGCACCTAATACACCTTAGACACTTGATCAAAACATCAACATTTTCAGTTTTACATACACCAATTATTTACTTTTTCTCCCCTGATCCTTTACTTTAGAAATATCTTAACCCAATTAATCTGGGAATTTTTCTAAACTGTAAACACCTCGAATTAAAAATATATGAAACGGAGTCTATAATTTAAAAGGAATCTATGAAAATACACATGCAAGCATGAGATTGTGATATTAAGTTGAAGAAACAAATTGAACTAGTGCCCAGCCTGCTCTCGTAAATGCTCCCAGCTCTTTGTAATAAAATGACGTAACACTATATATGAAAGTTACAACAATTTCTTTTCTTTTCTGTCTCATTGCAGGTGGCTGCGACCCAGCTGGCAGCTTGAGCCTGGAACCAGATCCTTTGACAGGACAGTGTCGCTGCAAGGTGAGTAATGCCTTTAAAGTGACCAGTAATTTGAACAATTGATAAAAGTTGTGCTCAGCATTTCTCTAATCTATGTGTCGTCAATCGAATGCTCAATTTTTTTCTTCTGATCACATTCATAATCATCCTCTATAGTAAATGTGTTTTTGTTATTAATTATTTTTCTTAATATATCCTTATTTTATTTATTCACATTAAATACCAGTTGGTTCACTTGGTACATTATAACTTTGAAAAAAAGAACAAACAATATGTGTAGATTATACATACATTAAATTTTTACAAAAAATTATTTGAAAAATTTAAATTTTATAATATATTACAATTATTGCAAATAAGAATTTACACATTCATTATTAACATTTTCCTTGTTGATTGAATAATAATTATTTTTAATAAGGTAGCTAAATAAAACTGTTTCTTAAAAACAGATATACTTTCAAATTTTGTTTATAATATGATCTGGAAGTTTATTATTCAATACTGCATGAGCTCAAATAAAAATGGTCTCTTTTAGTTTGCTCGTAACCTCCGTATTATTTATGATTAAGATTTGACTGTCCAGTTACATCTTTATTAATTTGAAACATGTGATAATTTAATTCTTTTAACATGTAATTAACATACATTATAATAAAAAATACAAATATTTCGTAAATTTAATATATTTAGGTTGTTCCCATCTTTTGTAACAACTTTGTCTAGTTTTTGCTTGTATCATGCTTCTATTATTCATTTATTTACAATACACTGTCAGCATGGTGGTTAGACGATCCCCACAAAAGAACTCCATAATTAATAATGGAATATACTGTATAATCATAATACACAATTTTTAAAGACTCTAAATTATAATACATACTTTTTTACGAGGCTGCTTCATAGCGAAATTAATTTTAGACTTTTTCTTATTCTTATTAATAGAGGCTTCAAGTCAGCTGATTTTTCGGTGATCCCACCCGCTATACCAAACCTATGTAAAAAAAACGTGAATTCGTTTTTTCACCAAGAATAAGATTTTTCAGGTATAATTCCTTTACGGAACTTTGGTCCAAACTGAAAAATAAAGTAGATAATTCAAGATTTAGATTTTTTACTTGATTTATAACCGAGAAAAGTTAAAAAAACACTTTGCTTCATTTTCAAGTGCAAGATGGACCTTAGCGGCAAACAGTTGCGCAGCGAAAGCGCATCACTTGAAGCCTCCATTGAATATTAATTTATATTAATTACTATCATTTATTTAGCAAACCAAAGAGTTTTTCTCTTGTTCGTTTAGTTCTAATGTCGAAAATGAAAATATTTAATTGCTAATGCTTAAATTTTAAAATAAGAACACTATATATAATACAAAATATTTGTATACATTTGTAAAATTTATAATTTATAGTAGAATATTATTTCTCATTGTTAAATTTAAAAATAGAGGGATCAATTTATTTATTTTTATTATTTTTTTTTTACTATTTACAAATGTGAATAATTGTATTGTTTCATGCCTTCCTTTTACAAATGGGATGGTAAGTCACATTTTTCTACAGCTTATAAAATGATATATCGTCCCTCGTCCGGAATAAAATTCCAAAATTCAAATGCAATAAATGAGCTGTCTGTTTTTCCTTTTACATTAAAATTGCATTCACCTGGTAGAGCAGACAGCTCATTATTGCATTTGAATTTTGTTATGCAGATAGCTTATTATTCCGGACGAGGGACGATATGATCCACAATTTATCGCATTGTAACTTATTATTTCTTTCCTTTCCCAGGAATATGCTACTGGCTCAACTTGCAACCAATGTAAGACCAATGCATTTTATATGGACATTGGTAACGAATTCGGATGTATCAGTTGTTTCTGCATGGGAATCGAAGCTTCCTGTCAGAGTTCAAACTGGTATCGTCAACAGGTATAAAAATTAATAATATATATTTAAAATAGGATCGTGTTTTTAATTTTGTAACATTTTTTGTTTAGGAATCTCTTGCTTTTACCAGCAGTACTCATGATGTTAAATTGGTGGAGTCCTATAATGAACCAATATCAGAAGGTATCAGAGTTAATTCTGAAGCTCGTGAAATCACCTATCAAGATTTTAACCCAAGAAGCTCTGATGTAAGTGATAATAATTCATATTTCTAAAAATAAAAATAATGAAGTAGTACTATATAACTGTCATCTAATTTTTCAGGCATACTATTGGCAACTTCCTCCACGTTTCCTTGGAGACAAAGTTACATCTTATGGTGGATTCTTGAACTATACTGTCCGCTATGTTCCGGCCCCAGGTGGACAGAGCTCGCGTAACAATGCCTTTGATGTGGAGATTAAGAGTGTCAAGGTATATTCTTAACTTATAAAAAAAATTGTTTTTGTTAGTATATAGTATATTTTTGGTATTATTTATTGCAGAGCACAGACATCAGATTACGGTACTTCAGTCGCAAGACCATTGAGCCCAACAGACCACAGACGGTATCCGTGCCCCTGTTTGAGCGAGAGTGGCAGCGACCTGATGGCCAAACTGCAAACCGAGAGCACTTGCTGATGGCACTTGCCAATCTTGAGTATATTCTCATCAAAGCCACCTACACCACCAACACCAGAGAAGCAGCGTAAGTAAAAAACAATTAGACATTATGTATGTGTGTGTATATATAATATAATATATTATGTAGATGAGGCTGATGAGGTAGCTAGATGAACAACTGACATGATTTTTATTATGTAACTAAAAACCTCTTGCTCATTTTTATTCAAGAATTATTTTTTAAACATTATTGATAGTTCACTTGATACATGGCTTTTATTTAATTTATTTTTAATGGTTAATCTCATTGTCAGTTACATCCATATTAAAAATGTCTCTATGTGAAAAACTGTGTCGTCCTCCTCACTTCTTGGAAAAAGTAGTATTAGTTTGAAAATGAAAATTTGGACAGTTAAAAGTAATGGTATAAAATAGTTTATAATTACAAGTTCATACAAAATATTGTATTGTTATTATGTACTTTGTTGTGATGACAACTGATGATGTTTGCATCAGGCTGATCTCCGTGTCCCTGGACATTGCTGATGAACGTAACACTGGCCAGCAGCGAGCGTATGCCGTGGAGCAGTGCTCATGCCCGCGAGGGTACCGCGGTCTCTCTTGTGAGAACTGCGATGTCGGCTACACCCGAGCGGAGGAGGGCCTCTATCTTGGCATGTGTGAGCTCTGTGAATGCCATGGACACTCAACTGAATGTGACCAGGAGACTGGAGTTTGCCTGGTAAGGAAATAAATGCTGTATTGCATTTTCCTTGATAATTAAAAAAAAAAAAAATACAGACTTAAGTTCCATCCATTTCACTCAACAACATTCCCACTTGTACTTGTATTTTCCACAGTGAGAGGGTGTGAGAGAAATTATATTTAAGTAAATTACTACTTGAATATGCATATTTCTGTCATCAACTAAAAATCAGGGAATTAAAATATTATGTATCTCTCACTATCATTTATAAAATATGTTTTTTTTTTTTGTTTTTTTTTTTTTCCATGCTACAGTAAAGGGCCTGACTGTTTCAGAATTGTCGTGACCACACAACAGGAGATTACTGCGACTCGTGTGAGCCTGGCTACACTGGAGATGCAACTCGACGCTCTCCCAATGACTGCACACGACAGCCGAGTATTGGCGGACCCAGCAGGCCATGCTACTGTGATCCTCGAGGAAGCATAGGCACCTCCTGTTCAGATGGTGTGCAGTGTCAGTGCAAGGTACGTGCAGCAGTTCACATCTTATTCTAACCTTCGATCCTTTTGGGTAGAGTGCAATATCCATTTATTAAATATATAGATATAAAAATATTTACCTCATGCAGTGAGTTTTGAGCTCAAGCAGAGGAAAAACTGAAATTTTTATTGCTGTTAATAACAAAGATATGGGAAACAATTAAAAGACATTATACTGTATGTACTAGTACCATAATACATGCTAGGCATTGTATACTGATAGAGCATTTTTATTTTGAGCTATTATATTTATAGAAAATTTATGCGAAATAAACTTACTTTTTAACATTATCTGTAAATATTAAAAATATAAAATCCCCCCTTCTTTAAGCTTCACTTTATTCTAGATTTTCATCTCAGATTAAATTGAATATTGTATGAATAATTGATGCAATTATAATAGAAAATCTAGGTATTAAAAAGAGTTTCTAAAATATTTACTCTGTTTTTTGGATTTTGGGGATTTTTAGAAAATATTAAATGATTAAGGAAATTGTCAGGAAAAAAAATATCCACCCCACTGACACACATAAATACATACATGCCCTCAAGAAACCTGTCATTAAACTGTTGGAAACACTATAGTCCAGCAAGCGAGAGTTGGACCACAGAAATGACGTAATTTCAGTAGTTTTTGCTTCCGGTTGCCATGGTATAACCCACAATCGGAAGTTCCCGTACGTCATTCCTGGCAATTTTCATGGTCCAACTCTCGCTTGCTGGACTATATCACCCATCAAGAAAACAAGAAACACCCAATGCTGATGCCCTTTACTTTGCTCCATTTATTATTATATTATTTTATTTTATTCACATTAAATAATATCAGTTGATACATTCATTGATTATATATATATAATATATATATATATATAAAATATATATATATAAAAACAAAAAAAACAATATATATATATATATATATATATTGTTTTTTTTTTTTGTTTTTTTTTTTCTTTTAGCTTGAATCATGTTAATTTTCTTCTGGCAGTTAAAAATACTGTTTGACATGACTGGATGATCCCCACAAAAGTACTCCACATATAATAATAGAATACAAAAATACACAATTTTTAAAGATACCAAATTATATATTTTTCCCAATTTGTTTCCCAACTGACATCTGAAATATAAAAATGTCAACATAGTTTTTCCAAAATATTTAAAGTTTCAGATATAGTCGTCAGTATCTCAAATTGTTGATTACTTGCAGACCAATGTGGAGGGCCCCAGCTGTGACCGGTGCCGTGCTGGAACGTTTGCTCTGCTAGAGAACCAGCCGGGCGGCTGCCTTGAGTGCTTCTGTTCGGGAGTGGTGGATGACTGCCAGTCTTCAGGGCTGTACAGAGAAGAGATCCCAATGCAACTCATTGACGAGAACAACAAGTTCACTCTAACAGACAGGTGAGGACATGGAGAGCTATTAAGTCTCATAATTCATTGGTGGATAGTGAGTAATTAAACAATGTTAATATATATATATATATATATATATATATATATATATATATATATATATATATATATATATATATATATATTATTATATATATATATATATTATTATATATATATATATATATTATTTTTTATTTATTTATTTATTTATTTATTTATTTATTTATTTATTTATTTATTTATTTATTTATTTATTTATTTATTTATTTATTTATTTATTTATTTATTTATTTATTTATTTATTTATTTATTTATTTATTCATTTATTTATTCATTCATTCATTCATTTATTTATTTATTTATTTATTTATTTATTTATTTATTTCACATTAGATATCAGTTGATACATTGTGACTACATACTAAACAAAATTAAAAAAAGCTGTAAAAACAAAAAAAAAAAAATAGTAATACAATCATGTAGACAAACATCAAAATACCACAATTAAAATAATTAAAATAACAATATTCAATAATTACAGAATGGTATATATACAAACAACGTAACTATAGACAATTTTCATTTTGCATTTGCTTAATAGAACAAAAATTTTTTTTAATAAGATAGGCAAACACTTGTTTCTTAAAAACAGGTATACTTTAGATTTTCTTTAGACAGTCTGGTAGTTTATTGTACAACACTGAGCTAAGATAACAATGGTTTCTTTTAGTTTGCTCATATCCTCCAAACTTTTTATGCAATAGATTTATAGACTGTCTAGTATTACGTCCAGTCACCTCTTTGTTACTTTGAAATAAATAATAATTACTTTTAACATACATGATCATAAAAAAAATAGAAATACATGGGAAATTCAATATATTAAGTTTCTCCCATATTTTTTTACAACTTTGACCTGACTTGGCTTGAATCATGCTTCTAATTATTTTCTTTTGGCTTACAAATACACTGTCAGCGTGGGTAGATGAACCCCACAAAAGTATGCCATAAGTTATTAAAGAATATGCATAACCATAATACACTAATTTTAAAGATTCTAAATTACAAATTTTACTAAGCTGCATCATGGCAAAATTGATTTTTGCCAATTTCTTATTTAGTTCAATTATATGCACTTGCCAAGACAATTTATCATCAATATAAATGCCTAAATATTTACAACTAGATACTAGTTTAATATTAGTTAATGACTCAAAATGTTTTTTTGTTTGAGAAGATCTGTTAAAAAGCATATAACTTGTTTTCAAATTATTCATTACCAGATGATTAGTATTGAGATATTCTTGAAGTATTTTCATAGCAATAGCTTGATTCTTAATAAGCTCATCAAGAATTTTACCAATAATCAGTAAAACAATATCATCAGCGTACAAAATTATTTTGCAAACATGTTTGAGTGCATGTTCCAAATCATTATATTAATAAATAGAACAAAAAGTAGGGGCCCAAGTACAGAACCTTGAAGAACTCCATAATTACAGTTCAATTTCTCTGATTTAAATGATTTTTGTTCCCCTTTATCATTTATATCACTTACATAAACATATTGTGTTTCTATTCTTCAAATATGACTCAAAAAAAGTTGGACAGTTCCCCCTTATGCCATAAAATTCAAGTTTTTCAAGTAACAATTTATGATCAACAACATCAAATGCTTTTTTTAAATCCACAAATACAGCAAGTAAATAATTTTTAAGTTCATGCTGTTTATTTACTTCATTGACTAGTTCTGTTACTGCTGTAGTCGTAGAACGGAATTTTGTAAATCCATGTTGACAGGAGGAAAAAATATTTTTTACAGAACAATAGTTTTGTACCATATCTTAAGCAGCAAACTCAATGAGTTTAGAAAATACAGAAAGTTGTGCTAGTGGTCTATAATGTGATTCCAGAAAAGATATCGTCAACTTCGGATATGGTGTAATCTAAGCTGTTTTCAACACACTAGGAAAAATACCCTCAGTTAAAAGACATGAAATTATAATACGCAGAGGTTCACAAACTTCCTCTGCTACAAAACTTACAACAGCATCAGGAATCTCATCAAATCCACATGAAAATTTATTCTTTAATTTTGTTAAATATTTCATCATATCTTTTGTACTGAGTGGAAAAAATACCATAGAATTTATTATTTTATTACCGAAAATTTTAAAAAAAGGAGCATTATAATTTAACAAAAGTCATTAACAGATTGAATATAATAATTATTAAGTCTATTTGTTGAGTATCAGTAATTTTAGTATCTGTTAATAAACATCTTAGATTAATTTTTTATATTTATTTTTATTTCCTGTTTTTTTCCCCTGTCTCGTTCTGTACAACTTTCCAGGCAGTTTTAGATACAAACTGCCTGGAAAAAACTTGAAAAAAAAATTTGTTTATATAATTAATTTTGCTTTTCTGCAAGACACTCTCTATCATATTGTTTTTTCATTCTTTTAAATAAACCATTATCAGTTTTTCTGTCTTTATATAACTTATTTACAATTTTTTTCCTTTCCCGAAGCTTTGAAGTGATCTATGGGAATTTAAGCCTTTTATCAGTAAAAAACTTTCTAGATTGCAGAGGGAAAAAATGATAAAAACCTTGTATATATATGAATTACTTACTAAACAATTAATATTGGAATCAACTGCATGAAAGCTTTTTATTTTCAATATAACTATGTAAAAATAAAATATTTACTCAAAGTCACATTGAAATAATTAAAAAAATTAACAATCAGTGCAAAATTCACGACAATGAAATTATGATTTTTTTTTTTTTATTATTATAATTGTGAATTAATTGCAGAAACCGACAGGAGGTTATACGTGATGGCTTTGAACTGAACTTGGCTCGGAATGAGATTGGTTATGTCTACCGTAACACCGGCAGCCGCAGCAGCCAGCTGTTCTGGTCTTTGCCGCAGCAGTTCACTGGCAATAAGGTATAGACAGGACCGGTTATATTGACAAACAAGTCTGAGTAAAGCTGCTGTAACTTTTGTTTTTCTTTCTTCAGGTGACATCTTATGGAGGCAACTTGGCGATCACTCAGCGTTACACTGCCCCTCGTACCTCCAGCAAGTTCTATGACACAGATGTTGTGATTGTCGGCAATGGGATCTCTGTATACTGGACCAACTTGGGAAATATTAATCCTGATGAGTCAATGGTAGGAATGTGTTTTATCTTTGTGAATAGAATTTATTTTAATGTTGTTTTTGTTGTGTTAAAAAGACTTACCAAGTGCCTCTGGTGGAGGCAAGCTGGCAGCGACTGAGTCCATCTGGCCCCAGACCAGCGAGCAGGGCTGACTTCCTCACGGCTCTGTCTGACATCGAAGCTATCTTGGTGCGGGCAACCTACAGCGTGGAGACGACCGCTACATACCTGAGCGACGTGTCTATGGACATTGCCATGGACAACGTTGCCCTGCAGAACAGAGGAGAGCTAGTGGCTCATGAAGTGGAGATGTGTCGCTGTCCTGTGGGATACAGGGGAACCTCTTGCGAGGTAAGCAGCAGTATCATCACCTAATTGTATTTCCAATAATTAATTAAGCCAGCAATTTGGTTATATCTAAGAAAAGAAAATACAAAAACTTCTCCACAGGTTCGGACTGGCCATTAGAATGGCCAGCAATTGCTGGCTGGCCTCTCCACTTTTAACCTGTAGAGCCTATAACAAGTAGTTTCAGACCCCCTTCTAGGTGGCCCAGTGGTGTAGTCCTAAAATTTTCTTTCGGGGTACGCTAAATTTTTTATCCTCCCTCCCCCTCCCCTTCCCCCTCCAAAAGCTACGTTTCAAATTTCTTCATTCCTTTCTTTTAAATGGATATATAATTAATAATTATATATGCGTATATATTATATAATAAGGGTAAATTCTTATATAGTATATGCAATTTAATGCATATTTGTATGGGCAAATATTTATATTTATGCACGGCACATTTGCCCAAAATTTACTGTTTAAAATAATTTCTGTGCTCTATTAAGACCTGTAAATTTATAAAACAACGAAATAAAATAATGTATGACAATATTGCAAGAAAATACATGTATAATGATTTATTTAATAAATTGAACTTCCGTTCGCTCCTTATACAGCTTCTTTAATATTTACATAATCGAAAAAAAAATGAGAAATATTATTGAGTTTTTCATGTAGTATATAACAATAATTTATATAGTTGCAGATAGAAGCATTCTCCTATGATATACAGTACATGTTTAAAGTTAAGGCAATGTTTAAAAAGAATGAAAAAAATTACCTTTGGATCAGCAGGTAATCCCACTAGGCCCACTAAACACTCGTTGGTTGTTTCCACTGATTTCACTGCGTTATCACTCACATTGTCACTGCAGTTAGTTTTCAATCGTTTGTTAAAAAAATTAATTATGGAAGTTTGTCGCTTCATTTTTGTAATTCAAATTTAATCATTTATAAGTATAATATTATGTATAATAAAACTACATTTCTTTGATAAATAATTTCTCTAATGCTTTTACTTTAATATTTAATAAATATTTATCTGTTCTAGTTGTATAATTTTAGTAACGAAAAATATATTATAACTTATATAATGTCACGGAGTTATTGCGATAAACACTTGGACTGTGTCACCAGCTAGTACTTGCGAGTTGACCGACTCGAGCAATACTAGAACTGACCAACTGACATGCCTCAAACAAAATTTTAGTGACTCAGCCACTGCTGTTTTCTGTACTTTGCTCTTTACCCCCTTCTTTCCCCTCCCACACAAAAATTTAGGGGAGGGAATGGCATTTTAAAATTCTAGAATATTCAGTTGAAACCAGATTTTTAAATAAAATTTGATGTCATTAGTACTGTTGTTGTGACTTGCAAGAGTGGAAGACCTTTTTTACTTATTTGTATTATATTTTTCTAAGAACCTTTTAGCAAGTATAAATTAAGAATTTCCGAGGAAATGATGCAAAAGCTTGGTATTTCCAGTCTCATCAGCTATTTTGATGGCTGTAAGATAAAATCATGCGGAAACGTCAATCATATTGACAAAAAGCTTTAAAAAAAAAGAGTTAAATTTTCTATCCTTTTCAATAAGACTTGTGGTAAATATGGTGTGGTTGAACATAAAATATATATTTTGTATGCGTATCCCCGCGTGACACCTTTATTTCTTTGGTGGTACGTTAAACTTCAAAATTAATCTTTAGGGGTGCGGCGTATCCCCGCGTATCCCCTCGACTACACCACTGAGGTGGCCCCTCTGCTGCCTTAGGCTGCCTACAATGCCTATATATATGTAGCTGGCAAGCCCCTTTCTTCCCAGTCCAACCTTGCTTCCCCATAAAATTTCAAGAATGATATACAAGAAAACATTTAAAAATAAAAGCAACTGGTTGGTTACCAACGGCGGAACTTGTTTTTCAACGGTACATTGTTCACAGTGCTCTCTGGGGCTCCTAATACCCAGTCTGCACGTCATACAGTTAATTTAAGTACCTTTTCTAAGTGGGGCATGTATGTTGTTTGCACAACATTCCGCGGTCTTAATCACCCCAGCGGAGTATAGACAGCAGTATTCTGCCTTCCTCCTACCAACTCCTTCATCTCTAGTAGCCATTCATACTCATCCCAAGTCGCGAAATGTCTGCCGTGTTCGGGATTTGAACCGGGGACCTCTCGGACGAGAGCCAAGCGTACTATATATAACCATGCACCACACCAAACTAAAACTGCTTTTATTTGTTATTATTTTTACTATTTGGCTACATGCATTCATATTATTATTATTATTATTATTATTATTTTATTCTTTTTTTACTATGCTTAGATTTGTGGGTATAATATTAAAATTTTATATATATTATAGTTAATTATAGTTAATTATAGGATGGATACCGTATGATACCTATTTTAAATTTTGCTGTATAGCTAGAAAATATCCAAGGGATAGGTTTTGTCATGAGGCAGTAAATATTATAAGTAGAGAAAGGTAAGCTCATATATGGCACTCGATCAATCATGGCACCCATATAATACACTCCCGGCTAATGTATTTTGCCCTATGCTGCGGCACTAATGTCCAGGGATTAATTTGATTCTACACTGTTGTCTTCAAAAACCATCTCCTTTTTTTTATTACACCTCTGGATTTTATTGTAGAGAATTGTTGGTGATTCTTTAAATTTTGAACATAAAGTGATGCGATTGCTTTGCTGCAGCGTTGTGCCAAGGGCTACTACAGGGACCCGAGTGATCGCACCACGTCGTCTGCAATTGGTGCGTGTCGCAAGTGTCCATGCAACAACAATGAGGAGAGCTGCTCCGTGTCGTCTGACCTCCAGGTGGTCTGCAACTGTCTGCCAGGACACAAGGGAAAGTACTGCGACAGCGTGGGTAAGTACTCACCCGTAGCAGCAGCATGCAACAAGATTGGCTGCAGATAGTAATATCACAACAATTGCATTAGCTGTCAAAGTAATTTGTTTCAGTTGAGCTTTTTACAACTAATTGCATGTGATGTCAAAACAGCTTTTTTGATGTAAAGTTGCTCCAGCAATGTCATTACAAATTTAAAATAGTTCTTTTTGCCGATGCAGAATTTTTATTGCAGTTATTTTTATGTATAGTAACAGCTAGCGATAACAGTAATGTTCTATAATTGTTCTAAATATTGTTTTTTCAAATACCATAAGTTTCGTGGATGCTGCTGTTAAAATTGTTTAACCAAACCATGGTTTGGTTAAACAATTTTAACAGCAGCATCCACGTCTGCAGATGATTGTGTGTTGCAGAACTAGATGTATACTGTCAATTTTATCAGCATTTTTCTACTCTATGAGTCGCAACATAAAACAATAGACAATTTGCATGCCATTTTTTTATTGCAGAAATGGAAAGAGGGTACAAAGTTATGCTACTCTGAATATTTTCAGATTTTTTAGAGACCGGGAACTATTTTTAAAAATTATTGAAAGTCGATTTTATGACGTCACGAGGAGTCTGTCCTTAAGAAAAGGATAGGCGCTAAATGCCCGTGACGTCATAAAACTGACCTTCAATAATTTTTTTAAAAATAGTTCCCGCTCTCAAAAATATCTGAAAAAATTCAGAGTAGTATAATTTGGTACCCTCTATCCATTTCTGCAATAAAAAAATGTCATGCAAATTGTCCATTATGGTCTATATAAAATTGAGTTAAAAATCTTGTAAACTGAAGTTCCTATCAAAACATAATTTTCAAGATATAGAGTGGTGGGATTTTTATTATTATTATTGATTTGAAGTGTTTGTTACAGTTTAATTATTTGCATCAAGTTTGAGACAGTTTAATTAATATGTACAATTAAAACTATGATGTAATAAAAAGCATTATGCCTCACACTTTGCATCAGGTGCCTGTCCTAACAAGATTAGGCATCAATATATATTATTTATGTATAACATTCTACTGTACATGCAGTCATTTTTAATCTTGAATTGTTGATTACAGTTTCAAATTATATTTAGGCATAATGTGGCCATCATGTTTTATAATCAAGTCAGCTTAATTGTAATATGTATATTATTACTATTAATTACAAAAGTTCTAATTTGAGAATTTGTGGCTTGAGAGAGTGCATAATCTGCTTTGCAGAAGAATATATTATACATAGTGGCACAAACAACTTCATGTGGTAGTCTTAAGAATATAATATACCATTATTTTCTTTTCAGAACATGGCACTTAACAGTGTATGTAATTAATAATGAAGGTTATTTATTAGTTCAAATGTACATTATTTTCAAAATTTGCTAATAATAAAATGGTTTTAAATATGTGTTTTTACTATAATTATTTATTATTTTTACCACAAAATAATCACATGAAAAAAGAAATGACAAGTATAAAAGCAAAAAGAAACTGATAGTGCACACAACTTTCTTTAATATAACTATATTAAGAGAACAGAGAATTTTGTATTAACTTTTATTTGACTTAATTGAGGTTGAAATTGCAAGCTCTCCTTTCATTTGCAATCACAATTAAAATTAAAGTCTAGGGATTTGCAGTGAGAGCAACGCAGGTCAAGAATTCAGCATGTTTTACTAGTTTCATGACGTGGTCAGTATTATCAGATATTTTATCACTGCTTATACTTGTCATATCATATATTGCAAACAGAATATTAATATTTAATACACACATTATTGTTGGTTGCAACTAAAATTCTTCCATCAGCTGTGCATGCTCTCATTTTATAGAAATCAACATCATCATGCCTTTGAAATGCAGCATGTATATAAGCAAGAAGTAATATATATAATATATTTAAGTAGTAACTATGCATACTCACTCATCTCTAATAAAAACCGATATCAGCATCACGGCTTGACTTGACATTTGCAGGCATGCTGAGCTGCATGAATTAACTGTTGCACAGGTGGTTTAATGTTGGAGCTGATACCATCGCGAGTCACCCGGCCTGTTGGAACTGAAGTCATCTTCTCATGTAGCTACCATAGCAACGAAAAAATGAAAATAGAGTTTTCTGTAGACCCAGAAACCCCTGAACCTATTCCTAGTCCAACATATTCTGATTCCTTCATGCGCTACGAATGGGGTGGCAAGCAATTGAAAACCTTGATTATCCACCCCCTACACCGACTGGTTATCTGCAGAGTCAGAAATGAGGATGGCATTCCTGTGGGTGAAATTTCATCCATGATTTACCCAGGTTGGCTAATTCACATCTTAACTCGTCAACATCTGGAAATTTTTCATATCTGGAATTGGGGATGCTTTTGTTGGAGGTTAGAAATTACCTCTAATTGCTTCAATACTAAACTAGCTTTCTTTGGAATTTAAAAATTTTTATATCACATTATTTCATAATTAAGTTGATTCAGCATTTAATTTAAGCAGTAGTGGATTTTGAATCATTTTCTGACAGTAATATTTCATATATGGGATGTCACTGCTAGTACTGAGTATAGGCATTATAAAATGTCTAAGTAAGTCTGTATTATATATAGACATATTCTATGAGAGTTTTGTACCCTTTTGAAATTTTCTAATTGTTGAATTTTTATTAATAATCAATAAAACAAAATAAATCAATAAATTTAGATGTGTGTAAGAAATTTTATAATTAGAAAATTTTCACTAGGGTATCATTATTAAATATATAGTCTAAGAGTCTAGTATTGTATTGAGCTTTTTGTAATGTCATCTAACATAACTTCATCACTTTTTTTACTAATCTACTAATATGTCACTAATATAATTCATGTCATCGCTACCTAACTCCTATGTGCATATTTTTTTCAATGTAACTGATTGTATATATATGAGGCTCTGGCAATCATCAGGACTTATTGAAACATTTTGTAATTGGTTTCTCCTTTTTTTCATTTTGCTTCGCCTGTCAGTGAATATGGTATTAAATCTGTGAGATGATAACTATATAAGAGCTTCATATATATTGGTGCCTGCATATACATTTTAAATACCATCTTGTGCAATGTAGAATTATTTTAATTTATTAATCATCCCTTTCATATATATATAGTTTCAACCCAAATATGAAATTGATGATTAATAAATTAAAATAATTCTACATTGCACAAGATGGTATTTAAAATGTATATGCAGGCACTAATATATGAAGCTCTTAGTTATCATGTGTGTGTATATATATATACACACACAAATCATATGCATTAATGTAAACTTTACTTATCAATTTATTCTATATATGAAAACTAGTATTCTTTAACAATATTTTTAATTTATTTTGTCACACATACTAGAGGATTAATTTATATACTGTATGATAGACATTTCTTCTGTTCATTTAGTTCTAGCTGTTACTACTGTGCTACACATATATTTCACCTTGAAGAAAATTTAAGCTTTTGTGTGTTATGTCCTGGTGTTTTTTTTTTTTTTTATTTATTTATTTTTTATTTTTTTTTTGTGCTGTGTGTGACCCTCTGCCATTGTTTGTTTGCATTAGTGGATCGAGCTACGTAGATATTTTGTTGGTCGCGACGCAGTTATACATTGCTGCTCTTTGTGATATTTGTACCAGTCTTCGTATCACTTCTACTTCTGCTGCCTCTGCTGCTGCTGCCGCAATGGAACTAATTTTCAATATCTTTTCTAATTAGTTGTAGAAATATAATTGTGTGGTTGGGCTGCTAGAACAATACAAAAGAATTCAGCAAAGATATGTCAACTGATTTTACCTATCTGTTATCTCTGATAAAAATAAATAGAATATTATTAAATTGTTTGCCATTTTAAAACTTGCATCATTAAATTTTGTTATATATATATATATATATATATATATATATATATATATATATACATTCATTGTGTTCCAAATTCTTTGGGTGCTATTCATATTGGTCACAACTCGTTGCAATTACTTTTGCATGTATTTTTTGAACCCGTGGAAAGCAAATTGCTTTAAACCAAACGCGTCTGGAATTTGGCTGAAGTGCTCAATGCATTGGGATAAAAAATTATGATGTTCCAAGCATGTTCCAAGCATAAATTTTGCGTCTCGAGGAATTTTCATATGAATTTAACCCCGATGCATTTGGATCAAAATATTTGTGTCCGAAGCAAACTTGCTTCCAAATGCTATAACATTGCATTCTAGCAGTCCTTACTTAATTGCTTTTATTAATGGATTTCTTAAGTGTTTTATTTGTTAAATTTATATTTTTACACGTTATGAATCTTTGAATCCTTTCACGTCTATATGGTTGAATGATTTAGAAATTTTGGTCCCTACTATATAGTTCTTAGTATAAAAAAAAATCAATGTTTTAATATTTATTAATAAATGGTTTTTGATTTTCTGTTATTTTGGGTCTTCACCATTTAATTTCGATAAATTAAAATATGGGCATTGGGCATTTCTTAAAAATACCTGCATTTTTTTTTTCTTTTTTTCTGAGGTTCTAAGAAGCAAATTTGTTCCAGAATCAGCAACAACTGGTAAGCCTCCAGTGGTTAGTGAACAACCAACAATTTCCATGACAATTTCTGAACCAACTATTCAAATTGTGGACGTTGGGGGCACAGTCAGATTTAAGTGCTCAGGACGTTCACTAAGACGAGTAAGTTATTGAAAATTCTCGACAAACATAGTAGTAGTAGTAGTTCAGATTATTTTGACTAATGATGCATCTTATGTTTTATAACTAAATATTCATGATTTTTTTTTTTTTTTTTTTGGAATAAACTCATAAAATTTTAAATACCGTCTTATTCTCCCGTAAACTATTAGAACCAATAGTATTCTGATAGGATAAATTGGTAATTACCAATTAAATTATATATCCAGAGTCCTAATGTTTTCAAATGGTAGCTGTAATTAATTTTGAATGGTCTAATGCGATTCCAATGGTTTCAACTGGTTAAATAATTTCTATATATTGGTATGAACTAGTGGAACTATATAGTAATTTACCAATAGGTTTAAATTGTATGATAAATTGAATTTGTATGTCTATCAGAATCCTAATATTATCATGATACAGTATTTGCTTCCTCCTCCACTCCATGCAGATATTATAAAATAATGTATAAAATGCACGAAATTTAAATATAATAATAGTATGAACCAATCTCCGTACTTTTCACAGTACAATTAACAATTAGGTTTTACTACTTCATTCTGAATAAATAAATCATAATTATATTAGAAGACATAACATATTGTTGATTTTCTGTATGTAGGTTTTAACAAATGCTACAGAGGAATTTGGTCATGATTAAAATAATGTGTTTTTGGATCTTCAGACTTCCGTCAGCCTCGAGTGGAGCAGGGAAGGAGGTGAACTGCCCCGAGGTCGCTACTCTGACAATGGAGAAGGCCTGCTGGTGATCACAGACGTGCGTGTCTCAGACTCTGGAAACTACATTTGTGTTGCCCGAGATGGATTCACCGTAGCTACTGAGAGAGCAGTACTCACTGTAGGGGGTGAGTAGCACATGAGTAGCATACATACCGTTCTTGTGGGGACGTTTGACCCCTACCTGTGTTTTATTGCCAGTAAAAATGATATTTTTCACTAATAGAATAAATGTATGTTAATTGGACCTGATTGTAATCCAATAAGTAATAATTTCTTTTAACATACATGATCATAAAAAAAAAAAAAAAAAAAAAAAAATACAAATACTTGGGAGATTCAATATATTAAGTTTCTCTCATATTTTTTTACAATTTGACCTGCTTTGGATTGAATCATGCTTCTAATTATATATTTTCTTTTGGCTTACAAATACACTGTCAGCATGGGTAGATGAGCTCCACAAAAGTATATGCAATATAATATGTATATTATAAACTAGACTAGATCAAATGGAGGCATATATATTCATACATAATATATTTTTATTTACTCTGGTAGCCAATATGATTGTCAAAAAAGTGTAATAAATAAATATATATAATATTTTTATGCTATGTATGCCATGTATGCTGTACACACTACCTTGTACCATATATTTACAGTACCTACTAGCTACAATGTTCGGGATAATATTTTAAGTAACATATTTAATGCCGTATGTATGCTAATAGGTATTTTACAGTACAAGGTAATTTCCCATCTATTCTAATAACATTTTACATCTTTTCATGCTGCTAGCATTTCCTATAGCACTACTTAGTGTGACAGGTAATTACTGGTACATTAATTGATACTAGAAACTAGAATATAAGTTCTTACTGCATAATAGTCTGTAAATAATATATAGTAATATTACTATATAATAATATATAATATATTATGCAGTATATCAAGAAATCTATCGTCTTTATTTATTTATTTTTTTTAGCTGTTTTAAAATTTTGCACATTCAATTCCTTTTATATATTCATGTATGTTTAGTATACAGTATATATTAAATAGCTGGTAATAAATTGTGTCTAAATGAATTAATATTCACAACATTTATTAATATAGATTGTGCAAAATTTGAAGTACCATCATGTATAATATTTTAATTTACCGTCCATTATATATATATATAATATATATATATATATATATATATATATATATATATATATATATATATATATATATATATATATATATATATATATAGTATAATATATATATATATATATATATATATATAGTATATAATATGTGCTATGTATTTGTTGTTTATTATGTATTCCCAATTTAAAATTTCTTCTATATATTCTCCATTACTGTTATTATATCATTATATTATTTTATTTGAACCATCTAATTAACTGTCATCCCCCCTTGCTATAATTATGTATTCAATATTTACATCATGGCTGCTTGGAATTATAAAATAAAATTTAATTGTTTGAAGTCAGTCCTCTGTAAAGTTATTAAATTTCAGTTATTACAGTTTAATATAGTATTATAGCCGTGCAATTCTTCAACTTCATCTGGCTAATTCTGTTTTTTTTTTAAATGTGGGTTTTCCATGTTGATGCAGGATCTCCATCCACATACCCTCAAGTCACGGTCTCTCCCAAGTACTTGGACGTCGAGGATGGTCAGCTGGCAGAGTTCAGATGTGTCGGTAGCGGCAACCCTTCACCAAACCTTCGCTGGACAACATCCTCTGGACGACCCCTTAATGCTGATGTAAGACTCATCACAGCTTTCTCGAATGGCACCTGCTAATGGATTGCTTTTGTACCCACTTATTAAAGATCACCTATAATAACGAAGTGCTGAGGATACCAAATGTGCGACCATCCGACGCAGGCGAATACATCTGTACTGGATCTAATGTAGAAGGATCTGATCAGGCAGCAGTAACTCTGCGAGTTCTACGTAAGAAATATAATATGTGATAATAAGATAAATTAAAATTAAATTGAACTTTTACCTGTGCCGGTGTGTGATGTAATTAATCCACTTTTCTGTTGTATTGATATATTATCACTAAAATGTTCGTGTATGTCACTTATAATTTTTTGCTACGTAATTACAACGTTTCAAGAATAGACTCTTTTCTTCTTCAGGTGAACTCTAACTAATTGTCTTTTTCATTTTCAAATTTTGAAAAAATAAGTAGTTTCAGTTCACCTGAGGATGAAGAGAACAGTCGATTCTCAAAACGTCGTGATAACGCAGTAAAAATTGATAAGTGCATGACGTGCATGAACACTTGAATGATAATATATCAATACTACGGAACAGTGGATTAATTAAATCACACACTGGCAGAGGTAAAAATCCAATTTAACTTCAATTTATTATATTATCATAATGAATATCCTTTGCCCATCAAATATATACAATTACATTTAAATATATTAATATAATACTTTTTACTATATAGTAGCATAAAAGCATATTTAATATTTTAATAAATTATTAAATTATTCTATTAAATTGAACTTTTGCATGATTAATGCATCAAGACATTTGTCATGTTAATTAGAATAATACTTTTAAGTGCTCAGAAATATTACGTATAATAAACACAGATATATTGTGCTACAATATTGTAAGGCTTAATTTAAGTGCAGTCTCATAATACATAATCTATATATATGTACCATTATTTTTAAAATTTTGCTGGCAGCGAGACGAATCTCCAATGTAGAACCACTGGTCGTGGAACCATCTGAGTTCCAAGGGCAGGTGGGAGACGTGGTGCGTCTACGTTGCCTTGGAACAACTCGGGAGAGCCAGCAGAGCTACCGCTGGAGCCGACTGGGATCCTCCCTCCCTGCCTCAGCCTCACAGTCAGAGGGTACCCTCACCATCTACGATGCCTCACCCTCGGACTCGGGCATCTATGTGTGCACCATGACAAGCTTCAGTGGCTCCGTACAAGACGTGCAGGCCCGAGTCACCATCCTCACCTCATACGGGTAAGTATCATGGACTCTCACTCAAAATTTAGTTTTATATATATCTGTTATAAAGCTTGAATTGGCAGTAACAATTAAAATGGATTTTACTAATTGTAAATTTTTGTTCCTGTCTTTCTCTTGTAAAAAAGATTAATATTTATTACAAGTTAATGCAAGTATAATTCCTTTTTACAATTAAGGGTTAATATAGCCAAAAGCTTATAATCATAGAATTATTTTTATTGGGAGTACCAAGATCATGGTGTTAATGATATTTTGTGTTTGTCTTAGTCCACCAACAGTGCGTATTGAGCCGGACAGGCAAACCATCTCGCAGGGCACAGGGGCAGAGCTTCGCTGTACAGCTGTGGGAGACCCAACTCCGAGCGTGAGGTGGTCTAAGGTTGGCGACGACAAAATGGGAAGCAATGTCCAAGTGAGTAGTATTATTAATTGCTAGTAAGTTTTCAGGGGAAAATAAATTAAGAAACCGATTCTTGACACTATTTAATTTCAGTTTAGCTTTATTGAATCTATATAATTATAATAATATTTTTTATTGATCAAACACCAGTGTAAATATGTATATAATTATTAGTATTTGTTTGTCATTTCTTCTCAATTCAAAGATTTATTATAACTGGGTTTTTAGAAGCTCTGTAAAACATAAACTATTATATTATATAATACATAATATAAATATTGATGTGGTAGAGGAAAAATATCCTAACTCCATTGGTATAACTGGAAAAAAAAAAACTAACTCCATTTTGCTTACCAATGGAGTTAGGATATTTTTCCGCTACCACGTCAATATATAAAACTCATCTTTTATGACTGAAATACATTTTCACAAAATAAATTTCATTATAATATTAAAGAGAATATTCTTTAAATTACCCTTGAAAATATTTATGTTATCCATTTCTCTCAGAATGGCTACATGATAAACTATAATAAATTTTTGCTGTCTCATATATAAGAAGAAATTGTTTCTAAAAGGCTTGAATCATGAGCATCACAATTTTTTAAAAAATAGACAAAGCTAGAGGTATTACGTAAACTTATTGCATCTTCATTAAGAATAATTTGAATATTGCTCAAACAAGTCACTGTCCAAAAGCAAACTGTCTTGAAAAACCTGAGTACAGCATTACGATTATTATAAACATTGTTGTATCAATTAATCAATGCTCCAACAAAGCACCTGTGTTCATTTCCAGACAACTGGCACGCTGCTGAGGATCACCAATGCCCTGGTTCGCGACCGTGGAGTGTATTTGTGCACTGCTGAGAATGCTGGAGGGACAGCCTTTTCATCTGCCATCGTTGAGGTCGAAAGTACGAATCAATCAATGACATTATTTTCAACTATGTGGAATTTTCCCACTAGTAAATTTCAGGTAAATTTATTTGAAATGCGATAATGTAATTTTATATTAAATTGCAGGGCGAGAGCCACCCACTGTTGAGCTATACCCTGAAGCTCGACAAGTTGTTACGTCTGGAGGCAGTGCTTTGATTCAATGCCGAGTGACAGGAGGAATTCCCACACCAAGTCTTCGCTGGAGTAGAACAGATGGACGTCCTATGTCTGCAAGCATCAAGGAGCATGCAGGAGGCGTTCTCAGGTAGGATCAAACATTAGAAAATATATATAAATTTAACTATATAAATTATATAAAAAACAACAACATTAAGATCATCCTTAAATTGTATTTTAAACTCTTGTGAATATTGTTTGGTGTTTTATTCACATTTTACTGATGAAGTGTTGGTTTTACAGCTTCAACCAGGTGACGAAAGCTGAAGAAGGACAGTACATTTGCTTGTTGGAGAACGATGCAGGCTCTGTGAGTGCCACCGCCACTCTCGAAATCCACACAATGCCACGCATCAGTGGCTTACCCACCAGTCCACTGCAAGTAGTGATCGGCCAGAGAGTGAGGCTGGAGTGCCGTGCTGATGGAGACCCAGTACCATCAGTCACTTGGAAGAGACACAGACTTGGACCAGGCACCAACTTCTAGTGAGTCTTAATCTTGCCTATTTTAGATTGAGTGAATTTCAGAATAACCAATGCATGATTCACCAAACTATAATCATGAAAAAATACAAATACATGGGGAATTCAGTATATTAATAAACTAAATAGCTCTCATTTTTGCTTACAGTTTGTTCTGCATGTCTTAATTTAGCGCTCATGAGTCCTGCTTTTAGTATATATTTTTTTAGCAGACAAATTGTGACTGGATTTTATCCCTTAAAAAAAATAATAAAATAAAAACTAATGTTATTTTATTATTTTTTTTTTTTATTATTATTTTTTTTTTATTCACATTAAATATCAGTTGATACATTGTGACTATACATACTAAACAAAATTGAAAAAGCTGTAAAAAAAAAAAAAAAAAAAAATAGTAATACAATCATATAGACAGACATCCAAAATACCACAATTAAAATAATTAAAATAACAACATTCAATAATTACAGCATGGTGTATATACAAACAACTATTGACAATTTTCATTTTGCATAAGCTTAATAGAATAATATATTTTTTTAATAAGATATACTAGAATATATTATTATATGACTACAATAAACCATTGTTAAAAATTACACATTCTTACACGCATGACATGATTATAAATTTTGTCTACTTTTTTATTCGGTTTATTCAATAATATGTAAATGAATAAATAAATAAATAAATAAATAAATAAATAAATAAATAAATAAATAAATAAATAAATAAATAAATAAATAAATAAATAAATAAATAAATAAATAAATAAATAAATAAATAAATAAATAAATAAATAAATAAATAAATAAATAAATAAATAAATAAATAAATAAATAAATAAATAAAAATCATCACTAATATCAATTAAGATATTTTTACAGCTATTACTTCTTTGACTATTTATTACCATAGTAGTTCTTTTTAATTAATATTGATAATGATGACAACAGATTATCCAAATATAAATTTTTACTTTTTTTGTCTATGGTTGTATTACTAATCTCTTCTTCTTTTTTTTTTTCTTTTTTTTTACAGCTATTTCAAATTTAATTAATGTTTAGTATGAAGTCACAATGTATCAACTGATATTTAATGTGAATAAATAAATAAAAAATAAATAAAAATAAGGTTTAACCTGAGAAATTTGGACGAAAAGAGTCGTATCAACAGATGTTCTTGAAATTAATTTGGTAGACTAACAACAATTGTCCAAATACTACTGATTTTTTCAGATTTTTTTAAACGTTGGTTTAATTATAATCAATTTATTCAAATGTGAATTTTGTATCCTTTCAATGTTAAATTTACATATATCTTACATTGTAAGATATATGTAAATTCTTACATGTTCAATAGCATTGAGAGTCTGCTTGATGTTGTTGCAGTGACGTTGGGCCTCTGACCCCCGACTCTCCTCAAAGTGCCTTCTATGAGATCTCCCGCATGACCAAGGAGGATGAGGGTTCATACAGCTGCATAGCGCAGAGCATTGCTGGTGTGACAGAAGAGCGTGTGCAAATCCTTGTGGAGGATCAGGGCTCAATCATTCAACCTCCACAAAGGCCTGGTGGCAATTATCCAACAGTCTCCGTCCCAGATGACAAGATTACAGTCCCAGTGGGGGGAAGGGCAGAGCTGCGATGCCTCGTCAGTGGTAAGAATTCAATGACTAAAAAAAAGAGCTGAAATTAGTGACTTCTCTCAGAACACCTAAATGGATAGTAAAAAATTTAAAGATTTGTTCCCCTCCTAGTTCTAAATACTTTAAACATATAATATTATACATATTTGTTTTGTTTTTGGTCACCCTCTACACAAAGTAATATTTATTCATTTGTTTATAATATATATATATATATATATATATATATATATATATATATATATATATATATATATATATATATATATAATATAATAATGTAGATTATTTCACATTAATGAATTTTGTGGTTTGTGCAGGCAACCAAGAACGTATTTTCCTGAACTGGGTTAGGGCTGACAACAGACCAATGGTGTCAGACCACCATATCCGTGATGGCATCCTCACCTTCAACAATGTGCAGCCAGCGGCAGCAGGAGAGTACATGTGCCTGGGCATTGGGCCTCTGGGCAATGAGCTCTTCCGGACCAGTGCCAACCTTGAGGTTGTAGGTGAGTTACTCTTTACACTGGTAACAGCTTGGCTGTGAGCAGACACATTCTGTTCAGGCTAACGGCTCTCAGTCAGTGCCAACCAGCAACAACAGATACAGATTGAGCCAGAACTACCCTAGCAAAATGAAATTATAAAACTATCACACACTATAATAATGTACATAATGATTTATTGAAAGGATAGCAGTCACTTCTCTGATATAGTGCCTTAGTGCTTTGTTTTTTGCTATTGCCACCCAGTGCAATGTTATTATATATAATTGTGTGTATTGTGGTGAAATAATAATATAAATAAACAAATAGATAGATATATCAATAAAAGGTATTTATAATATAATATAATTATATTATTGTACATAATTTAAATTGTGTTTTTATCATATGGTTGTACTAAATCATAATAATTTTCAAATTTATAATTACCTAAAAATTTAACACGTACATAATGATGTATTAACTCAATTTCATTGAAATTGATACAGCCTGTTTTTTTTTTTTTTAAATAAAAAGTAAATTATATGCATGTGTAAAATATGTAATTAAGTTTAATTGATACTATAATTACAAAACCAGTATAATCAAATGTAAGTTTGCATTGTTTTAAGAATTGGAAAATCACATATATTGTATGATAATTACAAAAAGGTTTTATAAGGGCGTGATCGTGTGTGTGGTCTGACACAATTCAGGAATAAAATACTCTTTATATTGTTTAATTAAAACAATATATAAATAACTATTATATATTTGTACTGAATAGCGAAAGCTAAATAAAGATTATTTCAATTTCAATTATTTATCAGGGCATTTAATCATCACAACAATTTGTTTAGTGTTTAGTACAATAATTATTGAGGAACAAAATATTTGCTGATGGTTTGTGTTTTCCGGAACGTCAGAAAATGACCAGTTTACAAAGGCAAAAAGTTTTTTTTTTTTTTTTTTTTTTTTAATTCTTTGTTATTGCAATTTTCAATCTTATGGAAAAAGCATTTTGTAGCATGCTGGAATACACAAACCAGTGTTTTCTCCGCGGAATTAACCATCAATATTTTTATTAACCACATATTATATAAGTTTTAATTGTTTATATTGTTTATAAATGTAAAAAAAACATGATTCAATATTTCTCTCTCTCTTTTTTCTGTGTGCTTTCCTAAGACCCTACATGTTCATTAAAAGACGGTAAGTTAATAAGTATAGTCACAATCTCAAATTAATAAAAAGTAGTTTATAAATTAAGTTGGTCATCTCCATCTTAAATTCAACTTCTTTTCCTCAATTATATAATATAGTAAAAAGTATAAAAACCAATCAATGTTCGCAGCCTGATTAGATGGAAATTCAAAAATAGTCTTCCTCATTTAGCACCAGGATATTGTTTAAATTAATAATTAAGTACTGTATATACAGTATACATATATCATTCGATTGTTAGATCATGATTTTTTTCAATTAAAATTAACAGTTTAAAAATAATAAAAAAAGGGACAAGTTTTGGAATTCTGACACTATTTGTCATCAGCTGAGAACGTTTGTTTGAGTCTGTCTCTGCTGTTGCAGCTCCCCTGAGGATTCAGTTGAACCCAGCCAGGCAGGTGGTACGTCCTGGTGACAATGCGCTGATCACTTGCACGGCAACTGGTGAGCAACCCATCAGCATTAGGTGGACTCGTGTGGGCGAGACAATGCCGCGGTCGGTCAGCATCAGCGGCGGGCGACTGCAGTTCCGAGGCATCTCTGTGTCTGATGCAGGCCGATACGTTTGTGTGGCAGAGAACAGAGACGGCAGTGCTGAGGGAGCTGCAGAAGTCATTGTCAGCGGTAAGCCAAAATAGTGACCCCTATTACTGTAACATGATTTTAAACTAGTTTTACTTTGGCATTCAGGATTACTTTCCGTTAAAAAAAAGTGACTACTTTTTGTAATTCTGGCATATGCATTTACCCTTAATTCTATTATAGTCAAATACGGCCTTGTCGCGTTGAATGCACCGGTTCCCGTTAGATCACCGAAGTTAAGCAACGTCGAGCGTGGTTAGTACTTGGAGGGGTGACGCTGTAAAAAGTGACACTGCTGCCATCTACTGGCACGTGCTGTATGTACGTACGGCGGCACAATTGATCACGGTGCTGCCATCTCTCGGAATATTTCCGAAGGAAGTGATCACCCTTGTAAGTTCAAATACTGCAGGCCTCACAGATCTGCGTGGTAGTCGAGCCCAGAAGAGTGCAGGAAAGGGTTCTTGGAGCCTGGTAAGCCCCAGCTCGGTCGCAAGATAACTCTTACACACAAGGTTAAATACCTGGCCACACCCGAAAGGGTAAAATGGCGTCAAGGATATTAACAAGGATAAAATTATGAATCTGAGATAATTCTACAAAATGTACACATCACATCTCATTATCAATTTGTGGTCTGCAGATGCTGGTCTTCAAGAGACTGTGATTCGAGCGGAGCAACGAGAACAGAAAACTTATATAGGCTCGAGCGTGCGTCTGCGGTGCACTGTGCAGGGTCGTGGTGTTCGAGTGGTGTGGACCCGCGACCAGCGAGAACTTCCGCCTAACGCCGTCATCCAGAATAACGAGTTGGTGATGAGCAATGTGCAGCTCGAGGACGCCGGGCAGTATGTGTGCGAGGCACGCACCTCGGATGGAGGAGTGTCCTCAGACTATGTGGTCCTCAGAGTGGATGGTAAGTAGGCGAGGACAGCTGCAGGTACTTACAAACGCATCTAAAAATATAAAATTACTTTATGACGTTTTAAAATCATTACAACATAATTATTATCATTTATTTTGCTTGAATAATTTATATAATTTCTAAAGGAATCAAGTTTTATTACATTTTTATACCTTCATTACTATATATTCTCCTTCTATTTTTTTATTATATTTTACTTTTATATACTATATTTAATTTTAACATGCAACTTTATTATTTACTATTTTTCTCCCTCACTGAATGTCTATGTTTTTTACATTTTTTATTGTTAACAGCATGTAGGTGTTTGGCAATTTTTAGTAGTTAATAGTAGATTTGATTTTTAAACCAATATTATGATGTTGCATGATTGTCCTCCAATGATCATGAAAACCTGACCTCCCCACTACTATACCTCCCACCAATGCCCCCTTCAGCAGACCGGGGCCGTTGTACCATAGTACAGTACCAGTGTGCCAGCGGGCAGTGCGTGCCCAGAAGAGGTCGCTGTGACGGCATTCCTGACTGCGCAGACAAAAGCGATGAAACTCTTTGCCGACAGAGACGCGGTTTGTTTATTTTGCATCATTGTTTCCTTTTTTTTTTTTTAAATAAGCACTCTGCTATAATTATTGTCCTTCTTGTGTTGTACTTTCAATCTTTCTCTGCAGAAATTTAATACTTAAAACTAGATGAGAATTTTTGTTTATCTATTTTGCAATGTCATAGACATTGTAGCATTAAATATTAATTATATGTACTGTATACTTTTAAATTATATTATTAATTGTCATTATTACACAATAAATAAAGAAAAACAATACAATAATTAAAAACTTCAATTTGTGTAGATATTTTAATTTTAATATTTAAATGATTAATGATGCCAAATATAAACTGAATAGGAGTAGATACTATCTTTAAATACTTAAGTGCTTAAATGCTTTCATTGTTTACGTTTCAGCTGATGAACATTCAATATAAATAAAAAACCATTCACGCGTTCTGCTAAAATTCGTGAGAAACTTAGTCAAATAAATCCTTGTATCCTGCATGTTGCTCGGTTCAAAATACATTATGTCAATTCCAAAATAAATAATAACAACATAAAAATTTTCATTGTCATCAATTTTGTGATGCATTTTTTTTATATATAATTAAGCTACTTAAATATGTCACTGCCTAAATAAACCCATTTAACTATAATATACAATTAAATAATTATATTAACACACCTTTTATTTTAATATGCATGAATATAAAATACATCATTATAATCATAGAACCTTTTAATAAATAGAAATGTACTAAATTATTTACATAATATTTCAATGAATAAATAATTCCATTAAAAAAAAGCACATAATAAACATTCTGCTTTCTATTTTCTTATTCTTTTTGGGTTATGTTGGTTTTTGTTTTAATGTTTGCTCCTATTTATACATTTTTAAGTTACACAATTAATTTAAACTAGAAATTATATGTATATTTTTATTTTGTTTATGTATGTATGTCTGTATATATATTTTTATTTTTTACATGTTTATATATATTTTTTTAATACGATATACACAATTTAATGAAAAACCATATTTATTTTATTATTTAATGCCAGTAAAATTTTAATTAACAACTAAAACAAAAATATTTATGCCTTTTGCGTATAATTAAATATTAAGAAAGTGTATCATGTGACTTTGTACAGCTGCTCCCTTGCGCTTGGTTGTGAATGTGGAGGCGAGTGCCGAGGAAGTGCGAGTTGGCGACACAGTGGACGTCCAGTGCAGTGTAACGGGAGACACATCAGCCATCATCACATGGACCAAAGTGGGTGACGACTTTGCCAACAATATCCAAGTGCAAGGAGGATTCTTCAGGTAAAACACTTACATTTCTATCTTAATACAAGGACAATTTTTTGCCTGCTTGCCTCAAATGTATTTTGAATAACTCCAAAATAATTATATAAATTTATAGTTATTTTTTTAAAGTTATTTATTGTTTTATCGGGTAACAAATTAAAGAGGAGCTTTAAAGTTAGGACATTGCAGTAAAACATTGGCAATTTTAAGATGTTGAATGGACCGAAACCAAAAAATTGGGAATTTGTAAATTTGAAGTATACATTACATTATATCATATAGTGTATATATATACATAAAATATGTTTTTGCATTCTGAATAAAAACTTAGAAAACAAACAAAACAATTTTTTTTGCAACAACAATGTAAATTAACTTGATTCATTAAGAATTTGCTTTTTCTTATATAAAGAAAAAGCTCATAATTTCTTATGAGGTTTTACTGTCAAAACATGCATGTAAATATATTAAGTTAAGTTGTCTAAAATGTAAAAAACCTGTTTATTCTTCAGAGTGAACAATGTGAGGACTACAAATGGAGGAGTGTATCGCTGTACTGCTACCACCAATGCAGGCTCTGTTGAAAAGGATTATGTGTTAGCCATCAAAGGTTAGTACAAGTTGATGATAATTAATTATTATTTTTCTAAGGTAAACTCAAATTGTTTTTAAAAAAATTGGAAGGGGGAATCTGCTAAAAACAAACAATTACAAATACAGTAAGAACTTGTTATTATGTGAATTTAAGTCAAGAGAACCAGGAAATTAGGTTTACCTTATATTAAGTATTACCTTATTACCATATGTCGAGTTTTTCTAATACCACGCAATGCTAATTGTTTTTGATGGGACCACAATCTCCATTACTCAAAATTGAGTTTTATTTTACTTATTTTTTCATAAAATTTATAATCACACCATTAATGGAGGATTGACCTCAAATTTTTTTATTGCAGAAATGGATAGAGCGTGCAAAGTTAATTATGCTACCCTGATTTTTTTCAGATTTTTTAGAGCCCGGGAAGTATTTTTAAAAAAATTATTAAAAGTCCTTTTTGTGACGTCATGCGGCGGTAAGTCCTATCTTTTTCTTAAGGAGCGGCGTCTCGTGACGTCACAAAAAGAACTTTCAATAATTTTTTAAAAATACTTCCCGGTCTCTAAAAAATCTGAAAAAAATCAGGGTAGCATAACTTTGCACGCTCTATACATTTCTGCAATAAAAAAATTTGAGTCCGATACTCCATTATTAATTTATGCTAAATAAATAAAAAAATTATAACAATTTTTAATTAATTTCTTACTTTGTTTTATTTTTACAAAATTTCTCATGGCTATTAATTTATTCACTTAGCTATATTTAGTAATTTTGATTTTATTTATTTATTCACATTAAATACCAGTTGGTACATTGTGACTACATAATACATTTCATTTAATTAGATTTAGCTGAAAAAAAGAACATTGCTGACATTCATACATATGTATATAAAAATAAAATGATAGAACAAATTCAACTTTTACAAAAAATGATTCGAAAAATTTAAAATTTAGAAAAATATTACAAATAAGAATTTACACTTTCATTATAAACATTTTTCTTGTTAATAGAATGATAATTATTTTTAATTAATACAATAGCTAAACAATTATTACACTTTCAATTTCTTGTTGTAATCTGGAAGTTTATTGTTTGTTTTTTTATTGTAAAAAATACATGGTCTCTTTTAGTTTGCTCGTCCATATTTTTTATGGACAAGATTTCCAGTCACAACATTATTAATTTGAAACATGTATGTATGTGATAATTTCTTTTAATACATTTGATTGATTGATTGGTTGAAATGTTGGGGGCAATTGACACATTTTGGTTAATATGTTTGTTTACCTTTTTATGGGTCTCCTTGACCATATTTCTTCATTAAATAAGTTCACTTTCAAATCCAATTGACAATGAAAATAAGACTTAATAATTTGAATAATCTCACACCTTAATTTTAATACAAGCATATAAAAATAAAAGTTAGAGACGAAGGAGGCTTAGCACAATTAATGCATATGGGTTATGTTTGGTATATAATGTCATTTTTCCCCTTCAATTCTCCTTTCTTTTCCCCGTCACCCCCCTTCACCATGTATTACTTTATTTAGTGTAATTATTATTGTAAAATTACAATAAATTATTTTCTATGTCTATGCACTCCTTTGACCTGATATATTGGTAAGTTTAAACTGTTTTTTAAGTTTTTTTTTTCCTTTGTTTAAATTTTTAAATGCAAAAGAACAAAAAATTAACGACTTCAAAAGACAACAGAGAAACAAAAACAACAATAAACTTATTTCTTTGTAAATTGAATTCCTACTTCATGAATTAGTTCATCTACTGTCATGTATATCTTAATTGTAGACTTGGCGGACGACACGCGTGATTCTCCTGCAGTGGAAACCCGGACTGCCCAGTTTGGCCAGAGCGTCACACTGGACTGCCGCACAGATCTTGAGGCCCCAGTCACCTACAGCTGGGCACGCCAGGGAGCTCTTCTACCCAAAAAACATGCTGTCCGAGGGGTGAGTAAAGTTTCCTTCTTGTACTGCAGCTTGTATTTCAAAGGAATTAATGAAATGTTCTATTCTTTATTATTACATATTATGTATAATATTATTTCAAATGCATTCACATTTGGCACCTGTTGGTTCATATGGAAATTGCAATGCATAGCATTAACAATTAAGCTGCTAGCAAAGTATTGCAGCAAAATATTTAGGTCATTATGGTTATTTTTTGCCTGTTTTTATTGCATTTTTTCCCCCCCTTCAAAAAAACATTGATGGAATTTTTTCTCAAAGCTGGCTCATGTTTCCTTTTTAATATATAAGTCTTTTATTAAACACAAAAGTGTACATTTAGAATAATATTAGGGAATATAATATATATACAACATAGCAAACACACACATACAATTATAAAATAGACAATAGACAACAGTTATAGAAAAGAAACGACAAACCATACAAAATAAAATAATAGGTGGTATTGAGCTTGTACTACATCATATATATATATATATATAGCCCTGTTTCGGTGAATTTCGTTAGACATAGTAGCCTTTTCACAAACATGGCTTTTACTTATTCTAATTTATCAAGGTCAGACACAGAAAGATGAGGCCATGCGATTTCAATACCATAAGTGGCAACAGGGGGCGACTTTTATTTTATTTTTATTTATTTATTTATTTCACATTATACCAATTGGCACATTGTGACTACAATTATTATATATTATAAAATAGTTAAACTGAAAAAAAAAAAAAAAAAAAAAAAAATATTTTTATTTATTTATTTATTTCACATTAGATATCAGTTGATACATTGTGACTACATACTAAACAAAATTAAAAAAAAAAGCTGTAAAAACAAAAAACAAAATTAGTAATACAATCATGTAGACAAACATCAAAATACCACAATTAAAATAATTAAAATAACAATATTAATAATTACAGAATTTATGGTATATATACAAACAACATAACTATAGACAATTTTCATTTTGCATTTGCTTAAGAAAATAATAATTTTTTTTAATAAGATAGGCAAACACTTTTTTCTTAAAAACAGGTATACTTTCGATTTTCTTTAGACAGTCTGGTAGTTTATTGTACAACACTGAGCTAAGATAACAATAGTCTCTTTTAGTTTACTCATATCCTCCAAACTTTTTATGCAATAGATTAGACTGTCTAGTATTACGTCCAGTCACCTCTTTGTTACTTTGAAATAAATAATAATTATTTTTAACATACATGATCATAAAAAAATAGAAATACATAGGAAATTCAATATATTAAGTTTCTCCCATATTTTTTTACAACTTTGACCTAGCTGACTTGGCTTGAATCATGCTTCTAATTATTTTCTTTTGGCTTACAAATACACTGTCAGCGTGGGTAGATGAACCCCACAAAAGTATGCCATAAGTTATTAAAGAATATACATAACCATAATTCACTAATTTTAAAAATTCTAAATTACAAATTTTACTAAGCTGCATCATAGCAAAATTGATTTTTGCCAATTTCTTATTTAGTTCAATTATATGCACTTGCCAAGACAATTTATCATCAATATAAATGCCTAAATATTTACAACTACTAGTTTAATATTAGTTAATGACTCAAAATGTTTTTTTGTTTGAGAAGATCTGTTAAAAAGCATATAACTTGTTTTCAAATTATTCATTACCAGATGATTAGTATTGAGATATTCTTGAAGTATTTTCATAGCAATAGCTTGATTCTTAATAAGCTCATCAAGAGTTTTACCAATAATCAGTAAAACAATATCATCAGCGTACAAAATTATTTTGCAAACATGTTTGAGTGCATGTTCCAAATCATTATATTAATAAATAGAACAAAAAGTAGGGGCCCAAGTACAGAACCTTGAAGAACTCCATAATTACAGTTCAATTTCTCTGATTTAAATGATTTTTGTTCCCCTTTATCATTTATATCACTTACATAAACATATTGTGTTCTATTCTTCAAATATGACTCAAAAAAAGTTAGACAGTTCCCCCTTATGCCATAAAATTCAAGTTTTTCAAGTAATAATTTATGATCAACAACATCAAATGCTTTTTTTAAATCCACAAATACAGCAAGTAAATAATTTTTAAGTTCATGCTGTTTATTTACTTCATTGACTAGTTCTGTTACTGCTGTAGTCGTAGAACGGAATTTTGTAAATCCATGTTGACAGGAGGAAAAAAATATTTTTTACAGAACAATATAGTTTTGTACCATATCTTTAGCAGCAAACTCAATAAGTTTAGAAAATACAGAAAGTTGTACTAGTGGCCTATAATATGATTAATTAGTCCTACATAAAGATACATATATATTAATTGAGACATATAAAAAAAAAAGCGACATAATTAGAACAAATTCTAAAAAATTAATTATCATTCACTTTGATTAACATTTTTCTGTTTTGTTGTTATATGAATTTGCAAATCTAAATCTATTGATCGTTACATTTAGTGACCATATTAAAGGATTTTGAATTTGATTTAGAATTTTAAAATTTAAATTAAATAGTTTGATCCCTGTTTTGACGGAAAAACCAGACAGATTTGAAATAGTGTACATAGCGGGAATAGCATTCTTACATCTTTCTGTAATATGCTTGGATAAATTTAAGAGAGCCCTGTCATTTGAAGCACTATATCGAGATATTTAAATGAGTTTAGGAATTCAATCTTTTGGCCGTCACAATAAATGTCATCGTTTTTGCACAGCGGTCCGCCTATTCTAAACTTTACAACCTTGGTCTTCTCGGTGTTAATTTTTAGCCCATTTGTTCTGGCCCAGATCAGCAGATTTTCTAGCGCTTTCTGCAGTTTGATTTTATTATTTGAAATGACAGCAAGATCATCTGCATATAAATTTAGTAGGACTTGGTCATCATCATTTTCACAGTTAATATCTTTTGTAATTTCCGTTACATTCGCAGTGAATAGATTATAAAGGAGAGAGCTTCTAGGGTCTCCTTGCAATATTCCGTTGGATTGAATAATATTACTAGAGCATAATAGTCGATCTTGAACACATACATAATTGATATCTAAGATTACAGCTAGGATTTTCAAAATTTCAGAAGGAATTACTTTTAGTGACTATAATAGTGACTTAAGTTTTTCAATGAGCAACTTTTTTCCTATGTTTCCTTTAATGTCTTGCTATAACATTTTATTATAATATAAAAGAGTATCCCAAATATTAAATTACTCTTTTTTTTTCATATATAGCCGCGCGCGCCCCCATTAAAAAAAAATCACTTTGACTATCACCTGCAAAACGTTTGTCGGTAATATAGTCAAAAGAAGATATATATGTCATTCTTTTCTTCAATGTACAATACACAGCTAGATATAGTATCATTAAAAAAATTACACTTAGAAAGTTGGAAATGATCTGCCCGGCCCCTCTACAAGCTCAACTTCACAACTCAACTAGTTTCACATATATAGTTTACAAACTTTAAATCAAGCAATAATTTTTGAAAATTGCTGTCTCAATTCTCCACACAGTTCTGGCAGCTGCTAACGCTTGTCTGTATTGCAGGCCAGCCTGAGCATTCCTGAGGTGAGTGCCGATGATGCGGGCACATACATCTGCACAGCCCAGAACAGCAACATCAAGATGTACATCCCCACACTACTGGTGGTGACAGGCGTGGTGCCCTACTTCGCCCAGGCTCCCAACTCTTACATGGCACTGCCAACACTCACAGATGCATACGCAGCCTTCAACATTGATGTTTCCTTTAAGCCTGAGTCACCTAATGGTAATTTTTACCTGTAACTATAAGTAACTACAGTAGTACAGTATTTATTGTATATTTAGTAATATTTATTTATATAAATACATATAATAGTGAATAATTAAGGCCTGGCGGTAAAACAGGTTTATAAATTATTGCAGATATATGTATAATGGATAGTTTCTTTTCTTATTTCACTGCATGATAAAGATCTAGCTGTAGTTAAAATGGTTTTTAAATTCATTTTGATTGCCATGATCTTCTATATGAATGGTTTTAGTGGAGGATCATGCAAAATACTATAATTAAACCCCGGCCTTGATTTGCACAATTTTATAATGCTTAGTATATAAATTTAATTATTTTAATTAAATATATTTTCATATGTTTTTGTATTCAAATATTATATGTACTCACCTTACTTTGCTAACAGAACTATTTTATTTAATTTATTTTTTCTAAGGTTTGATCCTTTACAACGGACAAGAGAAAGGGGGTGGAGGAGATTTCTTCTCATTTGGATTGGACAGTGGTTTTGCTGAGTTCCGGTTTACCGTTGGTGGCACGCCAGCGATCATTCGCTCTGACGAGCCTCTGCAAGTGGGAGAGTGGCACACAGTCAAACTCAACAGGATCAACAGAGAAGGTAAGTCAATTAGAGCTCTCGGAGATCAGACCATGCATGCAAATAATTAAATGTTTTGATCTCTGCAGGTTCCATGCTTGTTGATGGAAAAGGACCCTTCAGAGGCATTGAGAGTGGAAGGTTCCGAGGACTTGACTTGAGGGAGCCACTGTATGTTGGCGGAGTGCCTGACTTTAAGGAAATTCAGAAGCAGGCCGGTTTTGATACAGGATTTGTTGGTAAGTTTTATGATGAAAACGATATAGTAATTATAAGAGAAATGAACATGCTGATTTCTTTTTTCATGAGTTTGGGGTCTTTTTAGTAATTTTTTACTAAAATACTTATATCATGTATAAATTGTCCCTCGTCTGGAATAATGTGCTATCTGCTTACTACAATTTCGTGGCAAATGTGAGCTATAATCTGCTATTTCAGGTGGGCACAATTATGTGCTGTAAATTGGTATAAAATATAATAAAGATCGATCATAGTTGCACTCACCTGAAATAGCAAACAGCTCATTTTATTTATTTATTTATTTATTTATTTATTTATTTATTTATTTATTTATTTATTTATTTATTTATTTATTTATTTATTTATTTATTTATTTATTTATTTATTTATTTATTTATTTATTATATTTATTTATTTATTTATTTATTTATTTATTTATTTATTTATTTATTTATTTATTTATTTATTTTTTTTTTTTATTTATTTATTTATTTATTTATTTTTCACATTAAATATCAGTTGATGCATTGTGCCTACAAACTAAACATTAATTAAATTTGATATAGCTGTAAAACAAAACAAAAATTAGTAATAGACAAACATACAAAATACATATGTGTACGGCCACAATTAAAAATAACAATATTCAATAGACCACTTGCAAAACTATGTCATGGCAACGATATCATGGTAGGCAGATAGCTCATTATTATGGACAAGAGACAATGTAATGAAACATACGTACCCTTCAAATAATTGTTTATTATTTGAATATATTACTCAAACATATTGAGGGGGGGATGTCAGGAAAAAAATTAATAAATAATTAAACAAAGAGAATGTCTATTTACATTTTTAATACAAAATAGATAGTATACAATCATACATGACAAAAAGTAATTAAGTTAACTCTATATAACTAGCTGTTGTGTGGATGTTAATGTTATTGTGGTGGTACAGGATGCATCAGTCGGCTGGTGCTGGGCTCGGTGCAGACAGAGCTTCTGCGAGACGTTCTTATCAAGCAGGGAGTGACAACATGCGAGACATGTGCAGTGAACCAGTGCCTGAACCAGGGTGTGTGTCAAGAGGCCCACACAGAGGAAGGCTACATGTGTATCTGCCCATCAGGCTTCTCAGGACTTAACTGTGATTCAGTCGGAGAAGTGTGCTACCCAGGTAACTATATATATATGATTGAAGATATAAATAATCAATTTAAAAAATAAAAAAAAACTTTACAATTATTGGTTGATGGTGACATAAGAAAATGATAAAATGTTTCCATAATAAAATTCCTCGAAGTTGCTTCATTAGCAAAGGAGTTTAACATATATAACCAAGCTGTGCTGCTTGTTGCAGGGGCGTGTGGATCAGGCCGATGTGAAAACCGGCCAGGAGGCTTTGACTGCTTCTGTGGTCTGGGCAGTGAGGGGCTACGCTGCGAGAAGGAAATCACCATCACTGAACCCGCCTTCACAGGTGGAGCCTACATTGCCTATCCAACTCCGAAAGCACTGAACAAGTAATAAGCCTTTTTCATTATTCATATTTTTTATATAATAATGTTAATGGGGAAAACAATAGCCCTTGGTGATATAAGGATAAAATGAACTTTTTGTATCATAATGTTTAAAACTAATGCATTTATTTTGTTCCAGAATTAAAATGGAGATGAAATTCAAGCCAAGAGATCTAAGTAATGGAATTTTATTGTATTCTGCTCAAAATAACAACGGGAAAGCAGGTGACTTCATATCTCTTGCCATCAAAGACAAGAAGGTCGAGTTCAGATTTGATATGGGTTCTGGTGAGTAATACATCACATTCGAATCAACATTAACAAATTTAAGTTATTGGTTCCAAAATTCATGAGAGGCATCTAGACGCCTCATGAGCTAAACATATACCTTTCTTTTTCTATTTCTGAAAGCATAAAAATTTCTTCAACTGAGAGATTAAAACGAATTGAAAGATTTAAATCATCATTGATGCTATTATGTTAGTAAATTTGATGCTGTTCTATATTTACAAAATACATATTCCTGTTGTATATTGATCTTTTCCATGTTAAATAGATATAGTATTAAATAAATAGATAGCATGTGTATACTGATCAAGTGTTCTTGTTAATGCAGGTCTGGCAGTGTTGCGAAGTGAGCAGGAACTTCAAGCTGGCCGCTGGGCCACAGTGGTAGCAGGGCGAGACATGCGTGAGGGTCGCCTCTCGGTAGACGGAGAAACACCAGTGACTGGTCGCTCCCCTGGCAACCGTCGTGGCCTGAATCTGGCAACGGCACTCTATGTTGGAGGCTATGACAAGAGCCAAGTTAAGCTGCATCCATCAGTTGAGGTGGACAGAGGCTTTGAAGGATGCATATCTCAGGTGTGTACAGTTGTGCAGTAATTTTCATTTTTCAGTTTGTATAGATATGAGACCATGCAAGTTGCAAAACCAGAATAATTTCAATTTATATAGTTATACTGTATGTATTTCATATATATGGATACTGAAGTTACAGCTTTTACCAGAAAGTACTAGCTTATTTGTTAGTTTATATCAAAATTGAATGAACAGAATTGTATTTCAACTGGTATGTATGTATGCGTTTTATGTTGCATTTTCTATTTAATTGAAAATTATTAACTTTTTTGTTTATTTGTTTTTAGGTTGAAATAACTCCTCTAAAACTCAACATCATTAAATCAGCAATTGGTGCTGCTAATGTTTTGGAGTGCAGCAAAAGCTCACCTTGTGAAAGGAGCCCGTGTATCAACTCAGGCACTTGTGAGGAGATTGGAATGGAGTACAAGTGCTCATGTCCCGAAGGATTCGGGTGAGTAATTTTTTTGTGTTTTAGTTACTTTTTTTAATTAACTAGTCTTTTTCAGATCTGAGTAACAACTTCCTTAATTATTTATAATTGCTGCATGCATGTATATATTAATGTTAAATTGTTGTAGGGTTATGAGTGATTTGTTTGCTTTGCTGCAGTGGCAAGAACTGTGAAGAAGAGGACAACCTTTGTCAGACTCAAGCATCTTGCCAGAACGGAGGCACCTGCGTTGGTACGGCCACCTTCTACAAGTGCAAGTGTCCGCTTGGATTTGGAGGAACTCACTGTGAATTAAGTAAGAAAAATTTTAAAATCTTATTTCATATATAATTTACAGTAATAAATATTATTTAAAATTTGCATGAGATTTCTCCATCACCTTTTCTGTACCTTTATTATGTATTTATAATTCATTGTTGTATAGGTGTTGAGTTTGCAACAGAAGTTGGCTTCCAAAGTGATGGGTACCTTGAGCTTGGAAAAGAACTTCTTCCACACAAGTCCTCAACTGAATCTGAGATCATCAACATTCAGTTCTCTACGTCAAGCTCTAATGGTCTTCTCCTGTGGCACGGACAGCTGCCCACTACAGATGGGAGGAAAACCGATGGCAGATATCAGGATTACCTCAGCGTAGCAGGTGTGAATTCATTTAAATATATTTGTGGCAATTGAATAAAAATTTAATTACATTAATTTTACATTTAAATTAAATTAATTGAATTAATAAATTATAATATTTTTATATGATTTTTTGTTATTCAGGGATGATGTATTGCTAAATCAGTTATTTTGTTTACCATGACATACTTTAAATGATTCATCAATTTGAAAGATTTTTCCTTTAATTAAGGTAGAGATAATACTGATCAGCTGACCCAATGCTAAAAAAATTCCATCCATGAAAATTATGAAAAAAAATATGAAAAAATTTTCTCCTCTACATCCCCTATCAGTAGCTAAAATATCAGGTATACAAAAACGAGCTAGTTTTCAGGTTATGAATTTTTAATTTTGACTAATTTAACATGGAGAAATGGAACTTCCATGTTAAATTAGTCAACTTTAAAAATTAATAACTCATAAACTAGCTCGTTTTTGTATATATCTGATATTTTAGCTACTGATAGGGGGTGTAGAGGAGAACATTTTAAAAAAATTTCATAATTTTCATGAATGGGATTTTTTAGCATTAGGTCAGCTGATCCGTGTTATCTCTACCTTTGCTTGTACCTTTGAGTTGCAACTGAGCGTTCAAGGAGTGAACCTCGTACAAAATATTGTGTGACTCCGTGTTGAGTGTCTCACCTATGGATCCTAGTAATTTCCTTTTCCCTTCTTTATTTTAACCTTCTCTATTTTCTACCCTTCCCAGATACTCAATTCCATCATCAGCAGCATCCTCACCACATCCCACATAGTCAAACTTGCCCAATTAACTAGCCCGTGCTCTTGTGTCCTTGGGAACAGACGCTTGAGCCTGTGTCAAAATTCCCTGCATTCCATCACCCTTCATGTTGGCACCTGCATCATCACCTTACATTCCTTCACACCACGCCCCATAATCAACCTACTAGACCTGTGTATTTACATGTACCATTGTTCATCCATCCTATCATCCTACCATATAAAAAGGCACTAGTTGAACCTACTTAGACCATATATATAATAATAGTTATTAACTTATATACTTGGACCGGGCCAAATGGTTTTATTGTTAACCGACGGCCCTTAAAATTCAACTCAGTTCAGTACCTTTGCTTGTAGAAAAGGCTAAAAAAAAAACAAAAAACAATATAAAAGCAACATCGGTAAATAAAACAATAAAAATTGTTATATGTTTAGTATGTAGTCACAATGTATCAACTGATATTTAATGTGAAAAAAATAAATAAAATTAATTAATAAATTAATTAATTAATTGGGAACATATACTCTAGATATTGTGGTATTTTGAAAATTTCTAAGGTCTACATTCATTGCAGTGGTTGATGGCTTCCTTGAGTTTGGCTGGGAGCTCGGCTCTGGCCCAGCGCAGGTCGTGTCCTCGGCCAGTGTCAACGATGGCAAGCGGCACCGTGCGCGACTGTGGCGGCAGGGCAACAATGGTAGCATTGAGTTGGACGGCCAGCACTCAAGCCACGGCGAGAGCCAGGGCAACCTCAAGATGCTCAACACCGAGGGCAACATCTACATAGGTATACCTATAAATCGATATACAGTACATGTACCTTTAAAACACTTATGATGGTATAGTTTATTTTTTATATCATTTTTTTTTTTAATTATGATATAATTGTGTTTGCTACTTTTTTTTTTCTCTCTTAAGGGTATGTTGTCTTGACTTTATTATTTTTGGTACATTGGTTCTGTATCTGTTACCGAATAAATAATAATTTGAATTAACTTTCCAATCTGTAATGCATTGTTTTAATTATTATGGGTAAATAGACTAAATAGTTGGCAGATATGATTTACATTGCACGTATTTGTTGGTTTAAGTTCATAAAGTATATATATAATTCAAATTATGATTTAATTCAATCACGATCATATGTATTAACTATTATATAATACAATACAATACAATATATATATATATATATATATATATATATATATATATATATATATATATATGTGTGTGTGTGTGTAAAGAATAATAAAGATGAATATGAATATATATACTGTAAATACACATACATAAGATTTCTTCTGTTCTTAATGACTTAATGATCTTAATTGCAAAGCAATAAATTTAAGCAATCATAATAAGTATTATAAAATTAAAAAATAATGACATAACACACATTTCCATGCTCCCCACTGATCTTTTCCTTCTTTGGTAACCAGGTGGAGTTCCGGACTTCCAGCTCATGACGGGAGGACGGTTTAGTGATGGCTTCGATGGCTGCATCCATTCACTACAAATCCAGGACTCAGGGCCCCTGAATCTCTACCAAAAGGCCCTGTCTTCAGTAAATGCTCAGACTTGCTCAAGGTAATTCAAGGATTTCAAGATCTTAATCAAAACTACGTAGTATACTTGCATTAATAACAAAAAGAAAAAAAAATAATAAATAAAAAAACTGAACAATATTATTTTATAACAAATATAACACAATAGTCAATTAAGATGACATTTTTTATGCATCCATTTAGAGAATCCTTACTCTATTGGCTTGCTAGAAGCAAACTTACTTAAACGCCAACACAAGGGCATAAGAGAAAAGAAGAATTAAGGAGATGCTTCCATTTATAAATAAATTAAATATTATTAATGTTATTAGTTAGTTAATGAAGAGAATAGAATATTATTTGTTAAGTTGTTGTTGTTGTTCCATATTTTTTCATGCAGAGTTCTCAACATAAAAAAAAAAAAAAATCACTATTAGATAATATATATTACAGTACAACTTTCAGTAGATAAGATACTCATCTCACTTTAAATATTCATACAACATTTAGCATGGATAAGTGCATTGATCCTCAATGACTTACATGAAAAATGTAAACAATGTATCAAAGGATCAGAATGTATGTTATACAATTGCTATATATATATAGCAATTGTATAACATACATTCTGATCCTTTGATAGATTGTTTACATTTTTCATATAAGTCATAAGTTTGCAATATAATTTCGAGATAAATGAATTAAGGGTAAGGTAACGCCACCAATGTTAAATTTTCCACTCTCATTTCTTCCTTCGAACATATTTTAAAATGTTCTCCTCTATGTCGTTTATTAGCTCTTAAAATATCGTCAATACAAATTCGATTCAGTTTCCGAGTTATGTGTATTGAAATTGAACCCATTTAGTGAACAAGCATACGCTGCATTTCAGTGACATTAGAAAAATTCTATAATCCAATCGTCCGATTTTTAAAAAAAAATAGAAACAAACTTAATGCACTAAGGACAAACCTTCACAGCAAAAAAAAAAAGACAATTATGAGAGTGGGAGCGACGTAAATTGATAATAACTGCACGATTTTTTACACTCGCACGTCTCACACACCCCTTTTTGGTCGGCCATTAAACAACTGGCGAATGAAACAGGCTGACTAACGAACCAAAACAATGCTTATAATCCACTCACCTAAAGTAAAAACTTTCCAAAAATGTTTTATAGTAATGAAAAAAAAGTTTTATAAATAAAACAACCATATAATTACAGTTTAACTCATTATTTACAAATAAACTGAATATAAAAACTTGCGTGACTGGCGTGACTTGCGTGGTATCTTTAGAGTGGGACAATTTGAATATTGATATAGAGGCGCTGCGATCGCTGCGCAACTCTGGCGTTACCTTACCCTTAAAAACCTTTCATTGTTCCTTAAATCTGCACCAGGTTTGTATGTTTACATTTGGTAAATGAATTACTTGTAATGCATAAATAACTTGGTTCAAATAATTCTGTGATATTTAATAACTTAATTTTGCTATGAATACTTTCTACTTAATTTCTGTTCTAACTAAAGATTTTACTAACGACAAGATAAATATATATAGGTGAATATTATAGTTTTCTTCAGGCGTGGATCCAGAAAACAATTTTGGAGGGGGCTGCCTCCATAAGGCCAAAAGTTAAAAAAAAATTGGTGCCTATATTGCCCATGTTAAATCCAAAATTTCAGGAGGGGGGGGGCTGCAGCCCCCCTAGCTCCCCCCTGGATCCGCGCCTGGTTTTCTTCCAGCCAGATTAGATAAACAACATTCTGTGTATGGCCGCTTGGTCTCATCTTGGTCTCACAGGGCTAGCGGGTGGATACCGTCCTCTTTGGTATACAGCCCTGAGGGGTCTCCTCGTAATCAGACGGTGGGGCTAGACGGTGGCAGTTCTTCAGTGTCGCCAAGTGTTCACTGCCAGTTGTGGCCCCTCGTGTTCCTGCTCTTCTGCACCCTGCGCGGCCCCCTGCTCCTCCATCTGTGAGGCTGCAGGCGGGCACACTCTCTCATCTCCTTCTAGTTTGCCTGATGCCTGGGCTGCGGTAATTAACAAAAAGTACAATGTTCGTGTACGGACCTAACTTCAGAGATGCTCAGTCCCTCTAACAGTTAGAACAATTTATACTATCTCTACAGTATTAATTAATTCAAAGACATGTATCAAAATCATAAAATATGTATATATATACATATACTTCTTCAAAATGATTACAACAAAATAACAACAAATAATAATACCCAGACTATATATATATACATATATATATATATATATATATATATATATATATATATATATATATATATATATATATATATATATATATATATGTGTGTGTGTGTGTGTGTGTGTGTGTGTGTGTGTGTGTGTGTGTGTGTAATCATTTTGAAGAAGCATGACTTGCTAGGAAAAAAATTTATATAAAATTTAATTAATATTAAATATTCGTCCCCACAGAATGCAAATCACGTAACTACCCAAAAATTTGATGAAACTTTCTTATGAAATTTTCTGTTGTTTTGTTTGTTTTATAAGATTTAGATAGAGTTAGATGGATCAATTTTTATTTTGTAGTTACGTTATTTGCATTCTGAGGCAAATACCTTTCTCTAAAAACAGAAAATTATGAAATAATTGAATTTATTATAGTGATTTGTTGAAGAACTTGCATAATATTTTGCAGTCAATGCTTTTATTTTGAGTATCAAAGTTAACTTTAATTGAACTTGCAGGAGTAAAATTGTTTAATATTTCATTAACTACCTTTTTCTAAGTGAGGAAATGTAGTCCTCATGCCCTTTCTTATATAATACATACAATTAATTTAATGTGAAATTTTTATTATCTGAAGTTGGGTTGTATTTGTTCGTAACTTGCATGAAGTTGTGATGTTTGACTGGAATTTGCCATGAAATTAATTTTTCAGTTTTCACATGTAAATATTAAACACACACATATTAAGTACTATATTTTCAAGAGTAATATATTTAATATTTATTTATATCCTTATTAATAATGCACTTCCATTAAAATTAACACGACCTCGGAATAAGCTTGAAAGAAAATATTATTATACTGCATGAAAACTCAGTAATATAAAAAAAGAGACTGCATGGGAGAGACTATAATGATTATATAGCATAATATATTATATTATACTCTCATTACTTCTAACTACATGTTTAAGCATGCTGCATCCATTAATTGACATGATTAACAAATCTGTGAGGTTCATTTTATTGTAGCATTTTTTTTTTTTTTTGCATGAAATCAGATATGGGTTGTGTGGTATGTACAGTATATATTAATGCAGCTAGTTTTTTCTTAATGGAGTATCGACCTCAATTTTTTTTTATTGCAGAAATGGATAGAGGATGCAAAGTTATGCAACCCTGATTTTTTTCAGATTTTTTTGAGACCGGGAACTATTTTTTAAAAATTATTGAAAGTCTTTTTTGTGATGTCACAAGGCAGCAAGTCCTATCTTTTTCTTAAAGTAGAGTGAGCGATTTAATTTTTTTGAATATTTTATTTTCTAAAAATAGTTCAACTCGCCCTCTATTGAAAAATGAAAACCAAAAAATTCCATCTCAAATAGCTTCACCACAAAAAAATTCCCAAAGTTGGTGTTTCGGAGGCCTTTAACATGCATCCTTATGCAACAGAAAACAGCTTTTTACTCCAACTTCTTCTGGACTATATGGTAGCAATTAAAAAATACGTACGTAATCTATGATGAATTCTTTAATAGATTTTCAAATAACATTTTTTTTTCACGGAGCCGTTTTTCCGGAAAAAAATATTGAAAATCCTAATGGGAATTAACCCGCAAAAATGTCAATATTTTTTTTCGGAAAAACGGCTCGGTAAAAAAATAAAAAATATGAAAATCCATTAAAGAATTCATCATAGATTACGTACGTATTTTTTAATTGGTACCATAGTTCAGACGAAGTTGGAGTAAAAAGCTGTTTTCTGTTCCATAAGGATGCATGTTCAAGGCCTCCGAAACACTGAATTTGGGAATTTTTTGTGATGAAGCTATTTGAGATGGAATTTTTTGGTTTTCATTTCTTAATAGAAGGCAGGTTAAACTATTTTTAGAAAATAAAATATTCAAAAAAATGAAATCGCTCATTCTACTTTAAGGAGCGGCGTCTCGTGACGTCACAAAAAGGACTTTCAATAATTTTTAAAAAATAGTTCCCGGTCTCAAAAAAATCTGAAAAAAATCAAGATAGCATAACTTTGCACCCTCTATCCATTTCTGCAATAAAAAAATTGAGGTTGATACTTCATGATTTCTAACAATTAATAATTTTATTAATTGAAACTCAACTTTCTTGATAATTGTAGATGACACCATTTATTGCATTATAATTGTCTTATTTCTGGTTTTATTTTAAGCACACCGGGAAGAGAAATTAAATTTGTATTTGTTTTCAAGTGTGTATTTTTATAATACTTATACGTGCTAATTGTGTACAAATGCATTGCAAGCTATTTCAGTTGATTGATGTATAATAATATATTTTTATTATTATTACACTTAAATTCTTTCACAATTAATATTAATTTCATTACTTCATGTTGTATATTTCTCATAAATGTTTATTTCTTTATTGAATTACCGTAACATATATATTCAAAAATTCTTATAAAAGTTCCAAACAATAAAGTTAATAAATCTCGATTGCTCTGCTATATGTACACTAGAGCTGCTATATGTTTAAAATATTCAATAATTTTTTTATTTAATTGTGATGTAGGAACGATAATTGATGTTGATATTAATTTTAGAATTTCCTTTACAGCTCAACGGATGAATCAGAGGAAGAAGATAATATCATAGAAGGATTGGATCGGGCATACTAACATCACAGCCCAATTTATGTACCATGTGTTCAGTTGGGGTTACACACTCACACGTTATAGCTAAGCTATACCTAATTTTTAGCATTTTTATCTCAATTTTACTGCCATCTTAACTGTATACAACAAAAGTAGTCATGAGATACACAGTTGAAATTTAATCAATTGAAAATCTAATTTAATAACATGTAACAAATGTGTAACCATTATGCGGAACATAATTATAATACTTTTTATTTTGATCAATAATAATTTGCTAATCTCAGGCTACTCAAAGGAAACTGAATGTTCCTTTTGTTAAATAGTACTAATATTGTATTTGTAAGGAAAAAGGGTAAATTAATCATCATGTGTTGTAACCCCACATATTTTGTACTGTAATCTTTTTGTGCTTACATGTATGTGAAGAATCTTTCATCCCTTTTACACAGGTGACAATAGCTTGCTTATGAGTTGTTTTTCTCAGCTAGTCTTTATTAAAACATTTGTATTTTTGTTTTTCTTCAATTTAAAATTAAGAACACCAAGTTTAGTAATACTGGATATATATATATATATATATATATATATATATATATATATATATATATATATATATATACACAAACATACATTATATATTATATACACACTTATAATTATATAATCTTTTGTTTATACAGTATAATTAGATGTTATCTTTTGACTGCATATTTCCAGTGTAAAAATAATAACAGTATTTTAATATCTGTAAATTATGTGTTGTCTTAAAATTGTTAGAATTAGAATTTGGAGAAATTTAAGTATTTTTTATGTTTACTGCCGACTGTCATTTGATCCCATGCAGCCATAGAATATTTTTTGTTAGTTGTATTATTGGTTCCAGTATTTGGACTTGGTGGTTTAGACAATAACCTTACAGCAACTGCTGCTATATAATTGCTAAAAAAGGGGACAGATTGAACTTTATTTATTGTTATGGGTATACTATATATTAGCTCCCTATTTAAGTTGACCTTTATTTTTATTTAAATTTGTTTTTTTAGATCTGTCCTTTTTGTTGTCATATCAAAAATTGTGCCTTTTTAATCATTCACTTTTTTCCAATACCAATAATGCATTTTATTTCATGTCATCTTGTTTCAGTTATTCTGTACTACCACATTATATGTTCTGGTCTTTTTTTATTACTTTTAACACAATGCAGGTGCTGAAAAAAAAAATGTGTGCCATATTTTTTTCCTTTTTGTATTATTGCTTAATTAATATATTATATATATATATATATATATATATATATATTTAAAAAAATCAAATTGAAATCCTATTTTTTTCTTTTTATTTGCTATTTGAACATAAATGATATCATTAAAGCCTTATAAAAAATGTAATTAAGGTCATAAAATTATATTAGCTAGGTTTTTACCATCTATATAGGCATTCCTAACTACACGCCTACTCAATCCTTTCTCTACATTTGTTGAATTAGTTTGTGGGATTAAATTCTGTTCCTATAAAATGATGTGTTTTAATATTATTAATTTTATGTACCAAAAGAAAAAAAAATTAAAATAGTTCAGGAGTGTCCATAAATAGTAAAATAGAATTTTTCCCACACAATTAATAATATAAACTATACATTCATCAGTAAGGTTAATATTGTTATTAACAATATCCGAGTGCCAATCTTCTGAAATCCAGCTTGTCATAAATTGCGTGCATGCGCCTTCATTCTGATGTATGGTGCTATACAATAATAATAATTATAATAATAAGAAAAATAATAATTATTATAGCTTTATACTGTTGTCACATGATGGTGGTCATGTTAAGTTTAATGTAAAATAAATTTCACTATAGATCTATCGATGCTTTATTTGTTTTCAACAAAATTATGCACAACATGTGTAAAAAACATTTGATTTTATTGGGATAAAAATTAAAATAAAATTTATTGTATTACAACACATTGTTTTTGTTTTTCTAATTTTTATGTGAAGGACAAATATATATATATATATATATGCAACACCAGCTATGAATAAAACTTTGATGAGTAGATCATAGCCATAATTAATTTGCTCTATAATTGGAGGTACAAATTCAGAATAAGAAAAATCACATGATGAAGGGTAGTCATCGCAATGTATACCAACTGATATTAAATTTAATGTGAGTAAAATTTATTTAAAGAAAGATAGAAACACATACAATAGAAAAAGATTTGTTGGGAAGGGAGATAGTTCGAGCTTTTAGCCGTCATTGACTCAGCAAAAAGAGAAAAATTAAATAAAAACAACGATTATATATATTGAACAAACATATGAAACAATTTAATCTTACTCTCTATATGACTATCAGAACAAACAAATTATTATTATATATATATATATATATATATATATATATATATATATATATATATATATATATATATATATATATATATTATATTATATTATATTAAGAATAGTTTTATAGAATTGTTATATATTATAATTATCAAAAATAATACAATAAAAAATATATATTATGCATGAGTTTACAAATTAAAGGGATCACACAGCTCCTCAGATTACAAATTAGCTAGATAGAAACCAAGTGTTGTTAAGTTGATAATTAACCAACATTGGGATTATTTTTATCCGTGCTCGGTGCGACCGTGCGAAGTTGCGCTGTAAAGAAAGTTAAGTCCCTGCTGACGTCACGACTCACAGCCAGCTCCGATTAGCACTGATTGTGAGTTGTGACGCTGACGTACGTCTTATTACTTTGCACCGCAACTTCGCACGCGCGGTGTCGCACCGCGCGCGGATAAAAATAATGCGAAAGTTGATTATATATATAAACTCGAGCAACAAACACTAACTTGTGATGTCTGTCTAATTTGTAATTTGAGGCTGCATGTATCCCTTTAATATATATATTTCCCTGCATAATTATTTGCTGTAGGGAAACTTTTCCTTTTACAAATTCAATACAATACATAATCTCTTAATTAAACATTTTTTTATGAAGAAATTATTACATCCTCGCGCTTGTGTTATAACTGTTATATTATGTAACATTCGTCATGAGCAAAATATAATAAATAAATATAAGTAAATAAATAAATTTAATAAATAAATAAATAAATATATAAGCATACATTTTATTATTTTTAACAAGTTCGTTTTTAAAATGTATTGGAAATTTATCAATTAATTATTATGAATAATATATATCGATGATCGTAAAACATATAAAAATTGTTATATTATAGAGCATACCTCTGTTTAACACTTAAGCCATATATATATTGCAATAAGTTTCTAAAACATCAAGATGATATGGGTTCTTTTAACTTCTTTTTTTACAACCCAGTATAATTTTCACAGCTCTGTTTTGAAGTATATGTAATATTTTAATATCTCTGTTTATACTTCTGTATTGAAAAACGGAGATGCACAATATTCAAAATGCGGAGCAATTATAGTTTTATATACCAAAATTTTACAAAATACTTAGAAAGCCCGAAATTGTGCTTAGATAACCAAATATTTTACCCTTTTTTTTTTTTTTTTTTTCTTTTTACATCAATTCAAGATGTTCATTAAAATTAAGTCTATAGAATCAAGAACTACAAGATATACCAAGATAGTTTTTTTTTTCAAAACTAAGAATTTCTCCATCAAGAATGATCCTTCAATTTGGATTTTCTTTTACAATACTATTTAATTTACGACTTGAACTTGCAAGCAACAAACAAGTTTTTTTTTTTTATTTTTTTTTTTTTTTTACAATTTATAGCTTCAATATATTCAAATTAAAAATTAAACCGATAGTTAAGCTTTTTTAGACCCTTATTCATATCATATATATATCATCACATAAAGTTTTAAAGTTCCTACCTGAAATTGAGATAAGAGTGTTATCCGCAAACAAATTAATTAATGATTCATCAACATATGTAAATGCAAATATATATACGCATCATTAATATAATATAATAAATAGCAGAGGTCCTAACACTGATCTTTGCGTTTGTGAAGATCAGGAAAAATAATTTATAATTTAATCTGATGATATAAAATTACTGAAATTGTCGGAAGACTTTCTTTTTTTTTCTGCCTTCAACTCCCCGCGCGGCGGGCGAGGGTGCGACAAATGCGACAATTTTATGGTCTCCTTACAAACCTAACACCCTCCTCCCACATGACCCACACACATGGATGGCGCGGCGTGCTGCGGAGAGGGTTTACCCTTATTGTTCAACTCCTCGAAAAAAATTTACAACTAAGAAAAATAATAGAGCTAGTAAGTGCCTTCTCGATGTGTCCTCTTCGTTTTGTTGACATGATCATTGCAACCGTGACCACGCTGACACCCCTCGGCGGTAAAAAAAAAAACCCTGATATATTGCATTGGGTCTCACACATCGTATTTTAAGCTATTGAAGCAGCTAGATATTAGTGCCTATAAAAGCCATAGTATAGAAAAAATTTCAAAACAATTTAACGATCCGATTTTTATTTTTATTTATTTATTTTTTTTTTTAATTTTTAGCATATATAGGGCTTTCCCATGAAGAGACAAACTAATTGTTTTGAAACTTTTTTTATGGCTTTTAGGCACTAATATCCGCCTCTCAAAAAAATTTCAGAATTTTTGTGAATTTGCTAAGGTTTACATGTTAATCAAAGGGACCTACGTCGAACAGCTGACTGGCGTTATCTCTACCTTAAGTTTCAAAACTGAATTACAAACAGAAGATCTGCAAACTTCACACTTCCGGCTATTATAATATACTTCTATAGTACAGGATTCGAAGGGAATTTTCCTATGTCAACCCCGGCAAAATTAGATCACGCAATTTTTCTTTTGATTACGGTGTATCATGATGTTTGGAAGATAAATTCAAAATTCCTCCTCTGGAAAAGTTGTGCAACAGCCGTTATCTTGGAAAAGGTGCTTATATATACACTCAAAAAATCATAACTCCGAGTACGCTCTGTCGGGAGCTAAAATTTCAACGCCGATCAGTAAAGTACTATACGATGCACAAAAAATCAACAACAGTTTTTATAAACAATTGTGTTTGTTATTGCAATTTAGCTAAACCGGTATTACACGATACAATTTTTCTAATTATTGTATACAATTTTTCCTTGCAAGAAAATTTTCTCTCCATACAAACAAATGGAGATTATATAAGTTTTCTTGTAAGGAAAAATTGTTTAATAACAATTAATGCTATCTCTTCGGAAAAACTCGCTATAGCATGGAAAATTACACGTTTTTCAGAAAAAAAATCGCACAAAACTTATAAAGATCATAAAATTACGAGAGTATAAATGCATTTGTCGGCTTGAAAAAATAAATGTTGTCCAAAATTTTGTTCTCAAGACCGAATACCATATCCAAATTATTCAAAAGGCTTAAAAAATGAGACACCATCATCATAAGAACAGTAATTGACGCACTTAATGAATTAAAATTTAGTATTTTTCATTTAATTACAATATAATTATTCACATAGAATTAAAACATTAAAACAAGATTTATGCATATTGATTTATTTTATTACATGGTCCCTAATAATTTATTGATGACATATCATTGAAAAGTGTTTATAAATTAACTTGCATGCAACAATTTTACTGCCGCGCAAGTAAAAACTCCAGTTTACTTGTTAGAAGGTGTAGTATATATATGGGTTGCATATATACATCAAGGAGTCTTCAAAAGTTCTTTGCTCGCGCGGCAGCATGCAAAATTGTTGATGCAGCAAGTGCAAGTTAATATATAAAGACTTTGCAATGATATGCTGTCAATAAATTATTAAGGAACATATAATACAATAAATCAATAAGCATAAGTCTTGATTTATTGTTTTAATTCTATATATTTATTTTATTTTATTTTATTTTATTTTATTATCTCTTTCATGGGCACAAACATACATATATCACAATGTACAAGTCAGAATAATAAAAAAAAGAGCCCATGGGGCAAATGAAAAAGATTGCTGAGCAGTCCATTCACAGTAAGTGTTCATTCACCCGTTGAAATTAACTTAAAAATAAATATAATAATAATAATAAGACAAAACTAACAAAAAAAAAAAAAGAAAATAATAATATCACAAATAAAATAATAATAATTAGATTAACAAATTATGCAAATCACTTAATACATTGTCAGAGAGAGGTTGACTATTAAATATCTTAGCCACTCGAGGATAAAAAGAGTCTGAATAAGCATTGCTATTGGCTTTGGGAAAACATTAAGTGTAAGGGTTATCTCTCCCCCTCACCCTATGCTGTACATGCAGTCTACCAGGTTCAACAGGACACCAGATCCATTTTACCACTGAGACACTTCTTAAAAAATAGAATATCAATTGATCGAAACAACTCATTCATAGAAGGTAAATTCAGTAATCGTAAGCGTTCTAACTTACTTACGCTCTTATCCCTAACAATATTCCTTGTTGCCAAATTCTGGGGGGTCTTCAAATAACACAAATTACAACAATCCTAAAATTAAGACAGTCTTAGCGTATTCTTTATTGTTGCGCTAAGACAGTCTTAGGCTAAGTTTAAGTTAAGTGGTTTTATTTGAAGACCCCCCTGAATTCTATCCAGTTTGATAAAATTCAAATTTGACTGAGGATGCCAGGCAAGGCAGGTGCACCGTATAAGTATAAATAATAGAACGGACTAATGAAATGTAAATATTTCTCAATACAATGGATCTGCAACCAGTTAAAGCCTTAAATATAAAAAACAAGATTTTCATACATTTTTTACGTACTTCTTCCGTATGAAGATTCCATTTCAGGTCCTTATAGTAACAAACACCCCCAGTAATTTTATATGGTTAACTTTATGTAAGTGAAAATTGCCAATGATGAAAGAAGATTCCAGAGGAGAGTAATTATATTGTAATTGATATACATGATGAGATTCGAAAAATACTAAATTCTAATCCATTAAATGCGTCAATTACTATATATGTTTTTATGATGATGCATGGTGTCTCGTTTTTTAAGCCTTTTGAATAAATTGGGTATGGTATACGATAAATTGGGTATGGTATACGGTCTTGAGAACAAAATTTTGGACAAGTTTTCTTTTTTTTTTTTTTTTTTATTTATTGATGGTTTTTCTTAATTGACTGAATGAGGCGCCTCTTATCCCTAGTCGAAAAATAAGAGTGCTAATAAGTGATAATTTGAGCAGTAGTCAAGTAGTCAACTACTTGACTACTGCTCAAATAATTATCACTTTTAGCATTGCACTCTTATTTTTCGACTATAATATAAATGCATTTATATTCTCGTAATTTCATGATATTTAAGTTTTGTGGGAAGTTTTTTTTCCGAACAACGTTTAATTTTCCATGTTATATAGCTAGTTTTTCCGAAGAGCTAGAGCATTAATTGTTAATATCTCTAAATTGCAATAACAAACACAATGGAGTATTGTCCTCAATTTTTTTTATTGCAGAAATGGATAGAGGGTGCAAAGTTATGCTACTCTGATTTTTTTCAGATTTTTTAGAGCCCGGGAACTATTTTTAAAAAATTATTGAAAGTTCTTTTTGTGACGTCACGAGACGCCGCTCCTTAAGAAAAAGATAGGACTTGTCGCCGCGTGACGTCACAAAAAGGACTTTCAATAATTTTTTAAAAATACTTCCCGGGCTCTAAAAAATCTGAAAAAAATCAGGGTAGCATAACTTTGCACGCTCTATCCATTTCTGCAATAAAAAAAATTGAGGACAATACTCTATTGTTTATATTATAAACTGTTGTTGATTTTTTGTGCATTTTAATTATAGTACACCTTACTGGCTTTTGATCGCGCTATTTCCTATAATATACGTCATACTTTTATATACATTATTTTTACTTGAGCGGCGTTAAAATTTTAGCTCCCGAACAGCTAGGGTGAGGGCATATATACTCATGCAGAGTTATGATTTTTTGAGTGTGCAATGTAAGCACCTTTTCCAAGATAACGGCTGTTGCACAACTTTTCCAGAGGAGGAATTTTGAATTTATCTTCCAAATATCATGATACACCGTAATCAAAAGAAAAATTGCGTGATCTAATTTTGCCGGGGGGCCCTTGAATCGAATCCTGTACTATTCCGGAAGGAATATCAAATTGATTTCACTAGGTCTGTTCGTAAACCCTGCTTGCATGGTGTACATTGCAATTTCTGCACCTAATCGACCTTATGCACTTGAACATAAACTTCTTAAATAAGCTAGAGCGAGTGTACACACTGTACACCGAGCAGGGTTTACGAACAGCTAGATCTATTGCAGGGCAGTCCCGGCAGTCGAGACTGCCCTGTCTATTGTATCTAATTTTCAAACACAGCGAACTGTGGGTGCGATCCGTATATCGGTAAAACCGGTGATACTGGGGAGTAAATTATGGACCATCTTTCACCGGTTTCTTGTAGCTCACCGGTTGTAGATACGGAACGCTGTTCTCACCAGATGTTAAATTTTTTGGCGCGCTTTACCAGCCATTTTTTGAAATCGCCATAGAATGTGTGATGTATAGTAGGTATCACGTCAAAACCACGAAAACAAAAATCACGAAAGCATTTTCAACGAATGACTTTATCCCGAAAACAATTACATCGAAAACAAATATAAACGAAATCATTTACCACGAAATTAAATTAACACGAAACAAAATAATTACGAGAACAATTAAAAATCACGAAAATAATTTTTGTACGAAAGTAATTAATTTGACCGAAATAAAAAAGGACGAAAGTAAATTAGAACGAAATTATTTTGATACGAAAATCACGAAAAAAATTTGACCGAAAGTTATTTGAACGAAAACATTTAAGACGAATAAAAAAATCACGAAAACAATTTGACTGAAAAGTTATATTTGAAAGAAAACATTTAAGGTAGAGATAACACGGATCAGCTGGTCCAATGCTAAAAAAATCCCATTCACAAAAATTATGAAAAAAATTTAAAATGTTCTCCTCTACATCCCCTATCAGTAGCCAAAATATCAGGTTTACAAAAACGAGCTAGTTTTCGAGTTATTAATTTTTAAAGTTGACTAATTTAACATGGTATATATAGTTCATCCATTTCTCCATGTTAAAATAGAGAACTTGAAAAATTAATAACTCGAAAACTAGCTCGTTTTTGTATACTTGATATTTTACCTACTGATAGGGGATAATATGTAGAGGAGAACATTTTAAATTTTTTTCATAATTTTTATGAATGGGATTTTTTTAGCATTGGGCCAGCTGATCCGTATTATCTCTACCTTAAGACGAATAAAAAAATAACGAAAACAATTTGACCGAAAGTTATTTGAACGAAAACATTTAAAACGAATGGAAAAATCGCGAATACAATTTGAGCGAACTCTATTTGACCGAAATAAAAAACACTGACGAAGAAAAATATTAATAAAAATTATACCAATATTATTTAAAAAAAAAAGTGTAAATTGAAACGAATGCAATAAAGAACAATACAGACTGAGCCAGAAATGGTGTTCCGAACCCATGCTAAAATTTGGGCAGGTTAACTTTGAGCTAGAAATTTGGCATATAATATACACGTAAGGCCAAGGGTTCTAAATTCTTTTGACATGTGTTAAACAAAATTTAAAATTGATATTTCCTACCGTTTTAGGGGTGGATTCCTTATGGGATATATCCATGTTAAATTAAGTTGATAGAAAAATTTTGGCTGATTTGCACCAAAATTAGTTTTTAAGGTTTTCAGAGCACGTTGAATTTAATGGTGTAATTTAAAAAGTGATGAAAACAACTCCTATAATGAGATAATGACCCTTACTACGTGAAAAAATGATGCTATCAAAATTTTGATTATGCCACTGAAACGAGCTTATTTTTTTACCTCAGAAACGATATTTGAATTTTTTGAATCGGAGCAAGTTAACGATTTAATTTTTAGGGGTGAAACACGTACCATTAAATACAGCGTGCTCTGAAAACCTTAAAAAATAATTTTGATGCAAATCTGCTAAAATTTTTCTATCAATTTAATGTAACATGGAAATCCCATAAGGAAGAAATGCAAATCGTGAATCCACCCCTAAAACGGTAGGAAGTATTAAGTTTAAAAATTTTTTAGCACATGTCAAAAGAACTTAGAACCCTTGGCTTTAGGTATGCCAAATTTCAAAATTCAATCTCAAAGATAACCTGCCCAAATTTTAGCATGAGTTCGATCGGAACACCATTTCTGGCTCAGTCTGTATTGTTCTTTATTGCATTCGTTTCAATTTACAATTTATTTTTTTGTTTAATTAATATTGGTAATTTTTATTAATATTTTTCAGGGATCGGATGTGGATGCGGATGCAAGATCCACACGGGTGCGCAAAAATGGGCTTGCATCCGCATCCGTGCATCCCAGATGCACGGGGAAAAAAGAAATGCATCCGGATGCGCATCCCAGATGCATGAAAAATAAATTTGCATCTGGATGCGCATCCCAGATGCATGAAAAATAAATTTGCATCCGGATGCGCATCCACGGATGCACGAAAAATAAATTTGCATCAATTTTTAACTTTTTTTTTCTCTTTTTATCAGGTTTTTTGCTAATGGCCTCTAAACCAATCTTGAGTCTACGTCAAAAGAACGAAAAATAAAAGAACGAAAACAATTTATATGAAAAGCATTACACCGAAAACAAAAAGGACGAAAGTAATTTAACACGAAAACATTTTAAACGAAAGTATAATTAACCGAAATGGAAAATGTGCGAATGCATTTATAACGAAACTTAAAAAGCACGAAAGCATTTACAGCGAAAACATTTTAGCCGAATTCAATAATTACGAAAACCATTTGGCCGATAGTTATTTGAACGAATTGAAAAACAACGAAAGTAAATTAGAACGAAAACATTTAAAACGAAATAAAAAAATCACGAAAACAATTTGACCGAAAGTTATTTGAACGAAAATATTTAACACGAATAAAAAAATAACGAAAACAATTTGCCCGAAAGTTATTTGAACGAAAACATTTAAGACGATTAAAAAAATAACGAAAACAATTTGACCGAAAGTTATTTGAACGAAAACATTTAAAACGAATGAAAAAATCACGAATAAAATTTGAATGAACGCTATTTGACCGAAATAAAAAACACCGACGAAGAAAAATATTAATAAAAATTTATGACAATAATTAAAGAAAAAAAAAATTGTAAATAAAATGAATGCAATATATAAAGAAGTATATACAGACTGAGCCAGAAATGGTGTTCCGAACCCATGCTAAAATTTGGGCAGGTTAACTTTGAGCTAGAAATTTGAAATTTGGCATGTATATATATATATATATATATATATATATATATATATATATACGTAAAGCCAAGGGTACTACATTCTTTTGACATGTATTGTGTTAAACATATTTTAAAATTAATATTTCCTACCGTTTTAGGGGTGGATTCACGATTTGCATTTCTTCCTTATGGGATTTCCATGTTAAATTAAGTTGATAGAAAAATTTTAGCCGATTTGCACCAAAATTAGTTTTTAAGGTTTTCAGAGTACGCTGTATTTAATGGTGTTTCACCCCTAAAAAATAAATCGTTAACTTGCTCCGATTCAGAAAATTCAAAGGTCGTTTCTGCCATGCGGTAAAAAAATAAGCTCGTTTCAGTCAACGATTATATACAGTGTACTATATACAGTATATAATTCTTGCGTTTCAGTGGTATAATCAAAATTATGATAGCATCATTTTTTCACGTAGTAAGGGTCATTATCTCATTAGGGGTTGTTTTCACCACTTTTCAACGTGCTCAGAAAACTTTAAAAACTAAATTTGGTGCAAATCGGCTAAAAATTTTCTAATCAACTTAATTTAACATGGAAATCCCAAAAGGATGAAATGCAAATCGTGAATGCACCCCTAAAACGGTAGGAAATATTAATCTTATTTTTTTTTAACACATGTCAAAAGAACTTAGAACCCTTGGCTTTACGTACGTATCCCAAATTTCGAATTTCTAACTCAAATTAAGTTAACCTGCCCAAATTTTAGCATGGTTTCGGAACACCATTTCTGGCTCAGTCTGTATTGTTCTTTATTGCATTCATTTCAATTTACATTTTTTTTTTTTTTTTTTAATAATATTGGTATAATTTTTATTAATATTTTTCTTCGTCGGTGTTTTTTATTTCGGTCAAATAGAGTTCGTTCAAATTGTATTCGTGATTTTTCCATTCGTTTTAAATGTTTTCGTTCAAATAACTTTCGGTCAAATTGTTTTCGTTATTTTTTTATTCGTCTTAAATGTTTTCGTTCAAATAACTTTTCAGTCAAATTGTTTTCGTGATTTTTTTATTCGTCTTAAATGTTTTCGTTCAAATAATTTTCGGTCAAATTGTTTTCGTTACTTTTTTTATTCATATATCTTAAATGTTTTCGTTCAAATAACTTTTCAGTCAAATTGTTTTCGAAGTGTTTGTATTCGTCTTAAATGTTTTCGTTCAAATAACTTTCGGTCAAATTGTTTTAGTGATTTTTGAATTCGTATTAAAATAATTTCGTTCTAATTTACATTCGTCCTTTTTTATTTCGGTCAAATTACTTTTGTACAAATTGTTTTCGTGATTTTTGTGCTCGTTATTATTTTGTTTCGTGTTAATTTAATTTCGTGGTAAATGATTTCGTTTATATTTGTTTTCGATATAATTGTTTTCGGAATAAAGTCATTCGTTGCAAATGCTTTCGTGATTTTTGTTTTCGTGCATGGTTATGACGTGATACCCAAATCTTATAACACGATCGAGGCACATTTTTTAAATTTATTTGCCATTTGTCGTTTAAGATTGCAAGAAACAAAGTGTATTATAAAAACCAAGGATCGGATGCGGATGCAGATGCAAGATGCACACGGATGCGCAAAAATGGGCTTGCATCCGCATCCGTGCATCCCAGATGCACGGGAAAAAATTAATGCATCTGGAAAATAAATTTGCATCCGGATGCGCATCCCAGATGCATGAAAAATAAATTTGCTTTCGGATGCGCATCCATGGATGCACGAAAAATTAATTTGCATCCGGTCCCTGAATTATTTTTCTTCGTCGGTGTTTTTTATTTCGGTCAAATAGCGTTCGTTCAAATTGTATTCGTGATTTTTCCATTCGTTTTAAATGTTTTCGTTCATATAACTTTCGGTCAAAATGTTTTCATTCAAATAACTTTCGGCCAAATTGTTTTCGTGATTTTTTTATTTCGTTTATTTAAATGTTTTCGTTCTAATTTACTTTCGTTGTTTTTTATTTCAATTCGTTAAAATAACTATATCGGCCTAATGATTTTCGTGATTATATTGAATTATTATTTATTTATTTATTTATTTATTGAATTATTTATTGAATTCGGCTAAAATATTTTCGATGATGTAAATGCTTTCGTGCTTTTTAAGTTTCGTTATAAATGCATTCGCACATTTTCCATTTCGGTTAATAAATATATTTTCGTATAAAATGTTTTCGTGTTAAATTACTTTTGTCCTTTTTGTTTTCGGTGTAATGCCTTTCGTATAAATTGTTTTCGTTCTTTTGACGTATAGACTCAGAAAATCAAATATGTTTTGTAAAATATTTAAACTTTTCCCACCAATTTTAAACAGCGACGTCACACGGCTGGGCTGGAAGCAGCCTTGCGTCTCTCCGCTCTCTCCGCGCGCCAACTGATGACTTTTGAAACTTCGGGAAACTTCGGATTTTCGCTTCACCGGTGGGAGCCGAATTATGGACCAAAGCACAACCGGTTCTCACCGGTTTGCCGATATACGGATCGCACCCTGTGTAGGTACCCGTCTGTACAGCTGCGAAACAGAAAGCCAGAAAGCGCAATTGGAGGGAAATCTGGGAAATTCAACTATATCGACAACTACTAATCTGTGGCAGCTGTTTGCTGTGATTATGTTTTGGTGAGTATAATAATATGCATATCTGTTGTATTTTATACATGATTGAAAGTAATTGCGAACCACAACTTAAAATGCTTGAAGAGATGCTAACTTTAATTTGCATTGGTTAATTTTCAAGGTGAAATATGTGTAGATTTTATAAAGCAATAATCCAATAATTGTAGTAGCTATAATAGGCCATGCAAACCAAGGTCTTTAATTCTGTCAAAGAACCGGTAGACCTTGAGCTTTGAGCCTTGTGCAATTTAGATAGCAGGCAGCGCATTGTGGATTAGCCAAAACAAAATAGTATTGAGGAATGTATCGCTTGCCATTCCAAAGTTGTGCTTCTTATTCACGAGCATTTTGTACAAGAACGAACCCGTATGATGCTGTCATTATTGGTGGAGGTAATCATACATCCCAGTAAACACAGGGTGTCAGAAATGTGTTGGGCCGGTGTTGGCACAGTACTGACCCATCAGTCTCAGCACTGGACCAACACGTACTGGGCCGACAGTTGTGTTTAACTGGGATAGAGTGCACCATACTTTTTTTTTTATACAAATTGCTCTATTTTATCTAGTCGCGCGGATGAATTTCTTATTTAAACAACTTTTTCAGGACACAATGGCCTTGTTGCTGCGTGCTATCTTCAAAAAGCAGGCGCACAAGTTTGTGTTCTGGAGAGACGGTCTATTGTCGGAGGATGTGCAGTGACGGAAGAAATTGTTCCTGGCTTTAAATTTTCTCGTGCTTCGTATGTCTTGAGCTTACTTCGACCTCAAATAATTCAAGATTTAGAATTGAAGGTGAATAATAGGAAATATCAAAGCATATGTATGATATATCATAAACGTATACGTATCACATAATTATATATATGTGAAAGAGTATTTTGTATTTTTAATCGCACAGCATGAGAGAGTATAAGAACTTTTACATTGCCAGCTGTAAACGTTTACTGTTTACGTGGCAGTGGAGAACGAGTTATGGGAAGTTTAGGAGTATTAAATTGGAGATCACGCATATTATATGCCACTGTGGTATACTTATTATGACCATGCACATTTGCTGCATGCTATGTACAACATTGGCGGATCCAAATTTCGGGAGACGGGAGGGGACGTCTCCATAAGGCCAATTTAAAAAAAAAAAAAAAAATGTAGTGGGGGAGATGCCTATAGTATTTTGCCCATGCTAAATCCAAAATTTAGGGGGGGGGCACTTCCCCCCCTGGATCTGCGCCTGGCGGTGTAATAGGTAAGGATAAAGGAAACAAAAGATAGTGGCCACTGCCTGTTACATGTCCCTGCAATATAAATAAGGAGGGAGCAACATAATTTTTACTTGAAGCGGTCACCCATCCAAGTACTAACCACACTCAACATAGCTTGACTTTGGTGATCTAACTAGAACTGACCAATCCATTGTGTTATGCCCATGAGATTGAGATTGGAAATTTAGTAAATTGATTATAAATTCTACTAAGTTGAGATTGGCAATTAAACTAGATGCTACCACGACACTATGATAAAAAAATAATGAACGATGCGTATTACATTTATTTACATGGTGCCGCGGCAATATTGATTAACAGAATTTACCAAGATTGCTCAAACTGAATTACAGCAAATTACACAAAGCTGCCTAAAAGACTAACTAGTACAGTTTTCATGGTACTACCCGGTGGCAAAAAGAACTAACAAGAAAAACCGGTAACCCTCTTGGTTAATAATAATAATAATAATATTATATGCATTGAATACAGCATTGCCTGATATCTTTGTTAACCAAGTATTACACACGGTACAATTTTTCTAATTATTGCATACAATTTTTCCTTGCAAGAAAACTTGATCTCCATTTGTTTGTATGGAGAGGAAATTTCTTGCAAGGAAAAATTGTATCTTAAATTGTATCGTGTAATATACCCTTTAGTTATTTTTGCCACCACACAATAAAAGCTATTAAGGGGCATTTCCATGGAGCGATGTCGAGCGGGGCTTGGCGGCGCGAGAAAAGCGCACTTGCTTCAATCTCATATGGTAGCCATGTTGGCAAAAAAACGCTCCCCGCAAGGCGAGGAAATTCCGAGCCTCTGATTGGCTATGGCACGCGATTTTCTCGCTTTCCACGCTCCATGGTAATGCCCCTTTAGTCTTTTTGGCAACTTTTCTTCATGAATTTGCTAAAAGTCAGTTTGAACAATCGCGGTAAACGCGCTGTAGTCAGAAAATTACTGAGGCACCATTGATTATATAAATTTAATACAGTACATATATTATACTGTATATACAATAAATTGCTTACCACAATTTCAGTATAATACAAATAACGTTACAGTAAACTTGAATTTTGGGAATGAAGCCACTTTTGTATCTGATTATATGAGACTACCAGCTTCAAAACTGGCTAGCTCTTGAGGGTAAGGTCAATGTTAAAAATAATCCCACACATGAAAATTATGAAAAAAAAAAAGAAAATTAATAAAATGTTCTCCTCTACATCCCCTATCAGTAGCTAAATTATCAGGTATACAAATTGGAGCCAGTTTTTTAGTTATGAATTTTTAAAGATGACTACTTTAAGATGGAAAAATCAAACTTCCATGTTGAATTAGAGAGTATATAAACCATGGAGGAAAGATTATCCTTGATATAAACTATAAAAATTCATAGCTCAAGAACTAGCTCGAATTTGTATACCTGATATTTTAGCCACTGATAGGAGATGCAGAGGTGAACATTTAAATTTTTTTTTCATAATTTTCATGTGTGGGATTTTTTTAACATTGGGTGCGTTACCTTACCCTTAATTAAAAACAAATTTTCCTCAGAAACATGGCCTCAAAGTGCACTTACGAAACCCAAGTTCATACACCCCGCTGCATGAGACGTCCTGGAAGTCGGCAAGTGGGGCCAAGTCTCTCACCCTGGGGCCTGATGAGCACTTCAATGCTAAGCAGATTGCTCAATTCTCTACCAAGGATGCTCAGGTATGGAAATCAATCACTGTTGGAATAGGAGCTGCTACATTAATTGTACGAAAATTGAAAACCAGACAAATAAACATTGATAAGTATCTGGATGTTTGTGTTTTAATTATCTTGGTAGTTTACTGAACATTAATTTCATGAATAGTAAATATTATAGACAGAATTTTACTGACTATACTGTGAAATAACAATTTGGACTTTTCAATATATTCTTATATAGTTGTCTTATGGTCAATTATGCTGAACGTAGAATTTATACATAAAATAAAATAAGTAAGTTAGTGCTGTTAACTTATGCCATCTTTTCCATAACACAAATATTTTCACCTCCTTTTTACAATGTATAAAGTCGTCTCCACTTATCTTTAGTTTGACGTCGCAAAACTTTTTCTTTGTCCTCCAATACAATTCTAATGAGAGGGTTAATTGTGTTACGTCAAACCTGACAATTTTATACTGTACTGTATTTTTTATGCTCATTCTTTTTTATTACAAGAAAAATATTAACTGTCAAGTCTAGAGACTTGTATTTGTTACATAACACAATATAATTATACAAGTATAATAAAATTTCTTTTAAGGGTAAGGTAGCGCCACCAATGTTAAAAAAAATCCCTCACACAAAAATTCTGAAAAAAATTTAAAATGTACTCCTCTACACCCCCTATAAGTAGCTAAAATATCAGGTATACAAATTCGATCTAGTTTTTGAGTTATGAATTTTTAAAGTTGACTACTTTAACATGGAGAAATGGAACTCCCATGTTAAATTAGTCAACTTTAAAAATTCATAACTCAAAAACTAGATCGAATTTGTATACCTGATATTTTAGCTACTGATAGGAGGTGTAGAGGAGAACATTTTAAATTTTTTTCAGAATTTTTGTGTGAGGGACTTTTTTTAACATTGGTAACGCCACCTTACCCTTAAAAAAATCTTGTATTAATTAAGAAATCTATCGTTATTCATAATATATATATCTTATGCCATCAAATTTAAATCGGAGTAAAACTAAACCTAATTCATATAATAGTTGTATGATAATTATTGTATACTTGAAACCTGTTCCATCCATATTTAACTGCTTAATTGGAATCCTAACATTATCTGTACTTTTCATCAGGGGTAAATCAGGGGTAAAACATAGGTTGAAATTATTATTTTTTTATTTTAAAGTTAGTACTAAAAAAGAGGGTAATATTCATGACCAATATTTTCATACAGATTTCTTGCTACACTATTTTATATTATGGTATCATAAAACAGAGACGCATTTTACAAATGAGAGCCAACAGTATGCAGTATCAAATATTTTCTACCTAATTGAAAGACGATGATTTTGTTTTCTGAGTTGAAGGGCAATGTACAGACTAAATGACTCCTAAGGCCTTTTTTTCATAGATACGTTCTTTGTTGTATGACACCATCAATTGACTATTTGTTCTGTAAAATTGACAAACTGTGTCATATAGAGACATATAAAATAATTAAAACTTTTTTTTTTTTTTTTTTTAAATAATGCAATCATATGCCACATAATGTGTGATCAGTTCACTCTTTTCTTTTAGAGTTACTCTAATTTTAATCAGACTTAATTTCAACACAAGTGTAGTTTTTCACTGAGTGTTATTTTAAAATACATTTTTACAGAACAAAAGGAAACAAATAAATTTAGTTTATTTTGTGTTCCACAGGCATATGCATCATATGAGCAGTATTTACAACACATTATTTCTGCTGTGGACCCTCTGTTGGATGTGTCAGCCTTGGCGGCCCAAGAGTTGATGACTGGATCACTTATGCAGCGGCTGCGAACGCTTATTCAGCACCCAGAGCTGCGACACACCGGTAGGAAACAAGCTCTTCCTCTGCAAGCACAGAAAACACAGTTAAATTTCTCAAAATTCAAAAATGCTTATTGCATTAAAAATATTCTTTTTTTACACTCTTGATTGCATGGGCAATGTACACACATGATATGGAAACAAGAATTCCTTTGATGCAAGAACGCAAGAAATGGCAAAGAAAAGTGGCAACTAAATAATCACATATAAATATCTTTAATTGTAAATATATCTGCCATGATTTTTTTTTACATCAATTTTACACAAATTTTACATCAATTTTAAGGAATGAAAACATGACTGAAAATGTTTTCAAAAAAATTAAGAATATTTTTATATTAATTTTGAAACAGAAAATTTTCTATTATAAGTATTAACTTGCAATTTCGTAGTTATAAAATACACAAAAAGTTTGTTGCTGTTAAATAAGACAAGTTAATAGTACTAACTTTTCTGTGTACTAGAAAAAAAATTAATTATATATTATAGTTGAAAAAATTAATGAGATCAATAGATATCATTGAACTGATTGAACTATCATAATTTAGTACAGTATACAGTATAAGTTTATATTACGTTTCTATGATAATCTATTATTTTTTTGGACTATTGAAGATCACAGCAGGAAATTTGAAACACATACCTTTTATAATTAAAAGAGGAAGGCTGCATGCTTAGGCAACCTGCTTGCCTTATGACTTTTTATTGTATTCATACAAACTCGTGGGTATAATCTGAAGCTATATGCAACAAGGATAAATACTGTTACTATTTATTTTTGTACAGGAGAATGAAGTCATAAGGCAAGTTGTTTATTATGTAGTCTTTTCATATTGGGCATTTAAAAAAAAAATTTCTCAATGCGATCGTTAAAAAATTGACAAATCATCACGTAAATGTACAACAAACAACATGCAATCATAAAATGAAGTGGTTTTTGAAAGTTAGTTAGTTCACTTCCCCATTGTCTGTATAAATATTATACAGTACAAATGTAAAGTATATTTGGCTTAACTAATTCTGCTAGCGATTGTTTACTGTAGAAACTTTGTTTTGCAGTTGGTTTGTGGTCCAACCTGGGCAAGGACGTGACATCCTTGCTAGAGCTCATCACAGCCCCTGCCAGTAAAATTATGGACCGGTGGTTTGAGTCTGAGCCCTTGAGAGCCACTCTGGCAACAGATGCAGTGATTGGTGCCATGGCCAGTCCATATTCTCCTGGAACTGGGTAAGTCTCCGGCACTGTTATCCACAGTCACACACACTCACTCACACAAACACACTCTGAACAAGGAGCAGAGTACGTTGTATAGTAATTGCAGGGTTGTGAATGCAAATAATATTACCAGCTTCTCTTTTGTACGCATACATACATAACATGACTCGATCCATATCCCTTTACAGGATAAGCCAGCAGCAATATTACCTTGGCCATCTACAAATTGCCCTCCACAGCACTTGATTCTTGCATACTCCACTTGCTTCAGAAATACTGGTAACACTCTTTTGCTTTATACACTCTTTATTACACTGCATACTTTTAACACTCCTGCTCTTATAATTCAAACATTCTGCAATCACATCCAACCAAACCTTTTTTGATATGCCTAATCCTTTCATTCCTTGTACACTACCTTTAAACACCTGCTTTGCAATTCGTTTATCATCCATTTTCTCAACATGTCCAAACCAATGTAGCGTACTACATTCATACTTGTCAATTATGCTTTCTTTCACTCCACACTCATTCATATCACCTCTATGTGTTTCTCACTCTATTCATCCTAGTTTTACCACGCATATTCCTTAAAGGGACAGGGCCGGGACCCTAAAAATAAGTATTTTTTAATCAACCGTTACCCATCAACTGAGTATGAATACATGCCGCACGGTGGCGAGTGCCCCAAGGTAAGTTCCCTATGAAAACGCGACCGGAGGAATGTGACATCACGTTCATCGCCTGGCAACACGGCTGCCTCTTCTCCATGTAACTCACTCCCTCTTCCTCCCGCTCAGCCGTACTCAGTGCGATATTGCCTGTGCAACAGACATATGTTTTATAATTAACTATTGCACAGTAAAGAGCTGATATGTGCAGCCTCTACCAGGCATGAACCCACACTGCACCTCCCAGATCGTTTCCTGTGTAACTCTTTGCACTCTCTCAATCATCTACATCACCCGGCATCTACAATAATAATAATAATTTTATTTCGAAGGCAAAGGTTGTATAAGACAACATACTGTACATCAGGTCAAAATCTCAAGCAACACACTAAAAAATAACAATAAATTGACACCATCACAACATAATATACTAACAGAAAAAAAGCAATATTTAATATTAACATCTGGACACAACGAAAGAAGCCGTCAATTAAGGAGTACATTGACAGTAAATTGAACATAATGTTAAAATTGAGACTTTAAATGCACGAGGGTCATATGCCTCTTTTAAAATAACTGTTGATTTTAAATTTCTAAATCAAATTCAAGATCCTTTAATATGGCCACTAAATGCAACGATCAATAGATTCAGAGATTTGCAAATTCATATAACAACAAAACAGAAATTAATCAAAGTGAAAGTGAATTTTTTAGAATTTGTTCTAATTATGTCTTCTTTTTTTTTGTATATGTCTCAATTAATATGTATCTTTATGTTTGACTTTTTTTTTTTTTTTTTTTTCAGTTTTAACTATTTTATACTATATATTAATAACTGGAAGTCACAATGTACCAATTGGTATTTAATGTGAAATGAAAAAAAAAAAAAACAAAACAAAACAAAAAAAAAAAAAAACAAAAAAAAAACAATACAAAAAAATTATCAGCCTAATACATATGCATTAAATTTGAATTAATTAATTTTAAGATTTTAAATTAAACAATTCTCAGTTAACTTATTAGCAAAAAATTGTTAACTGAATAAAATTCTTTATCAATCAACAATACACTTTTCCTGGTGTACTTAATAAACTAATTCCTCTATGATTTTTGCATTCATACTTTCCCTTGTAAAATGGAACAATTACAGCACACTTCCAATCTTCTTAATTGTATTCTCCCACATTTTTAACACATGAAATATTTCAAGAAAACACTTCATCAACCACGGGCTTCCATACTTCAACATTTCACTCATCACACCATCCACTCCCGCAGATTTTCCATTCTTCAACTTGCACACAATTCCTTGTAATTCTTTTATACTCAATCCTTCCTCGACTCCATTCTCCTCTGATGCGTCCACCTCATTCATATCCCCTAACCCGTCCACATCTTCATTCACCTCATCATCCTCCTCCTGAAACAACTCCATGAAATACTTCCGCCAACATTCTCTGCCCTCGCATTCGTCCCACACAATCTCACCCTCTGAGTTTTTTACACCACTAGCATTCTGTACACTTCCTTTCCTAACTTTACTCACCATCTTCCAATAAATTTTTTTATTACTCTCAAAATCCTTCTGCATTTTCTCCTCAGTCATCCTTTTTACATCTATGCTCTTTTTAACCTCCATCTTTGCAATTGTTCTCTTTTCCTTGTATACAGCATATAATTCTTTTCTTTCACTCTTAGCTGCAATCCATCTCAAATATGCACATTTTTTCTCCCCTACCGCTGCCTTCTTCACTTTCTCAGTCCAAAATGCATTACCACCTTTACGACTAACTGCAACTGATCCACAAACAACTAACTGACACACACTTCTTTCAAAAATTTCCATCCTTATTCAACATCATTTCCTTTATTCACTTTTTCCTCCCATTATAGTATAGACTATTAGCTTTACACTATATGAAATATGTGTCTAGGATTAATGGCACTAAATTAAGAATCTTAAATATGCCATAATGTTCTTAAAACCACAGAACTTTGTAGTCAAAGTTTGCAAATTTTAGTTTTTTTTTTTTTTTTTCTTCTCTTTGCTTTATAGAGGGAATATTATTATTTTTCATGCTATAGAATAACTTCTAGAAATGCCATGTAAACTTTTTGAGTGTAAAGTGAAGGTAAAGTTGAAATGATACAGGACCTACTGTAGCGAGAATGGTGCATGTAGATTTCTGGTATTTTTTAATGTTTTAAGGGTAAGGTAACGCCACCAATGTTAAAAAAAATCCCTCTCACAAAAATTCTGAAAAAAATTTAAAATGTTCTCCTCTATACCCCCTATCAGTACCTAAAATATCAGGTATACAAATACGATCTAGTTTTTGAGTTATAAATTTTTAAAGTTGACTACTTTAACATGGAGAAATGAAACTCCCATGTTAAATTGGTCAACTTTAAAAAAAAAAAAAAAAAAAAAATCGGAAAAGACCTAAGTCCATAAAAAACAAAATGGCGGCCGATGAAACTTTTATTGACCTCTTTTTTGGCAGCTTTCTTGCTTATTTTAACCAAACTAGCAAACTTTTTAGCTTAAAATAGCAACTATCAATTGTCTACTATCATTACGATTAAAAAAAAATCATAATGCTTGTTGATAAGAGAATAATAACTCGAGATATTGTAAATTCTACCGTAAAATGAGCACTTATTCCCTATGCTATTATAATACGTTTTTTTACTAAAATCCATACTTTTTGTGACAAAAGCATTAAACATACAGAAATGATTAATTGCATCATAAGAACCTTAAAAAATACTGTACCCTAAAATTTTGAACCACCCTTTGACTCCTGGTGACCTTTCAAAATGGCGGATGTGGAGAACAGGAAAGTATTATTTTCTGGCAAACCAAAGGTCGGGATCAAGATATATTCCGCAGAAAAGATGCTTAGATAGTTGCAATTATTTAAAAAGGGTCCCTAATTGTTTTCAAAGTGCAATATTGCCAAATATAGCACCCCTAGAGACCTAAATTTTATTTGACTTTTTTTCAGTTAAAATCGTATAAAATCCATGCTTTCTGAAAGTGGAGCTTCTAATTTTCAAGCATGATTAATTAATTGGGGTCACGAGAACCAAAAAAATAAGAACCCCCCTCCCCTCCCCTCACCCCCACCCCCCCAAAAATTGAAACATTTTACGCCTCCTGCCCAGGGTTCTTTAATCCATGATTGACTCGGGGAATTATATTATATTATATTTTTTTAGGCCATAGTCAGTGCATTGAAGTAATTGCAGTTAGTAACCATTTGTCTATAGTATACGTATTTCTACTAAATAAAAATTAAAACTAAGAGTAATTTTAAGAAAGAGTGTCCCTAATTAAAAAAAAAAAAAAGAGGGGGTGGGTTTCCAAGTCTTCCTAAAATCTGAGTAATCTATTTCTCGATAAACAAGCATTTATGAATCACAACCCTCTTTACTCTTTAAGATACCAACATATAATTAAGCCTCCACCCCCCCTCTCCCCTATGTACATCGCCCCCCTAAATTGACTTTACAGAACATGAAGCACCTCTGTCCTTTTCCATTATAATAAAAAACTCCGCTGGATCACCGTTCTTGCTAATCATATGTTATCAATTAAAGGTTACACTGTATACATACGAATATATAATCAATGACAATAATAAAACTATATAAATCTTACTATCTTAGTCAAATTATAAATGCATTACAATTAATTTTTATACTTAAATAATTCTTTACTGGTACAGGGGGAAATACCTATAGGGACACATCCCACTTATTGGGTTATTACCAACATGCAAGTTGTCTCATAATTAACTCCCGGCAAGGACAATATTGAAGGAACCAGCTCCAAAATGTAGTTCAATGTAGCTAAAAACCTAACATTTTGAAAATGAGTTTTGAAAAAACTTTCTTAATGAGTGAGGAACTGAAAAATGCAAATCAACATATTAGGGTTCCACTATCATCCCGGAGTTAGGGATGAAAATCAAAATGTTTAAAATTATCATAACCGACAAAACGACACAAATGAAGCCCGGCAGTAAATTTTTAGTACTATTTTTTGACGCAGATTCAGCAAAAAATTAATTCTTTTAATTCGAGCACCTTCTCTTATTTTAGAATGGAAATTTGAAAAAAAAAAAAAAAAAAAAAAAAAAAATTACACACTTCTCTAAGCAGGTTTGAAAGTGAGTGCTGGAAATGTGGAAAATAATAAAATATAGTAATTGGAAATTTTTTTTTTTTTTTTTTTCTCTTGTTGTTGTAGCTATCATAAATACGCAGGACTAACTTTTGATGTTGGTACCTTCAATATTGCCCAGGCGCGGATCCAGGGAGGGAGGGGGGGGGGGGCTGATATGTTTTATTTAACAAGGGCAATATAGCAATATAGGCATTTGCCACACTCCATTTTTTTCTTTTAACATTGGCCTTATGGAGGAAGCACGTCCCCCCCACCCCTCTACCCCCTCCGATTATTTTTTTTTTTCTGGATTCACGGCTGATATTGTGATATTGCCCTTGCTGGGTTGATTTAAACGTGTATATAAAGGGGGTAATGTATGCCTCCGTTGCACCCCCCGAAAGTTGCTCATAAATTAACGTTGCAGATTTGGAGCATTGTGCGTATGCACGAACACGTACCTTTTCCATTTTAGAACCCCGCTGGATGTACATGATCGTACATACTTATTTTATACAAATTTTACATATTTATATATTGTACTGTGAACGAATGGTTAAAAGCATTATCAAAAAATTAAGTGAACATTATTTATATAAATACAGTATTTTTAGCATATATATTTTATAAAACATTTGTTATATATTTATTATTTGTTTCTCGAGAAAAAGATTACTCAGATTTTAGGAAGACTTGGAAACCCATCTTTTTTTTTTAATTAGGGAACTCTTTCTTAAAATTACTCTTAGTTTTAATTTTTATTTAGTAGAAATACGTATACCATAGACAAATGGTTACTAACTGCAATTACTTCAATGCACTGACTATGGCCTAAAAAAATATAATATAATATAATTCCCTGAGTCAATCATGGATTAAAGAACCCTGGGCAGGAGGCGTAAAATGTTTCAATTTTTGGGGGGGTGGGGGTGAGGGGAGGGGAGGGGGGTTCTTATTTTTTTGGTTCTCGTGACCCCAATTAATTAATCATGCTTGAAAATTAGAAACTCCACTTTCAGAAAGCATGGATTTTATACGATTTTAACTGAAAAAAAGTCAAATAAAATTTAGGTCTCTAGGGGTGCTATATTTGGCAATATTGCACTTTGAAAACAATTAGGGACCCTTTTTAAATAATTGCAACCATCTAAGCATCTTTTCTGCGGAATATATCTTTATCCCGACCTTTGGTTTGCCAGAAAATAATACTTTCCTGTTCTCCACATCCGCCATTTTGAAAGGTCACCAGGGGTCAAAGGGTGGTTCAAAATTTTAGGGTACAGTATTTTTTAAGGTTCTTATGATGCAATTAATCATTTCTGTTTGTTTAATGCTTTTGTCACAAAAAGTATGGATTTTAGTAAAAAAACGTATTATAATAGCATAGGGAATAAGTGCTCATTTTACGGTAGAAATTTCAATATCTCGAGTTATTATTCTCTTATCAACAAGCATTATTATTTTTTTAATCGTAATGATAGTAGACAATTGATAGTTGCTATTTTAAGCTAAAAAGTTTGCTAGTTTGGTTAAAATAAGCAAGAAAGTTGCCAAAAAAGAGGTCAATAAAAGTTTCATCGGCCGCCATTTTGTTTTTTATGGACTTAGGTCTTTTCCAAAAATTGCTAATTACTCTCCGTGTTAGTACAAACATATTTGCTAATGACAATTTTTTTCGTATCTGCCTTAGATTCCTTGTAAAAAAATCAAACGTAAATCAATCGGAGGTAAAGTTCAAAGGTCACTCAAGGTCACGGTATGACACTTTTTTTTGGGATCCGCCAAAAAAGTTGATGCAAATGATGTTATTAGCAAGTACTGAAAATTTCAGCCCGGTATCACCAATAGCGCGATTTTCGTGAAATTTGGTCGTTGATTCCCTAACTATGAGATATCTCACGTTCGAACAACGACAACAACAGGTTTCTTACTAACCACGCAGTTAGCGTCAGTCTAACTCAATGGCACTAAACGTCGATCGAATTAATTAAGTGAGAAATCTGGATAACTTAATTCGTTCGTGAATCGCGCCCATGTATTTTATTATAAATTATAAGTTTACCAGGAACAAGTCGATATACATGGGAGCTATTTATTTATTAATTATTCACTACAGCATTTTATACCATTAATGTGAAAATTCAAGCATAAAAATAAAGCAATAAAACAAAAACAAGTTGTAACGAGTATACAAAATATAAGAAAACGTTAACTACTCCAGGATGAGAAAAATATATATCTTATTTTCCCGGGTTTGCGTGTACCGGCAGTACATTATTTAGCAGCAAATATGCGATAGTAATCAAAGAAATATTGCATGGCTAAAAAAAAAAAATAAAACAATAATAAAAAAATTGGGATCTTTGATCTGTTATACCGCTCGAGAGGTTTCTCATATGCGCGCTCAAGCCAATTATACCGATGTGTCGTAATTATAATATAGGGTGATCAGAACTGCATGAACATCAAATAAATCGATCATGGTATATACAATAATATATGTACAAAATTAGGCGACAACCAGAATCTAATATAAATTTTTAAAGACAAAATTTAAGAAAAAAATAAGAAATAAAATTTTTATAAGAAAAAATTACATTATTAAACATTATTTCATTGTTATTAGTATTTATTTAATTGAGAAAAAAATAATCGTAATCCTGTTAAGGTAGAGATAACACGAATCAGCTGACCCAATGCTAAAAAAATCTCATTCATGAAAATTATGAAAAAAAAAAATAATAATAAAATATTCTCCTCTACATTATCCCCTATCAGTATAGCTAAAATATCAGGTACACAAATTCGAGCTAGTTTTCGAGTTATTAATTTTTAATGTTGACTAATTTAGCATGGAAGTTTCATTCCTCCATCTCCATGTTAAATTAGTCAACATTAAAACAACTTTAAAAATTAATAACTCGAAAACTAGCTCAGTTTTGTATACCTGATAATTTAGCTATACTGATAGGCGATGTAGAGGAGAACATTTTATTATTTTTTTTTTCGTAATCTTCATGACTAAGATTTTTTTTAGCATAGGTCAGCTGATCCGTGTTATCCCTACCTTAACAGGATTACGATTATTTTTTTCTCAATTAAATAAATACTAATAATATTGAAATAATGTTTAATAATGCAATTTTTTCTTATAAAAATTTCATTTTTTATTTTTTTATTAAATTTTGTCTTTAAAAATTTATATTAGATTCTGGTTGTTGCCTAATATTGTACATATTGTATATACCATGATCGATTTATTTGATGTTCATTATATACATTGCGTAAAAATTATACCAGACATTCAGGTTTCATTTTAACAATGCAGTTTGATTGACACTATTATTTAAAAAAAAAAGGCTTAAAACAATATTTATTTTTATATATGTTTCTTACCACGTGAAAGGACTTATGAATTAAAAAACATAATTAAAAATTGGATATTATATTAAGTTTGAAACATTCAATCACGATTTCAAAAGGGCTCGCATAAGTGCATGTCATAACAAATTACAAATAAAATGCATGCATTTTTTGTTTTTAGATAATTTCTGCTTCTTTGTTGAGAGCATTATTATATGATTTTGTCATAATTTTACCCTAAAAAAGGGGCGTGTCCTTAAAAAAAATCGCGCCTGCGGCGGGCCATTGGGGGGCTCCGCCCCCCGAACCCCCCCATGGTATTCTGCTGGTCTCATGTCAGGCAGCACCCCCACGGAAAAAGGGCATGAGCCGCCCCTGATATATATATATATATATATATATATATATATATATATATATATATATATATATATATATATATATATATATATATTTATACTAGCTGCATTTGTAACAAAAAGTACCGATATGTTGAAAATAGAGGTGACACAAAAAGTAAGGAGGAAGTGGAGACTGAAACCAGGACACCTTTCTTTTATTTTATTTATTTTTTTTATATACTGTGAGAGGGTTCCCCTTTTTTCAAATCATTTTAGAAACTGATGATGGTTCATGCAGGGTAGGTGGCAAGTTTAATTTTTAATTAGAATAACCCTTAAAACATTAGCACCATGCATCCCTCGGAATTATTGATCACTTTTACGACAAAAAAATAATACTAATAATAAATTGTTATTTAATGTTTTAAAATGTATGGTTGCCTTTCTTTACAGTACTGATAGAAATAAGATGCATAAGTGTTAATTATATTTAATTGAATAATTGAACAGTTCAATAAGAGGAGATTATTTTATTGTTCTTAAAGTCGGTATTACATGATACAATTTGATTCTATTTATTGCATACATTTTTCCCTAAAAGAAAACTTCAACTCCAGTTATGTGGAGATAAAATTTTCTAGTAAGGTAAAATTGTATGTCAAAATAGAGAAAAATTGTATTGTGTAATACTGGTGTAACAAATATCATGACCAGAATCATAATGATCAAAGCAGGATCATTAATCACATTTCAAAACTAACATTTATAGCAATGGGACATCTCCAACTAAAAAACTTTGCAGTGTGTTCACGAATTAATTATCTTTAATTCAGCCATCCAAATTACAATGAAATTAATGTAAAATGTTCCATTTTATCGACTTTACTTCCGACGTTGTTATATTTATTTACAGGAGTTCGTAAACACACAATAAGAAAATAATCAATTGTTTGATGATCCTTATATTCCCTGTAGTAATCTCATTATTGATTGAATCATTTGTGCATTTAAGAAAAGACCGACTGGTTCATGGCTGGTAATTAAGCAGCGAGTCAAGCCTCAATTCTCACTTCAACCGCACAAATTATGAGTCAAACCAAAAACCGTTCACGGCAGCTGATGAATCAGACCATCCGCAATAATGCTAGCAGTGCACAGTATATAGGCAACCTGACACTTGTTCTAAAATGGATTTTCACCTGCTCTATATAATAGATTTAAATAAGAAATAGCTGCTAATAGAGTATATAATACATGTACACAAAGTACAATACAGCATTAATACTGTATTTCCAATTTGATGAAAGTCATAATAATCTATCTAAAAGACTAAATCTAAATATGGTACTTTGGTACATTATATTATTTACATTATTGTTCCTTTCTAACCCTGCACGTAATTTTCAATTAATTATTCAGTAATAATGTTTTAGGTACGTGCTGCTGCACCACGTCATGGGCGAGCTGGAAGGGGTGAAAGGGGCGTGGGGCTACCCCGAAGGAGGCATGGGCGCTGTCACACAAGCAATGGCCTCAACTGCCCGTTCCCTGGGAGTTCACATCCACACAGACAAGGTAAATCCGTCATTAGTTTCTTGTGGTGAATCCATAATTCGTCGCATCAGAATGCAAATCATGTAACTACAAAAAAATTGATGGAACTTTGACCTTTATGTTCTAGTGAAATAAGGTTTAGAGATGCACCAAATTTTTTTGTATGTACTTGATTTGCATTCTGAGGCGACGAATTACAATGAAACTTGCAGGAAAGATCATGTTTGGATGTGTTTTCACCTCATGTGATCAATCAAGAGTATAAAAATATATACCTATCTACTACTAAGGATGTTTTTTAAGTTTCTACATGATAGATTAAGCATAGAGATAAATCCCCTATAAGCCACACAAAAATTGTCTTGCTTTCTAAACATCAAGACACCTTGATTTCAAGTCATCACCTTTCTCAAAGAGCTGTTTGGAAAACCTCGTCAATGAAGGTGTCGTGGTGCAGGGCGGAAGAGACACGACGCAGACCCAGGTCTGCCGTGTCCTCGGTGTCTTGCTGCTCGCAGGACGGCAAGACAGAAGAGAGGAGAACCGAGTCACTGTGCCTGCGCCCAAACTGCTCACCATAGGTACTCTGGGATGCTGCAGGGGTATTTGCAAAATGCACACTAAGCACATTCTCACCCTGCTGGTCAAACAGAGATGATCGTCGCAACTGACGCTCTTTGAAACGACCGGATCGAGAAATTGACATCCTCCGTCTGTTTGCATTTTCATCAAGCGCTGGCACATCTACAATTTGCATTTTTTTTCCAGTAGTAGATTCATTATTATTCTTGTTATTTGACCGAAGTAACTTCAAGAAGCTTTTACTTCCCTTCTTTTCACTCATATCGTCTTTACAATAAAAATATTAACAGAATGGAATTAAAGTTGAATTTATATCATCACTGTAAATTATACATTTTGCCAGCAGGATGAGCTAACACTGATAAATGTATCAAAATTACCAACTTTATATTTATCAGTATGGTGATAATGGCTGATAAAAAAAGAGCTTTACTTTATGTGGTCTTCTCTTCACTCCTTATCAGCATGGCTAATGGATCTTTTTGTACTGATGGCAGTAGATAAACACTGCTGCTTAATGCCATGCATGCAGCCATTATTAAGCAAATGGGGGAGGGGGGAGAGGAGAGGGTAAAGATTGTCTGTACTGCAAATATTGTATTATCTTTTCTTATGATATAAAGATATATAATGTTTAGACAAATGTTAAATATTAATAGAAGACTTTGTTGGTACAGGTTTAGACATTGCATACGGGTCTCGTACTATTTGTATAAATTTTAATTGTTTTTTGGCAAAGGAATAAATAAGGAATGAGCACTTTCATTTTTCTTGATTATCTTTTAATTACTATTAATATAGTTTTTGTTGATGCAGAAAATATACTGTATGAATAATCAACAATAATTAGTGTAATAACTGTTGTAATGCAGAAAAAATATTATTAAACTAACACATTATTTTAAGCTGGGAGATAATGAAAATAGTAGAATAAATATAAATACATACACATTTAAATATTACTTACTCTCTTCACAGATGTAGGATTCATTCACACTATTACTATTATTTTTTAGTGTGCAATACTTTTTTTTTAATAACAATAAAAAATACCCTTGACGCCATTTTATCCTGTCGGGTGTGGCCAGGCCGATATTTAGCCTTGTCAGTAAGAGATATCTTGCGACCATGCTGGGGCTTACCAGGCTCTCAGAACCCTTTCCTGTACTCTTTTGGGCTCCTACTACCAGATCTGTGCAGCCTGCAGTGGTAGTGCAATACTGCAGGGCGACGGAGTATAGACAGCCGTAAGCTGCCTTCCTCTTACCAACTCCATAATCTAGTAATCAGTTACACCCATCCCAAGTCATGAAAAGCCTGCCGTGTTTGGGAATCGAACTGGGGACCTCTCGGACCAGACCCAGGAGTACTAACCACTACACTACAGAGCGGTGTTAATAATAATATGTAATAATATATTTGTTTATATATTATATATATTAACATATATTTTTTAATATAGGGGTTATAAATATACTTTCATTTCTTTTTAATCTCAAGTTTATTGAAAGTTTATTTTACACTAGGGTGTATATATACAATGCAAACCCCTTCATAAGAAAACCATTGAAAATGTTGCAAAATATACATAACAAATTATATGCACTCTGGTGTACATTAAAGAACTCAATTCTATATGGTTCTAATAATACAAAATAAATATTAGTCTGCAGTAAAGATGGAGATTATGTGCAAATTAATGCTTTATTTAAAGGAGGGGAACGACTGCCGTGATAATGTCAAACTTCTTGCACCCCCCCCCCCCAAAAAAAAAAAAAAAAACACCACCCTGTGCCTTCCAGCAGCTGGCATTCAAAAAGCGCACCAAATCCTCTTTTAACATTTAAGCAATTACTGTTCAAGGATGTTGTTAGATACCATTTTATGTTATGGTCTATATATACACAGGCCTTATGGGTGATATCATGAGACAGACGTTTAGCATCAAGGTATGATCGAGTGATAGCAATGTCAACTTTTCATCAACTATTGACAACACGTTATATGTGGAAACGTTGTGATGCATGACATAAATTTGGTCTCTATTGGTGAAGCTGAGCATTCAATACATTGTTGTCGATATGATGTAAACAACAAGTCAAATTTAAAGCCCCTGCTGGTTATACCAATTCATACCATTAATAAACTCTTTAAATTCTGTAAGTTATAATTTAACTTATTGTTAGTGTAATTGTTAGTGCGTTAATGTGAGCTGTAATACCATTCTATTAATTGTATTTGTGCTTCTGTTTAAGTTGAAGGGTTTAAATTTGTTCATGCTTATTTTTGTTTGTTTTTGTTTTTATCTTTTGTTAATGTTATTAATGTATTGTTTTGTATTGTTATTTTTAATAAATGTAGGTAATTTTGTTTAAGCTTACTATATACATGTTGAATAATTGTATGTAACTCAGTTCCAACCGATAGGGCTTCATTTAGGGCCTTGGTTGGACTGTATTTGTACACAATTTAATAATAAAAAACTTTAAATATAGACACGGTTACAGTCTTACCCAAAAATATGTCCATAGAATTATTATTATCTATATTTATAATCTTTGAATCTTTGTCTATCTTATTAAAAGAAAAGGATAGGAATAACCAGCAAGGCCTTACCGATCGAAAGAGTCACAGCAGGTGGAAATTCTTGTGGTCACAGAGGTTCACTCGAAAGTTTTTACATTTTTGAAACGTTTCGCATCGTGGAGATGCTTCTTCAGTCACAAGAAGAAGTAGAATCACTTCTTCTTGTGACTGAAGAAGCATCTCCACGATGCGAAACGTTTCAAAAATGTAAAAACTTTCGAGTGAACCTCTGTGACCACAAGAATTTCCACCTGCTGTGACTCTTTCGATCGGTAAGGCCTTGCTGGTTATTCCTATCCTTTTCTTTTAATAAGATTATCACAACCTAAATGGTTTATTTTCCTTAATTTGAATCTTTGTCTATATATAATAATAATAATTTGAACAGCACTTTTGTTACATTTATTGCAAAGAGTAGTTGAATGTAAAAGACAAATTCAAGATCATCAAGATAACAATATTGAAATAGTCCTACAGTGGATACCAGCACATTGTAATATTCATGGCAATGAACAAGCAGACTACCTAGCTAAGATGGGCAGCAATATGACAAAGCCAGTAACAAACATATACATTCAATTCAAGCTCATATCAGTAGTTCAGTGAAACAAAAATTTAACTTAGCCTGGAAAGAGCAAGCAAGTACCAAAAACCATAGGAATAAAAGAAAGTATATATATTTAAATTAGCTAAAACTCATACTTACAATAGACTCACTGACACTGCTAAATTTAGATTAGACACAGGCTATGACTATCTTGGATGCTATCAGAAGAAGTTTAAAATCTAGAATAGTGATATTTGTAAATTATGTAAAAATGAACCTCAAGACAGGGAATCTTAGATGCTTTGCAATATCGTCCGAACTTGACTCGTTGCCTGGCAACATGAAGAGAGAAGAGAAAGAATCCTATGCTCTGCAATATCGTCCGAACTTGACTCGTTGCCTGGCAATATGAAGAGAGAAGAGAAAGAATCCTATCTCTATTGACTTAAAACTTAGTAATTACTATAAGTAGAATAGTTTAAAAGCCAAAACGTGGGCATAAGAAAAGAAGAAGAGAAGAAGATTTATTAGAAAACCTATTAACAGCTTGTTCAGCTACTACTGTACTATTAGCTACACTGATCCATCCTTTCTTTCTGCAGCCTGTGCAGCAGATCTTGTGCGAGGATGGCAAGGGCGCAGTGGGTGTAGTCACAGAGCAGGGTGAGGAGGTGCGGGCCAAGGTGGTGCTCTCCAATGCCACTCCATTCACCACTTTTCTAAACTTGTTACCTGCGGGCAGTCTGCAGCCAGACTTTGAGTCAGCCGTACGGAGCATTGACTATGCCTCGCCAGTCACCAAGATCAATGGTAGGTTCTCGACATGACAACTCTTTTAAAGTCTGACAATATTTATTGTTGAGATTGAAGGATAAAGCATCAGCCTTGGTAAAAAATGTTTATTCCCTGTTGCAATGAAAGTGCAAATTGTACACCGACTGTTACTTATTTTTATTTATTTATTTATTTATTTATTTATTTATTTATTTATTTATTTATTTATTTATTTATTTATTTATTTATTTATTTATTTATTTATTTATTTATTTATTTATTTATTTATTTATTTATTTATTTATTTTTATTTATTTATTTATTTTTTTATTCACATTAAATATCAGTTGATACATTGTGACTACATACTAAACATTAATTAAATTTGAATACTTACTGATGATATCTTCATATCTTCATGACATTCTATCAAACACTATATTGATTCCTTAATAATATGTCATAAATAAACCTTTGATATTTAGATTAGATTTTTAGAACTTAGATTGCCTGCATGTGGTATATACTTTTCATTTCTTTCTTCTTATAATAATAATAACAATAATAATAGTTGTTATTTATTGAGTATCAGTACAGAATAAAACACAGTACAACAACATCTCAATGGGTGACATGAAAAAGGATATCCCATTCACTAAAGTGCCTATGCAGTCACCCACACAAAAAAAAAATAACAATAATAATCAGAAATTTCAAATGAAAAACAACTACTTCGTCAAAATACTAATTTTAAGTAACACATTCATAGTAAGTCCAAATAAGGTCTCTTTATAGATTCAGCTAGGTAGCGAGTTAAAAACAAAAATCAATCTCGGGAAAACAGAATGAAGGTAAGCATCTGAATAGCACTTAGGGGTAGTAATTAAGAGTAACATTATCACCACATAAACCATCCCTTCGGGATTTCACTATCACTCTGTTAGCACTAAACACTTCAAAATCATAAGCACCTGAAATACACTTGCTAATAAATTTAACATCAATTGATCTGCATAAATAAAATACATTTACCAAATTACAAGACACGAGCCGCTTGGAGGCGTCATCACATTTATCAAACTTCCCATGACCAAGAATGAAACGAGAAGCATGACTTTGCACACGCTCAAGCTTTTGAATATTGGAAGCAGAGGGAGGGTGCCATGCAGGCAAGCCATAAGTTAACAAAGATGTAACCAATGCAATGTACAACATTCGCTTTGCACTAGGCTTGGCCCCTTTAAAACTCCTATTTAACGTACCCAATACTTACATTGATTTTTTTTTCTTACATTTTCTGTCTGGACATTCCTCTTCAAATCACTATAATTAACAAAATATCATTAACTAAGTAAGATAGAGTTATTAATTGGACTAGCAGATTTAGTTAAACGAATGTACAAACCTTTGGCAGCATTTAGCATCAAATTATTCACATTACACCACATTGATATGAATCTAATTGTTATGTACACTTGTTGTGATTTTTCAAGTACCAAGTACATAACATTAGAATTTTATAATTATTTTCATATTTTTCATAGTTATATCAATTAATTCAATAATTTTTAAATTAGGAAAGTAAAACTTGAAAAACTGGTGTCAAAGTTTCATGTGGTCTGTGAAATTGTTCTTGCAGTGGCAGTTAGCCGGCTACCTGACTTTAGTGCCGATCGTTGCCGAGTGGCTGGCCAGCAGGAGCCCCATCACCAGACCACCATCCACATGAACTGTGAGAACATGGGAATGCTGGACCAGGCCTTCAAGCAGGCTCAGGGCGGTTCCATCTCAGACAGGTAGGTTTGAGGGCCCAGTCATTAATTGATGCATGTGTGAGACATACAACATTGTGTCATAAAAGGTCATATATATATATATATATATATATATATATATATATATATATATATACACACACACACACACCTCTCATTCCATATATATGAAGAAACAAAATATAAGTGTTGTAACACTTGTAAATAATAAATAAATGAGACTATCATAGACCTCTTATAGAGGGGATTGTGCTGAGATCATGCCCCTGGCAAAAGTAGGTAGCGCTAAGGTGGGCTAAAATGCACGAAATATTTGTTTGATTTAACTTCATAAAATAAATCAAGTTACTTAAGAATACTTTAACAGTACATGATAGAAATCATAAAATAAATCTCATCGCCAAAAAACAAAATTAAAAAAAAAAGTAGTTCAGTATTTTTAGTGTTGAAAGTATTTTTTATGTGTATTTATTTCATTATTCCTATATTTTTCTCATACAGTCTGGCCCTTCTACTTTCTCTTTTCCCTCCCTCCTTCGCAGCAAGCAGGTATAAAGACTACCCCTCCTGCGCCTCACGTAATTAAACATAAATAGCAATCAGCTATTTATAGGTATTTATTTATTACTTAATTATTATTTATTTATAGCTATGCATAGGTTTCACAGTTAGACTGTACCCCTCCTTTAAGTATGTATACAGTATTAATTGTTTGTTTTCATTTTTTATTACTGTGTCTATAATAACATCCAAAACATTAAGTTGCTTTGATCTGCAGCATCCTGGTGTTTATGTGTATGCAGGCCGATTCTCGAGATGGTGATCCCAAGCAGCCTGGACAAGACGCTGGCACCAGCTGGGGCCCATGTGTGCCTCCTTTTCTTGCAGTACACACCCTACACACTGAGAGGCGGGCAGCAATGGGACACCTCCACCAAGGATGCATATGCTCGCCAGGTATGCACAAACCTTGACCACAGCTGCATGGGTGCCATGGAATGACTTAATAATTGCAACCATCTCCTTTTTCTAGGTATTTTCAAATATCGATGAATATGCTCCTGGTTTTTCATCTAGTGTAATTGGATATGAAGTTTTGTCTCCTCCAGACTTGGAAAGCATTTTCGGTATCACAGGTGGAGTAAGTATGATTTTAGATTATTATTCTTGTCACCACATATTTTGCTGTAAGCAATATTACATATTACTTTTATATTTTAGTGAATTTTCCATAAGTCAAACCAGGTTAAGGGTAAGGTAACGCCACCAATGTTAAATTTTCCACTCTCCATTTCTTCCTTCGAACATATTTTAAAATGTTCTCCTCTATGTCGTTTATTAGCTCTTAAAATATCATCAATACAAATTCGATTCAGTTTCCGAGTTATGTGTATTGAAACTGAACCCATTTAGTGAACAAGCATATGCTGCATTTCAGTGACATTAGAAAAATTCTATAATCCAATCGTCCGATTTTTAAAAAAAACTAGAAACAAACTTAATGCACTAGGACAAACCTTCGCAGCAAAAAAAAAAAAGACAATTATGAGAGTGGGAGCGACGTAAATTGATAATAACTGCACGATTTTTGACACTCGCTTGTCTCACACACTCCTTTTTGGTCGGCCATTAAACAACTGGCGAATGAAACAGGCTGACTAATGAACCAAAACAACGCTTATAATCCACTCACCTAAAGTAAAAACTTTCCAAAAATGTTTTATAGTAATGAAAAAAAGTTTTATAAATAAAACAACCATATAATTACAATTTAACTCATTATTTACAAATAAACTGAATATAAAAACTTGCGTGACTGGCGTGACTTGCGTGGTATCTTTAGAGTGGGACAATTTGAATATTGATATAGAGGCGCTGCGATCGCTGCGCAACTCTGGCGTTACCTTACCCTTAAAGGCCTCATGAACCTTTGTACAATATTAAGCACACGGTAAGCTTCAGTGTGATTCGGCTGCATAAATTTTTTTGTTTCAGCAGCACAAATAACAGAGATAATAGCCGATGAAAAGGAACCTGTGACGTCACTCACGCTCATTCAGCGGCGACAATATACGGAAATCCCTGCAAAAGATAGGTTCACTCCCGCTGCAACCACGGCCACAATTTTACTTCTGAAATTTTAAAACTTTACCAAGGCAGTCTTGATAGTATTTGTCAAATAGTCTGAAAGATTTTTTTTGATGACATTCATACAAACCGAGTTATTGCGGTAGAAAGTGAAGCGAAAATGTTGTATAGGAAAACAATGTTAAATTTTTAGCTTATCTTGCTATCGCAATAACTCAGTCTGTATACACGCCACCAAAAAAATTCTTTCGGTCTATTTGACAAATATTATCAAGACTGCCCTGGTAAAGTTTCAAAATTCCAGAAGTAAAATTGTGGCCGTGGTTGCAGCGGAAGTGAACCTATCTTTTGCAGGGATTTCCCTATATTGTCGCCGCTGAATGAGCGTGAGTGACGTCACAGGTGCTTCTTCATCGGCTATTATCTCTGATATTTGTGCTACTGAAACAAAAAAAAATATGCAACCGAATCACACTGAAGCAAAGCTAACCGTGTACTTAATACTTTGAAAAGGTTCAGAAGGCCTTTAATTCGTCCTTTATTTTTAGGTGTAAAAATAATTTAGGTTTACCATTAAAAAATGTTTTATGAGAGCCTAGCTCATTTAACTAAAACTAATTAAAACATTATTCTATTTGTTACTGAAACAAAATTAGAATTTTCCACATTTTTATTATAATATAATATAATAGTATAGTATAGTATAGTATAGTATAGTATAGTATAGTATAGTATAGTATAGTATAGTATAGTATAGTATAGTATAGTATAGTATAGTATAGTATAGTATAGTATAGTATAGTATAGTATAGTATAGTATAGTATAGTATAGTATAGTATAGTATAGTATAGTATAGTATAGTATAGTATAGTATAGTATAGTATATATATTTATATATATATATATATATATATATATATATATATATATATATATATATATATATATATATATATATATATATATATATGAATGTAAAATAATTACCTTAATTACTGGGTTGTTATCACCTCTGAAATTACATTGAAATTTTATTAGTGGAAAGCAGGGATCGGATGCGGATGCGGATGCAGATGCAAGATGCACACGGATGCGCAAAAATGGGCTTGCATCCGCATCCGTGCATCCCAGATGCACAGGAAAAAATGAATGCATCCGGATGCGCATCCCAGATGCACGGGGAAAAATGAATGCATCCGGATGCGCATCCCAGATGCATGAAAAATAAATTTGCATCCGGATACGCATCCACGGATGCACGAAAAATAAATTTGCATCCATTTAACACTTTTTTTTCTCTTTTTTATCAGGTTTTTTGCTAATTGCCTCTAAATAAATCTTTAACACAAGGCATATTTTTTAACTTTATTTGCCACTTGTCGTTTAAAAATTACAAGAAACAAAGTGTATTATAAAAACCAAAGATCGGATGCGGATGCAGATGCAAGATGCACACGGATGCGCAAAAATGGGCTTGCATCCGCATCCGTGCATCCCAGATGCACGGGAAAAAATTAATGCATCCGGATGCGCATCTCAGATGCATGGAAAATAAATTTGCATCCGGATGCGCATCCCAGATGCATGAAAAATAAATTTGCATCCGGATGCGCATCCATGGATGCACGAAAAATTAATTTGCATCCGGATGCGCATCTCGGAATTCTCGGATGCACGAAAAAACGCGTGCATCCGGTCCCTGGTGGAAAGTGAATGATAATTTCAGCGAGGATAATAGCCCAGTAAGGTAATTATTTTACACTCATAATGATACCTCGCTTACAATTTTCTTTTTCAAACATTATATATATATCAGGGGCGGCTCGTACTATAGTACTGCGGTACTGCAGCCCCCCCAGAAATTTTGGAAACAAACACACAATTAGAAACATCAAATATTCCTATAATTTTTCTGAACTTTCCAGCAAATTTTTATCAGTTCTAACATTTAAAATCATGAAATTTTTGCCGCTGCCGCGTAAATTTATTCCCTCAGCGCTGCCCAGCGGAAGGTACTGCCACTACTAGCAGTAGCCCAAAGCAGTGTTCCCACCCTCATTCTCCTCCTCTTCAACTCCCACTCAAGCCGTGTGATTTTGGAGCGATCAGGGACTGTGCGATCGGCAGTACCCGCAAGCTCATTGGTTCAACAGAACCAATGAGCTTGTGGTATTTGACATGCGGGAATAATTTGAACAACACTTCGAAGACATTTCCTGTAATATGGTTTCATTGAGCAGATTAACAAAATTTTATTTACATTCATCAGTGAATATACTAACAAAGATTGACTAAATATATTGAAGCATCTGACCCTATTGGAAATTTACAATTGTATTCAGCCAAATTACAATTGTAATTTGACTGATTACAATTGTAAAACTAAGATTGCAATTGTAAAACTTGGGTTACAATTGTAACATTTGGATTACAATTGTAATGTTCATGATTACAATTGTATTATTTGAGATTACAATTGCTTTCAGGTTCTGATACAATTGTATTTGTTAGATTACAATTGTATTTCTTAGATTACAATTGTAAAATTCTTAGATTACAATTGATTTTTGTGCTTACAATTGTAATTTTTACAATTGTAATTAGATTGCAATTGTATTTGGATTACATAATTACTAAAAAAAATGGTATTTTCATTGTTAATTTATATTACACGTACATTTTGTCAAATTCTTATTACTTCATTCAATTAATATTTTTTTATGCTAAAAGACCGTAACTTGGCTGTAATATCTAATTAAGATACAAAGGTACTATATGAAGCTTTAATTGATATTATATATTTAAAATAAATAATTATTTTTGGAAAAAAAACATGGATCGACCATCGACCCCTTATAGGGTCACAAAAAAAAGTCAGATCAAATCGATGCATGTTAACATATAAAGTGTAACAAAAAATATAAAAAAATACAATTTTTTTGAATTTATGCTATATTTTAATGCATTAATTAGGGGTCAACCCCTACTAGGCCATTGTGGTTGTATTATGTCATCAAAAGCACTTAACTAATAGCTGCATGAACCTGTCTCGTAGTATATATCACTTTTTTTTTTTTAAATATGAATTTGAAAAAAATCAAGGGTCGACCCCTAAAAGGGTCACATTGAAAAAGGTAAAAATATAATTCAGAGATGCGTGTATGTTAAATAATATAATATATATTATGAAAAAATGGTTAGAAAAAAAATTAATTTTTCAATCAAATGTTAGGGGTCGACCCTTAAAGGGTCATTAAGATTAAAAAAACTCAATGTTGAACCTGTATGTAGTCCTCACATATATTTTGTCAATTTTTTTATTAAAATTTGCATACTTTTAAAAAAGACCCCCGCTAAACCCCAAGGGTCGACCCTTAAAATTAATGAATTAGAGCTCTAGGTTATATTAAGTTGATTGCTAATTTCAGTTTTGCAATTTTTTAAGAAAAAAAAATTTTCAGGGTCTTTTGACCCTGAAGGGTTGAAGGGTCGCAAATTTAAGGGTCACCATTAGAACCGCCATCAAATTTTACCCTAGGATCGAAATTTATATGACATTATATTGAAATGCCCACTTGTCATTTCCCCATAACTTTTATTTATTTTATATACCTCAATATTCTTCATCCTATTAAGAAAGTAGTAGCAGCGCAATGGTAAGAGTATGATCAACAGTGGTAACCGAAGTACAGCAACGCAGGTTTGGATTAGTAGTTAGATTGGTGACCACTTTTTGTATATTTTACAATCGTAATTATTACAATTGGAATAAATGCAATTGTAGTTAAATACAATTGTATTAAGGCCTTTACAATTGTAAAAATTACCATTGTAAAAGGACCAAAACGCAATGGTATTTTTATGAAGCATACAATTGTGAATTTTACAATTGTAAATTTCCAATAGGGGAGGAATGAAGACCAGCACTTTTATTTTACTTTAATAAAAATATGACTGTCCCAAAAGAACCAACACTTGTCTTTTGAAAATTAAGTGGTGCATGCATGTAAACAATCGTGAGATCTCACGTTCGAACAACGACAACAACAGGTTTCTTACTAACCACGCAGTTAGCGCCAGTCTAACTCGATGGCACTAAACGTCAATCGAATTAATTAAGTGAGAAATCTGGATAACTTAATTCGTTCGTGAATCGCGACCATGTATTTTATTATAAATTATAAGTTTACCAGGAACAAGTCGATATACATGGGAGCTATTTATATTTATTAATTATTCACTTCAGCATTTTATACCATTAATGTGAAAATTCAAACATAAAAATAAAACAATAAAACAAAAACAAGTTGTAAAAGTGTACGAGTAAACAAAATATAAGAAAACGTTAACTACTCCAGGATGAGAAAAATATATAGCTTATTTTCCCGGGTTTGCGTGTACCGGCAGTACATTATTTAGCAGCAAATATACGATAGTAATCAAAGAAATATTGCATGGCTAAAAAGAAAATAAAACAACAATAAAAAAAATTGGGATCTTTGATCTGTTACACCGCTCGAGAGGTTTCTCATATGCGCGCTCAAGCCAATATTATACCGATATGTCGTAATTATAGGGTGATCAGAACTGCATGAACATCAAATAAATCGATCATGGTATATACTATAATATATGTACAAAATTAGGCAACAACCAGAATCTAATATAAATTTTTAAAGACAAAATTTAATAAAAGAATAAGAAATGAAATTTTTATAAGAAAAAATTACATTATTAAACATTATTTCATTATTATTAGTATTTATTTAATCGAGAAAAAATAATCATAATCCTGTTAAGGTAGAGATAACACGAATCAGCTGACCCAATGCTAAAAAAATCTCATTCATGAAAATTATGAAAAAAAAAATAATAATAAAATATTCTCCTCTACATTATCCCCTATCAGTAGCTAAAATATCAGGTACACAAAATCGAGCTAGTTTTCGAGTTATTAATTTTTAAGAGGGCGCTTTCGTTCGATCCTAGACCAAAACTGGAGGGGAGAGTTTTCTCACTGAGGGGTGGGTCAAGGCGACTCGAAGCAAGCTGAGGTGGCTTGCTGCTGCTAGCTTGACGTTTGTCGCGCGCTCGGAGCACATGTGCACACCATGTGCGGGAAAACCACAAACATCAATCAACTGTCAAATTTATACATTTTAAAAAAAAAAAAATCATTTGATTCAAACGATATTACAACAATCAGTTGCAGGAGAAAAAATTAGCCTACAGACGTCTTTTTTTTTTTCTCTACGACATTTTTTGCCCAAATTAAAAATAAAAAAAACTGAATTGACACAATTGAGGACCTTTCTATTCACTTCAGCAATGTAGTTTTAGTTAGATTGCAAGCAATTTATGTGACGAATATAAAATAAATGTATGCATACGTGTATTTATGTACGTTTTATTCATACATATATATTATGTGGTTATGTACTATATGAAATATAATACACCAATAAAGATATTTAATAATAATAAAAATAGAAATATAACTAATGTGTCAAAATTGATTTTTAAATGCAGCCAGATTATAATTTTGAAAAATATAAATACAATAACAATATTTTGGCAACTTTTTAGTCTGAATCTTTATATAATCTTTATATATATGTTGGCACCAAAACCCGAATTCGGGCAAAGCCCGAAAAAAATGCGCACATCTAGGTGTGCCCCTAGCGATTTGAGCAAAGCCCGAAATTAACAAATATTTCGGGCTTTGTTCATTTCAATTCGATCATTTCTAGAAGTGCTCAAATCGAAAGAAGCAAACCCCGACGAGAAGTTTTATTTCGGGGTTTGCTCATTTAAATTTGATTGATCATTTCTAGAAGTGTTCAAATCGGAAAATGTAACCCCCCCCCCCCCGACGAGAAGTTTTATTTCGGGCTTTGCCCGCTCTGCTCACTGTTTTGATCATTTCTAGAAGTGCTCAAAGCAAAGTGAAAAATAATAATTGGAAATTGTGCCGTTTTATAGCAATAAATAATAAAACAATAAAATAATGTAAATTTAATAATATTTTAATTATATATCTTTTTTAATTAATTGATAAAAATTCAAATTTAACATTAATAGTGTGTCTAGTATTTTCTTTTTGAAACATATATTTCTTTCTGTATTATTCAAGTCATATATTGAAAAAATACGATTTTGTCACACTGAAAGACACTTTTAATTTTTTTATTGTTATCATTTTTTATAATTAAAGGTCATGATTACAATTATACTCAAGCAATGAATTCCAGATTGCAGATGAACTATTTCTAAGTTCAGACGACGTTCCACATTGCACATAACAAAGAAAAGAATCTCTCAGATCAGCAGCATCAGCATTAGCAAATTCAAAGCGCTCAAGGTTTTGTGTTTTGCAACTGCAAGAAAGGTTGTCAATATAAACCATGTTGTGCAAGGGAAAAAATTAACTGAAATTTAAAATGCCATGATAGTAATCCCTGCAAAAATAAGTCAATTTCAGGAAATAATAAGATCAGGTAATATTCAGGCATAATAATTATTTATTTTCCATGCTTATTTTATTATTATTATTATTTTAATTTGTAGGTTTGGTACTATCTTGAGTAGCTCGAGTAGCTCTTTAAAATTGCTTCTCAGCAAGTTCTATAAATTAAGTTAAAACGATTTTATAATATATCAGCTGTAAAAAAAAAATTAAATAAAAAAATTAACTAACATACAATAATTATACAAAAAGTGTGAAAAAAATTGCAAATTCGTATTTTTCAGTATGACTTGAATAATACAGAAAGAAATGTTTTTAAAGAAATAATATGCACGCTATGCTAATGTTAAATTTGTCTTTTGTCAATTACTTAAAAAAAGTGATGTAATTAAATATTATTAAATTTAAAATATTTTACTGCTTTATTATTTATTACAAATTTTTACTATAATACGGCACGATTTCCAATTATTATTTTTCACTTTGCTTATTTGAGCACTTCTAGAAATGATTAAAACAGTGAGCAAAGCCCGAAATAAAATTTCTCGTCGGGGTTTGCATTTTTCGAGTTGAACACTTCTAGAAATGAGCAAATTTAATGAGCAAACCCCGAAATAAAACTTCTCGTCGGGGTTTGCTTTTTCCGATTTGAACACTTCTAGAAATGATCAAATTAATTGAAATGAGCAAAGCCCGAAATGTTTGTTAATTTTGGGCTTTGCTCAAATCGCTAGGGGCACACCTAAATGTGCGCATTTTTTTCGGGCTTTGCTCGAATTCGGACTTTGATGCCAACATATATTATTATATAATTATATACAAGGATACACCCCTTATATAAGAGCTTACAGCTCGCGGCGGGGTAATGGGTAGGGATAAGGTAGGGAACTGATGGTGGCCACGGCCTGTTACGCGTCCCAACATTCGCTGAAGTGAGACTGAGGAAACCGTGGAAAACCTCAGTCAGGACGGATACCTCTTCTTTTTTTTTATCAATGGACCAAAACGATGTCTAAAGCCTGGGGAACCACACAAAAACACAATGATATATGTTACGATAAAAAATGCCACTTTGAAGCACATGTAAGTGTTTATTATAATTTTTTGAATATTCTCTGGAAATTGAGAGACTATAATATAATTATAATATAAAATTAATAAATGTCGCATGATTATCTGTACACTCTGATATAATATAATATATAATACTATATTATATATATTATATATTATATATATATACATATATAATATTATATATAATATAATATAATATAATATAATATAATATAATATAATATAATATATAGACTATTTCAACTAAAATCAATAATGGATCCAAAAAAATTAGCATATACTATGTATAATGAAATGTTATATATCGCTCGTTTAATTTTTTTTTTCCTGCACCCCGTCATTATAGTTAAACCGATTGATTATTATTTTTGAAAAATTTACGAAGATTTTATAAAAAAAAAAATCGGGAATAATTTTTTTACTATTTTCTTATGTTGTTGGTTATAGATAATCTGTCATAAAATTCTTAATTATATATGAATATATATAGTCGTATAATATTTAACATTACATTTATTGTACAATTATTGTTCGAGTGCATTATAAGTGTCTTGTCAACGTGTGTATGGATAGAATATACAAATGCTCTCCCCGGCACATGTTGACTTTTTTTTTTTTTTTTTCGTTTTGAGGGTGACGGTCGAGTAATATATCACGCCGGCGGAGAGGGGTGTGGGAGGAAGCTTCTCCAACCGCCCACTTCTTTAGTTCTTTGCCGACTAGCTGAATGCAACAAAATTGTTAACGAAAATATTGAATTTTTATCATCTTCATTACGCAATATTATGATAGAAGCTCTCAATATTAAACATATTTTATTTTTTTTATTAAAGAGACCAAACTTCTGCGTAAAATCTTACAATTCAAATCTATATACGATAGTTACTTTGCTGGGAAAAAAATCCCAAAGTACCTTATAATCGCCCACTTTGATCGCAGTAAAATTAAATTAATCAAAGTGCCACACAAAAACAAAAAATACAATTTTTAGAGCAACGTTTTTTGTGTATTGTGAGAAAATTTTAACTTTGTCGCACTAATAGTTTTTCGCAAAATATCCGTACAAAGAAAACATTTTTTTGAACGACAAAACTCAACGAAAGCGCCCTCTTAATGTTGACTAATTTAGCATGGAAGTTTCATTTCTCCATCTCCATGTTAAATTAGTCAACATTCAAACACCTTAAAAATTAGTAACTCGAAAACTAGCTCAGTTTTGTATACTTGATAATTTAGCTATATACTGATAGGCGATGTAGAGGGGAGAACATTAAATTTTATTTTTTTTTTTTTTCGTAATTTTCATGACTGAGATTTTTTTAGCATTAGGTCAGCTGATCCATGTTATCTCTACCTTAACAGGATTACGATTATTATATATATATATGATATATATATCAGGGGCGGCTCGTGCCCCTTTTCCGTGGGGGTGCTGCCTGACATGAGACCAGCAGAACACCATGGGGGGGTTCGGGGGGCGGAGCCCCCCAATGGCCCGCCGCAGGCGCAATTTTTTTTAAGGACACGCCCCTTTTTTAGGGTAATTTTTTTTTTTTTTTTTTTTTATTTCATTTTAAATAAACATGATACATTTCATTTATACAAAAAGACATTTATACCTCAATGAGCTAAAGCTCGAGAAGAGGAATGAAAATTTTGTTTCATCTGGAAAAAAAAAAACATGATGACAGAAATATTTCACTGCATAATTAACAATAACAATTTAGTTAAGAAAAAAAGTTGATGTAACTTATTCATATAATCACTATAAGTTTGGATTATAATATATTAAACAAATAGTCAAAACTAACACAAAATTGATACATAAATTACACATGTTTTAGAAATAGTATTATATTGATTGAAAATTAAAATATTATCAAATCAATAGTTATTTAGTATACAGATTGTATATTATAATAAGGTTTTATAATTATTAGGCATAATATAATAATGAAGAATATCTACATGTTTGCATATTTCTACTTAGAACAAATTGTTGAGCAATATAGTATTTTTTTACTCTATCTGAGAACATTTTTATTGAAGTTATATTTTTTATGTTATCAGGCAGAGCATTATATAAATGGGTAGCTTTACATAGAATGGAGAATTTACCTAGATTAGTTCTTGTAAAATCAATATGAAAATTATTTGAACGCCTAGTATTGTGGCTATGTACATCACTATTTAGTACTAATGAGAAATTATTTTTGATGAGATTGTTCATAATTTTATACACAAATAGACAAAGATTTTTTGAATTTAAACCTGTAATATTCAGCATGTTTGTTTCAGTATATAGTTCAATAGTATTTTTCCTCCATTCATAATTATACAGTATTTTTAGAGCTTTATTTTGTAGGATTTGCAAAGGCTTCAATAAAACTTGGCAGGCATCAAATTCCTACCATATAATTTAAATGTGAATGGACTAAAGAATAATAAATTTGTTTTTTAACACTGGGAGGGATATAATGTCGAGTACGCCATAAGATTCCAATAACTGGGAGAATTTTTTTTTTTTTACAAAACTAATATGATTTTCCCATTTTAATTGCGAGTCAATGATAAATCCTAGATATTTGTATTCATCTACTTGTTCTATTAAAATATTATCTACTGAAGATAAGGTATTACATATTATGTTTTGTCCTCTTTTTATTATCATAAATTTAGTTTTATTTGCATTTAGCGTTAAGAAATTAGTTTTAAACCAATTATTTAGTAAATTTAGGTCATGTTGTATATCACTTATTATATTTTCTTCACTTTTAGAACTGTATTGTAGACAAATATCATCAGCAAATTTCCATAGCTTTCCTCGTAATTTTAGATTGGTTATACTATTAATATAGATATTGAAAAGTCTCGGTGATACAATTCCCCCTTGTGGGATGCCATAGGTAATTTTAAGTTCTTGGCTTTTATTACTATTATTAACTATTACTTGATTCCTATTTGTAAGATATGATTGAAATAGTTTTAGAAATTTATTTCTTACTCCCATATTTTCAAGCTTCTTTAGTAATGTTGCGTGATGAACAGTGTCAAAAGCTTTTTTTAAATCAATAAATAGAAGACCCCCAATATTATCTTTATGTTCGTCTAACGAAGTTTGTAATTTATTAACTACGTCATAAACAGCAGTCTCTGTATTAGAGTTTGGGCAAAATCCAAATTGAGAACTACTAATAAATTGAGTTGTGTTAAGATAAGCTTGTAGTCGTAAGTCTAAGATTTTCTCAAATATTTTTGATATAATTGTTAAGACTGAGATAGGTCTATAATTACATACCTGGCATGGATCTCCAGATTTGTATGCTGCAAATACTATTGCGCATTTCAGCTTATCCGGAAATACTCCTGTTTCTAGCATCAAATTAATAATTTTCGTAATTGGTTTTAATAGGCAATCAGAACAAATCTTTATGCATTTACACGTAATGCCATCTATTCCTGGACAGGTATTATTTTTTAAAGAATGTATGATTTGTGCTACTTCTTTAATATTAGTTTTAGGTGCATTGGCACTATTATCATTGTTTGTAAATTCGGCATTTGTTTGTAAAAGATTATGTCTATCAATTTTACTTGCTAATTCAGCTCCTATATTACAGAAATAATTGTTAATATGATTCAGTTTTTCTTGTTCTTCTTTAATAATCTTATTATTATCATCAACAAAATATTTTGGTAACATATTATTTGCATTACGAGATTTCTTATTATATATAATTTCATAAATTGTGTCCCAACATTTTTTGGGGGAATCAAGTTTAGTTTGGTTTCCAAAATATTTTATTTTAGCTAATCTTTTTTGTTTAGTAATTTCATTGCAAATTTCTTTATATTTATCTTCATATCCCTTAATATGGGGATAAGTTTTTTGTACGCAAAATACTTATTTTTTAATTTTATAAGTAGCAGAATTTCCTGAGTCATCCAGCATTTGATAATCCGCGAGTTATTATTAACATTTATATTAGCTGTGATTGTACATTTTTTTATTCTTTCATCTAAGTCTTGTATAAATGCATTAAATACAGTATTAATATCTTTACTTTCAATTAAATTATGACAAAATCATATAATAATGCTCTCAACAAAGAAGCAGAAATTATCTAAAAACAAAAAATGCATGCATTTTATTTATAATTTGTTATGACATGCACTTATGCGAACCCTTTTGAAATCGTGATTGAATGTTTCAAACTTAATATAATATCCAATTTTTAATTATGTTTTTTAATTCATAAGTCCTTTCACGTGGTAAGAAACATATATAAAAATAAATATTGTTTTCAGCCTTTTTTTTTAAATAATAGTGTCAATCAAACTGCATTGTTAATATGAAACCTGAATGTCTTATATAATTTTTACGCAATGTATATAATGAACATCAAATAAATCGATCATGGTATATACAATATGTACAAAATTACGCGACAACCAGAATCTAATATAAATTTTTAAAGACAAAATTTAATAAAAAAATAAAAAATGAAATTTTTATAAGAAAAAATTGCATTATTAAACATTATTTCAATATTGTTAGTATTTATTTAATTGAGAAAAAAATAATCGTAATCCTGTTAAGGTAGGGATAACACGGATCAGCTGACCTATGCTAAAAAAATCTCAGTCATGAAAATTACGAAAAAAAAAAAAGTAAAATGTTCTCCTCTACATCGCCTATCATGCAGTATAGCTAAATTATCAGGTATACAAAACTGAGCTAGTTTTCGAGTTATTAATTTTTAAAGTTGTTTTAATGTTGACTAATTTAACATGGAGATGGAGAAATGAAACTTCCATGCTAAATTAGTCAACATTAAAAATTAATAACTCGAAAACTAGCTCGAATTTGTGTACCTGATATTTTAGCTATACTGATAGGGGATAATGTAGAGGAGAATATTTTATTATTTTTTTTTTTTTCATAATTTTCATGAATGAGATTTTTTTAGCATTGGGTCAGCTGATTCGTGTTATCTCTACCTTAACAGGATTACGATTATTTTTTTCTCAATTAAATAAATACTAATAACAATGAAATAATGTTTAATAATGTAATTTTTTCTTATAAAAATTTTATTTCTTATTTTTTTATTAAATTTTGTCTTTAAAAATTTATATTAGATTCTGGTTGTCGCCTAATTTTGTACATATATTATTGTATATACCATGATCGATTTATTTGATGTTCATGCAGTTCTGATCACCCTATATTATAATTACGACACATCGGTATAATTGGCTTGAGCGCGCATATGAGAAACCTCTCGAGCGGTATAACAGATCAAAGATCCCAATTTTTTTATTATTGTTTTATTTTTTTTTTTTTAGCCATGCAATATTTCTTTGATTACTATCGCATATTTGCTGCTAAATAATGTACTGCCGGTACACGCAAACCTGGGAAAATAAGCTATATATTTTTCTCATCCTGGAGTATATAGTTAACGTTTTCTTATATTTTGTATACTCGTACACTTTTACAACTTGTTTTTGTTTTATTGTTTTATTTTTATGTTTGAATTTTCACATTAATGGTATAAAATGCTGAAGTGAATAATTAATAAATAAATAGCTCCCATGTATATCGACTTGTTCCTGGTAAACTTATAATTTATAATAAAATACATGGGCGCGATTCACGAACGAATTAAGTTATCCAGATTTCTCACTTAATTAATTTGATCGACGTTTAGTGCCATTGAGTTAGACTGGCGCTAACTGCGTGGTTAGTAAGAAACCTGTTGTTGTCGTTGTTTGAGCGTGAGATATCTCACGATTGTTTACATGCATGCATGCACCACTTAATTTTCAAAAGACAAGTGTTGGTTCTTTTGGGACAGTCATATTTTTATTAAAGTAAAATAAAAGTGCTGGTCTTCATTCCTCAGATGTTTCAATATACTTAGTCAATCTTTGTTAGTATATTCACTGATGAATGTAATTAAAATTTTGTTGATCTGCTCAATGAAACCATATTACAGGAAATGTCTTCGAAGTGTTGTTCAAATTATTCCCGCATGTCAAAAACCACAAGCTCATTGGTTCTGTTGAACCAATGAGCTTGCGGGTACTGCCGATCGCACAGTCCCCGATCGCTCCAAAATCACACGGCTTGAGTGGGAGTTGAAGAAGAGGAGAATGAGGGTGGGAACACTGCTTTGGGCTACTGCTAGTAGTGGCAGTACCTTCCGCTGGGCAGCGCTGAGGGAATAAATTTACGCGGCAGCGGCAAAAATTTCATGATTTTAAATGTTAGAACTGATAAAAATTTGCTGGAAAGTTCAGAAAAATTATAGAATTATTTGATATTTCTAATTGTGTGTTTGTTCCCAAAATTTCTGGGGGGGCTGCAGTACCGCAGTACTATAGTACGAGCCGCCCCTGATATATATATATATATATATATATATATATATATATATATATATATATATATATATATATATATATATTAAATGACTGTGATGAAATAGAGGCAGCTCGCAATGTTTGCTTTATAAATAATGTTCAACATAACTAAACAATATAATATAAATGCCATGTTCCCTCGATCAGGGGAGTATATATATAATATCTTCACATTACCGGTATTAACCTTTGATGCAGGCAAATATTGCGGGCTGTCTATACCGCATGGCTCGCTATTAATATACTGTAAATATTTTATGAATAATTTTAGAGAAATTAGAATTAAATTATCTTGTTAAGGTTGATTTAATGCTAAATTAATTTATGAATTAATTGCTACAATTTAATGACAAATGCCATCATGTTTGAGGTGTTTGTCACTGAATTATTTTTGGAGGAGATGTGGATGGCTATATATATATTATATATATATTGCCAGACGGCAGACGTCTTATACAAATTTAGTGGCCCAACTGTCCACCATATTCCTGGTATTTGAAGCTCGCCTTACCTGTGATGGTTGACCTGCTTGAGAATATATTAAGAATAAAGGACTGAACTCACTTGGCGACAAGCTGCTTTTGTCGCAAGCTTGTTGACTAGTACACTGTTGAGTGGGCATGTTCTGAAACGTCTTTTCTTACAGAACATATTCCACGGCTCTATGTCGCTGGACCAACTGTTTGTGCTGCGAGCTGGAGGTGCTCAAGGTCCCTCTGCCCCCCGTACTCCTGTTGCCAACCTGCTGCTATGTGGCAGTGGCGCTCACCCAGGTGGAGGCGTCATGGGCTCTGCAGGACGCCTTGCAGCTCTAGAGGCACTGAGGACGCTTAGACGCTGATATATTTGCCATACCACTGCAGCTTGCAGTGCAGGGTGGTTAAATTGATGGCAAGGTAAAAGTAATATAGTTTTTTAATCTAAAATGTTATGAAGTTGGTAATTTTACTGTTTCATCACACATATCTTATAAAAGAAGTTTTATCATATAATGTTAATTCTATATATTATATGCATATATAAAAGAAGAATTGAATAAGTAATTGGTTTTTTAGTTCATTAATTATATGTGTTGTAAAAGTAACATGTTTAAAGCTCTATGTGTTATGCTTTAAATATTAGCTCGTAATTTTTTGGCATTCAAAGCTTTGCTGTGCAAAATGCTAGCAATTATTTACTATTTTTTTACAATTAAGGGTAAGATAACGCCACCAATGTTAAAAAAAGTCCCTCACACAAAAATTCTGAAAAAAATTTAAAATGTTCTCCTCTACACCCCCTTAGCATCAGTATTTGTATATCAGGTATACAAATACGATCTAGTTTTTGAGTTATGACTAATTTAACATGGGAGTTCCATTTCTCCATATGTTAAAGTAGTCAACTTTAAAAATTCATAACTCAAAAACTAGATCGTATTTGTATACCTGATATTTTAGCTATAATATACTGATAGGGGGTGTAGAGGAGAACATTTAATTTTTTTTCAGAATTTTTGTGCGAGGGATATTTTTTTTTAACATTGGTGGCGTTATCTTACCCTTAAACACAATCATTTTATAGCAACGCTAAACTTACTTGTGAATTAACTAAGCCAGTATATAGTACTTAAAGAAGTACGTGCCAGTAAAATACAGACGTACAAAGTTATTTTAGTGTCTTAATTTTTTCAATTTCTTTACTGTATATGAGCAATTTCTTTTAATACTTAATATTATTAGGTTGTTAGCTAGATCACTAAATAATGCCATGTAATAATTGAATAAAGTAGAAAACTGCATGCTACTTATTCCATTCAGTATAAAATTGTTAAGGGTAAGGTAACGCCACCAATGTTAAATTTTCCACTCTCATTTGTTCCTCCGAAAATATTTTAAAATATTCTCCTCTATGTCGTTCATTAGCTCTTAAAATATCGTCAATACAAATACGATCTAGTTTCCGAGTTACGTGTATTGAAACTAAACCCATTTATTGAACAAGCATACGCTGCATTTCAGTGACATTAGAAAAATTCTATAATCCAATCGTCCGATTTTTAAAAAAAACTAGAAACAAACTTAAAGGCATACAGGCCTCAAATTACAAATTAGACAGTCACCAAGTGGGTTTAGAGTATATAATCAACATTCGCATCATTTTTTTCCACGCGTGATGCATCCGTGCGAAGTCGCAGTTCAAAGTAAGAAATTTAGTCCTTGATGACGTCATGAAGTCCTTGATGACGTCACAACTCAATGCTAATCGGTGCTAGCTGTGAGTTGTGACGTCAGCAAGGACTTTCTTTACAGCGCGACTTCGCACAGACCCACCACGCGCAGGTAAAAATAATACGAATGTTGATTATAAACTCGAGCAACACTTAATGTCTGTCTAATTTGTAATTTGAGGCCTGTATACCTTTAATGCACTAGGACAAACCTTCACAGCAAAAAAAAAAGACAATTATGAGAGTGGGAGCGACGTAAATTGATAATAACTGCACGATTTTTGACACTCGCACGTCTCACACACCCCTTTTTGGTCGGCCATTAAACAACTGGCGAATGAAACAGGCTGACTAATGAACCAAAACAACGCTTATAATCCACTCACCTAAAGTAAAAACTTTCCAAAAATGTTTTATAGTAATGAAAAAAAAGTTGTATAAATAAAACAGCCATAACAGTTATTATTTAACTCATTATTTATAAATAAATTGAATATAAAACTGCCGTGACTTGCGTGGTATCTTTAGAGTGGGACAATTTGAATATTGATATAGAGGCGCTGCGATCGCGGCGCAACTCTGGCGTTCCCTTACCCTTAAGGGTAAGGGAACGCCACGAATGTTAAAAAAAATCCCTCTCACAAAAATTCTGAAAAAAATTTAAAATGTTCTCCTCTACACCCCCTATCAGTAGCTAAAATATCAGGTATACAAATACGATCTAGTTTTTGAGTTATGAATTTTTAAAGTTGACCAATTTAACATGGGAGTTTCATTTCTCCATGTTAAAGTAGTCAACTTTAAAATTTTATAACTCAAAAACTAGATCGTATTTGTATACCTGATATTTTAAGTACTGATAGGGGGTATAGAGGAGAATATTTTAAATTTTTTTCAGAATTTTTGTGAGGGATTTTTTTTTAACATTGGTGGCGTTACCTTACCCTTAAATTAAAATTTCACAATGCAAAATATGTGAATATGATAAATAATGTTAAAGTGCTTCTTCAATCAATTTTGATCCAATAAAATGAATTTTATATGTTATAGTAAATAGTATAATAATTTAACTCAGTTGCAAGAGGTACCCCTCTGCTATTTCCCATGATACAGACCAAAAAAAGATGAGATGGATTTCTTCCTTATCCCCCCCCCCCTTCCATTTGAAATGAGTATAGTAAGTATCAAAAAGCTATTCTGATTTTTTAAATATAGACTTTAGGAATTATTTAAAATTTACATAAAGTGATTTTAACCTGCATGGTAAGGTACTCACTCTTTCCCAAATGACTTTGACGCCCAATGCCTTTAAAAACTTTATAATCAACAATTTTTTAAAATTAATCTCTTCCAGAAGAATATTAAGATGAAGTGCTAATGAAATTAGCTAGCTTTGTTCAGTTAAAAAATAAAGAGCAAAAAAACTTTTAAGGTAGAGATAACGCCGAACAGCTGATCGACGTAATGCCCTTTGATTAACATGTAAACCTTAGCAAATTGACAAAAATTCTGAAAATTTTTTGAGAGGCAGATATTAGTGCCTAAAAGCCATAGCAAAAGTTTCAAAAACATTTAACGAGCTGATTTTTTTTAATTAATTTTTTAGTTTGGCTCTCCATGGGAAAGCCCTATGCTGAAAATTAAAAAAATTAATTAAAAAAAATCGGCTCGTTAAATCATTTTGAAATTTTTTCTATGGCTTTCAGGCACTAATATCTGCCTCTCAAAAAAATTTCAGAATTTTTGTCAATTTGCTAAGGTTTACATGTTAATCAAAGGGCATTACGTCGATCAGCTGTTCGGCGTTATCTCTACCTTAATGAAATTACCCTGTGCTGCGCCGCTGTTTTTTTCATTTGTCATGTATAATATATATTTTTTACAAAAAACGTAACTTTGATTCAAAAGTGACATGTAAAATCTTGTATCCTCTATTTATTTATTTATTTTGAAAAGGGTCAGCCAGTTTGCTTGATTTTTTTATTGTTTCAATTATTGCTTCCCAAACTTTTTTAAACTCGATGACATAATGTTAAGCAGTAAACACTAAAAAAGCAGTGGCCTAAAAGCAGACACCTGTAAAGGGGACTCCTGCATTAATTTCTCGTACTCAAATATCATTATATAGTTGCAACCCCATTCTCTCCTGGACTTTCAGTGCTATATATATATATATATATATATATATATATATATATATATATATATATATATATATATATATGTATATGTATATATGTATGTATATATATGTATATATATACAGTATATACATACACTAATTTGCAGACAACAGAGGTTGTCTGAACAGTTCATCTCATTTGGTCAGTCAAAGTATAACATTCTTTGACATTCTTAGTCTTTAAGAATGTCTTCCGTGACATGTACTGTAGGGTAAATGAATGTTCAAGTAAAAAATGTACATATTAATGTTTATTGAAGTCAGGCAGATGAAAAGAAAGGAATATACAATATATCTGTTCTGAACAAGTTCATCAATGTTGAGTTCAAATAAATTTTCATATAGTATTTTGCATAGTTTCTTGATTTGTTTAAAATATAAAATAAAATTACTGTAATAGCAGCAAGCATGCACATACGTGGACTGATTATTAAACTGAAATTAACACAATTAATGCAAATTCTGTTGTAGCCAATGAAAAGCTGCTAAATTTTAGATACCATTGCTGCTCTCACAATAATGAGTATGTAATACTACATCTTGTAAATAAGGAACAACTGTTAGCACTTACAAGCACTTTTTTTTTTCATAGACAATTTCACCATTTAATGTATTTTTGAATCATACATAATTAGTTTTATTACAAAAATCTTTGGTAAATTATGCACTTTTTTATAATTTAATAGTTCCTATGTACACAACTTTTTCTGTCTTGTCTTAGTGTGACAAATCATGACCTGAGTGATGTTCAAGGCATAAAATCAATCCAGACAGACAAATAATAATTATATTCTCATTATAACAGTTCACACTATATACTTCCTGACCTGAGACATACATACGTGGTAGCCTAAAGAGATTAACTATCACATTTTTCGATTGGTCAAGATGTCAGATATTATATTAATATGCAATAAATAAACAGTAAAAAGTAAAGAGGGGGGGGGGGGAAGTAAGAAAGTAAAGCTGCTTTGTCATGGTAAAATAAAAATATCACTGTGAATCGCACCAATTTAAAATGGCATTTATGTTAAATTAACACAATACATAATTTTGAGTATTTTTTTCAATGATAAAATATTGATAAGCTTAGACATATGTATTTAATCAAACTACTGCTAGCTTTAAAGTTTGAGCGTGTACAAGCAAGTGCACATAGTGCAGACCGACTTTAAGCTGCTATATGCTGCGTACTTTATCATGAACATAGGCTACATGCTAGCAACGAGTTTATAGTATTCAGACACATTTAAATTTACTTATGATAAATTTTATAGCCCTTGGGCATTATTGATAAGGATGCTATGAATGCTGCTTGCTGATAGATACGACGACAATCTGATGCACATCAATTTTGTGACCCACCATTTGGTCATCAGTCAAATACTAAAATGAAAATTTAATTTCTAATACCAGTAGTATTTTTTTATACAATATATATATAAGCAGTAGAAGAAAATATTTTTAATCTTTAGACCCCATGTCCGTATTTCACAGAAAAATGTTATAACTATTTGACATAGGTTTGATCCATTTTTACAAAACAATAATTTATCATATTAACCTTACGTACATATTGATGCAATTTATACCATAACTTGTCACAATGTAAAATTTTGAGCACTCATAAATGCAAAATGTAAAAATAAATAATTTGTTTCATAATATTTAATTATGTCATGTTTTTTTTTTTTTTTTTTTTTTTCAATTTGAAAAATAAAATAAAAAGAAGATAATAATAATTAAAGTTCACTTAAACTTAATAGAAAGTAATTCTATTACAGTGCAAAATCTCAAATTGTTATGCCATCTCTCACTGTCTGGCACTCTCAGACAAAGTACTTGCCCACTTCCTAAAATCTCAATCTCCCATTTTTTTGATATCACAGAATAAAAAAGATACTCAAGTAGAGACTTCCTCACTTGCGTATGCTAGTGTCGTTTGCATTGTCTTGCAATGATCTTGCACTGACTGGGGGAGGCTGTTTGCTTTTGTTTACTACAGCTCGAGGGATGTCGTTAGAGGTAGCAGGTTTGCTGCTCGACGCAGACTCAAACTTCTGCTGGAGAGAGGCGACATGAGAGAGCCTGTTGGCAGCTGGGGGCTGTGGCCTCTGCTGACGCTGACTTACTGCTGCTGAGCTCGCAGTTGCTCGGCTCAGTTCAGATGAAGCTTGCCTTGCCAGGCCAGGCTTAGCTGAGGGGGGACTCGTTGCTGGTGAAACAACATCTGGCTCGCGGTTACCTTGCTCTCGGCCACAGCTGGCAACAACGTCTGGACTGCTCTTGTTGGGCTTAGTCTGTGGTGGCGGTGGTGTGGGAGGAATTTTGTTATTCTTATTAGGAACAGAGCCTTTCGAAGAAGCTTTCAGTTGGATGCCAGCAGTGTTAGATTTGCTTCTCAAAATAGTTGGAGTGGATTTTTCTGGAGATGCAAGGGGAGCAGTGGGTGGCTTAGCTGCAGTTACTGGTCCTGCCTTGTTACGAAATGCTGTTTTATTTACTGTAGCAGGCTTATCAGGCAAGGGTCTATTTGCCATACTAATTGCCACTTTCTCGGCTTGACTGATAGATTTACTCTCAGTTGGAGACTTCTTGTCAGCAAAGGATACTGATCGAGAGGCAGGGGGTTTTGCAACAATGTCCACCTTTTTTGAGTTTTCAACGGCTGCCAGGACTGATTTGACCACCGACGAGCTTGGAGTTACTGTGGCAGGTTTGCTTGTAGGAGCTGCACTTGTTGCAACAACTGGTTCCGAGTCTTTACTTGCAAATGTTGCAGGCTTTTTCTCAGTTGATGCAGAAACTCGAAGACCGGTTAAAGGACCTGAAGGACGCTGCAGAGCAGAACTAAAAGGTTTATATGGAGCAGGAGTGGGAGAAGACGTAAGAGTAGTTTTTGGTAAGGTTTCAGACATTGTCTTTAGTGGTCCTTTAAATGTACTGAAGGAGTTGCTAGAGGTGGTGGGAACCCCAGTTGTGACTACAGGCAGGGAGGATGGGAGGGGAGGGGGAGCTGCTGCCACCTGGTTGGGGCGCAGATAGCCAGCTTGGCTAGAGCCCTGGCTGGGGGTGGGCGAGTTGCGAGACGACAAGTTAGTGTACAGGCCACCAGCAGGCCTGTTGGTTGTATACGGTGCATTCACATAAGTACCAAGAGAACTATTGGACGTAGAAATGGAACTAGCACGATCTGGAAACCGTGAAGCCAGGGCACTCTTATTTGAAGCTGGAGATATTTCGTCTTTACTCTCTTCCTCGTCCTCACCACCAGAGTCTGCATCATCGGCTCCATTTTCTTGTCCCTCCTTTTTCTTCTTTCTCTTTCGACCTAGTGTTGAGGTGTATATGGACTCCATATTTCTTGCCTGCATTTCAGATACAATCTCCGAGAGAAGCCCTACGGACTCTGAGCTACCAGCTGACACACTATTCTCTACAGGTCGTGGTGACTGATACTCTCCTGTTGGAGAAGTATATTCTTGTTTTTTGTTGTTTGAGGGTTGAGGTCGTTGCATTGGTGGGCACTCCTCAATGACTGCATATATGTTGTCGACTGGTGATGGCATTTCCTCATCTATGTTAGCTAGAGGTGCCGTGCTTTGCAGGTTCAGACAGTCATCATACTCAACGGCCGCAGCACTGCCACTTGCCGGCAGAGGCTTGGGAGGTGGTGGGCGGGGTGGTGGAGAGGTCGGCCTGTTAGTTGGAATACTCACAGGCCGGCGAGCTCCCCGCATTGAGCCAAAGTTAGGGATGTTGGGACGTGGAGTCACAGGCCCCTGATCTCGTAAGCTGTGGGCTCGCATAACAACAGGACGACTTTCAGTCACCACTACATCTTTACTTCCTGGAATTTCAATCTCTTTTTGTGGTATGGGCTCTGATATTTGTAAAGATCTCAAAGCTTCTCGATCTAATTTTGTTTTAGAAGAACTATTTCGCGAATTTGTATGGAACATGGACGCTATTCGAGATAGTGCTGAAGTACCCTCACGTACAACTTTGACATTAGGAACAGGTTCTGTAGCATTTAGAGCTGTAGGCGAGGACAACGGTCGAGGTTTAGTTGGACTTGTCACTGCAAGGGGAGTGTATCCTGTGGGAGGAGACGGTGCTTGCCTCAATATCTTTGAGTCTGTTAGGGGAATTTCAGGGGCCTGCTTGGCTACTCTCAAATCTCTTGCCTCTGAAGCTGCTGTAGGCAAAGCATTGGAGATGAGGTGGTGAGCAGTGGAAGTGGTTGCTTCGAGTACTGGGCTGCTTATGGTGGGTCTGGCGGCCAGTGCCAGTGCACTGGGCTGGGCTGGAGGTTCGGGCGATGTGGAGGCGGGCCGGGCGGGCGCTGACCTCGTGGGGATGGCAGTGGAGGCAGCGGTCGCGGGGGCCTGACCAGCGGAGGCAGCTGTGGCGACGGCATGAGGGGGAGGAGCACCGATGCCTGCTGCTGTGGGCTGCAAAGGTGAAATGGTGAAGCCTTTATGCTGGCCAAGAAGACCGTTTAAGACAGGCTCAGAAGTGTTGGTAAGAAGGGATGCGTGTGCACTGTCTGACGGCGACAGAGGGCTGGAAATCTCCATTGCACGTCCCCCAGTGTCCTTTTCTGTCCGGCCACTGCAAGAGAATTAGCAACAGCTGTAGTTATAAGCAGAACAAACAAATACTGATGTTAGTTATTATCATTGGATATCATGCAGTACTTTAATATTTGTTAATAGCACAGCCCAACTCTATTATTACCAACAACAAGCTTCAAATGCAAAAACTCAAAAAGCAAACAACTCGCATTAAAAAAAAAAACAAAAAACAAAAACACAAACAAACAGATTTTCAGACAGACTCGTTTGGATAAAAAAAAAAAAAAGTAGAAAATAAAAATGATTTAGAAATAAAGTAAAAACTTGTTTTATTGGAATTTTATTCAAAGGCAACCAACACCAACAAATACATGCAATAGTTTGTTGTTTAAAACACAAAAAATCTCAAAAATTCTGGTAGTTCCAAAACAAGAACGCTACCACACTCAAATTTCCGAGACCACCAACACCATAGACCATTAAAAGTAAAACTACAAATAAGCATAAGTAAAAGAAAATATGCTTGCAGGATTTGAAAGTTGATTTGCAATTAACCTTAAAGGTGAACTGAAGGGATTGCTTTTTTTTCCCTTTAGGGAACCTTATATTACCTATCCCATCCCTCTGCACTAATTTTTTCATGGCAGATAATTATTGTGCTGCTGTAGGACAATTAGTGAAAAAGTGAAGTTGTGACGTATCAGCGACGGTTGGTTGACTTAAAACTCGCCGCCGTGAAAAAACACACGAGCGACCGCGAGCGACCGCGGAAACTGCCGAGGGAGCGGCGATCGGCTCGCGATCGCCACTCTCTCGGCAGTTTCCGCGGTCGCTCGTGTGTTTTTTCACGGCGGCGAGTTTTAAGTCAACCAACCGTCGCTGATACGTCACAACTTCACTTTTTCACTAATTGTCCTACAGCAGCACAATAAGTATCTGCCATGAAAAAATTAGTGCAGAGGGATGGGATAGGTAATATAAGGTTCCCTAAAGGGAAAAAAAAGCAATCCCTTCAGTTCACCTTTAAGGAAGGGGATAAAAAAAAAAAAAAAAAAAAAAAAAAAAAAAAATGGGACTGCCAATTAGGGCATTTTATTTAGTTTGCAAGTGCACAAAATGGAATGCTTAAATTGCGTAATTTTATGTATTATTTGATTTACACATTTACACATTCCTATTAACACTTCAATGTTATAATTCTAAAAAATAACATTTTTCTTGTACACTTGAGAGCTTTCAGCAACATGCAAGCATCTTAGGACATAAATAAATAATAAGAATTTTACAAGCATAAATAAAAATGTCGTAAATAAAAGAAATAAGTACTATACAAAATAAAATACACTGTACTAAAACAAAGAAAATATTTTTTAAAAAAAAAAGGAGGTAGGGACACGTACAATGCATCTATGATCTGTTTTAAATAAATAAATTGTTTGATTTTTTTCAAATTAATTAATAATGATAGTAAACAGAAAAGAGAAAAGAAAACACTGCAAGATATACCAGCATTACTTGATACAGGTTTACGACGTTATGACATACATTTGGCTAATGTTGAACTGACAGCCAATCATAATCAAGACTTTCTAGAAAATAAATTTGCTGTACAATGAGTCCATAAAAAAGGTGAACATCACTGGAACAGAAATTAAAACTTGTCACAGATTTTTTTTTTTTTTAATTCTGGCAGGAAGAAAAATCCTACATTCCTACAAACTTTTACAATATTTATTTTGAATTACATTATGTGATTTGACCTGTATAAAGAAATCTTGGGACATACAAAGTGATGATAATAAAATATTATTTAAATTAAGGGTAAGATAACACGAAACATCGATTGTTCTAGTCCCATTTGATTAACATGTAAACCTTAGCAACCTCATAATAATTCTGAATTTTTTTTGAAAGGCAGTTCTTAGCACCAAAAAAATTTAGAAAAAAATTCAAAACAATCGGATGATCCAATTTTTTTAAATTAATTTTTTAAATATTCAGTATAGGGCTTTCCCATGGAGATCTAAACTAAGAAATTTATTTAAAAAAATTGGATCGTCCGATTGTTTTGAAATTTTTTCCACATTTTTTTGGTGCTAAGAACTGTCTCTCAAAAAAAATCAGAATTATTATGAGGTTGCTAAGGTTTACATGTTAATCAAATGGGACTACAACAATCAACGTTTCGTGTTATCTTACCCTTAAATAATGTTACAACTGAATAAACAAAATAAAATCACACAAAGTTACCATCATAATCTGTCATTTGATCTTTGGTTACTTTGGTCTTGAGTAAGAAGTTACAGATATATAATATTATTTACAACCTCAACGGCTATGAGTTTTTCATTAAAAGGTCTCAAGGTCGTAATTGTATTGGGACTGAAGGTCACTTTTGTGACCATTGCATTTGAGTCTTGAGGTCAGGCTTCTTGGCCTGTGAGGGTGGGGGTGGAGGATACTGTGGGTTTGGACGTCTGAGGGTGGATGGCGAGAAGATTAACCTGGGAGGTGCAGAAGGCAGGGGTGGGGGAACCTTCTTGGTGCTGTCTGGACTTTGGCTGCGTGCACGGTATGGCAGAGTCAGCGGAGGAGGGCCATTCTCGGGAGTTGAGGGAGCGGAGAATACGGGCACTGGGCCTGGATGCAGGTTCAGTCTGGAGGGTTTGGTGTTGGCAGGAGAGCCGGGCGTGGAGGGGGCAGAGGTGGACATGGTGGAGGTACTTGGAAGGGCAAGCCGCAGTCCGTGGCGAGGAGGGGGTGGTGTCAGAATCTTACGGTGGAGCTCAGGAGAGCTCACGGGGGACACAGCCACTACCTCTGTGATGAGACGAGATGAAGCCTGACCAAAAGATTTCACACATCTACCGCCTTCTTTTTTAGGTTTGAAGTCCATAGAAATTTCTGTGACATGACCAGCATTTAAATCATCTTCAACAGATGCTGATGTAACGTCTACCACCCTTGTAACTTCCTTAAAAGCTCCGCTATGAAACCATTCCTCAACTCTTTGAACAAATTTTGGTTTGTTATCTTTTTTATTTGGATCTTTATAACTGGGATCATCACTTTGAAGTAGAATTTGTTGTTCTTTCAAAAACTTCTGGGCTGGGTTCAGTATTAGAATAGGTTTTATACCAACACTACATTTATCCTCAGACACTACAATATTTTTTCCTAGTTGGACATGCATGGGTGGCCGTTTATGAGCCGGGATTTTTGTCTTTGTGCTGCAGCAGCGGTTGACTAGACTAGGCGCATGCAACAACAACCACAGTCGACACCGAGCCAAGATTCCAAGAGCTACGTACTGCGACGATGCCCCAGTTGAGCCCACACTTGAGGCCAGGGGCTTCTTCTTGGTGCGCCAGTAGCGTGTGTAAAACATGGCCAGAAGCAAGATGGTGCACATGAAGATTATTGCGAACAAGAAGATGAGGAACTTGGTTGTGCCAGAGTCAGCTGCAACATGAGCAAAACATCAGCAACTGGCGGCTTCAAGCTTCTCCAATAACACACAGGAACTGCTTGAAATCATTTAGATGGCAGACTGTCCATTGTATCCACAAGTCCTTAAGATATGGATTTTAAAATGTTAAACTATAAATCTTGAAATCTCAATTTCAAGCCCTTCCAAGTATTTAAAATAATTTGAGACTGGAAGATTCAAATACAGTAAGGGATAACGTCGGTCAGCTGTTTTTTAAGCTCCATTTGATTAACACGTAAACCTTAGCAAATTCACAAAAATTCTGAAATTTTTTTGAGAGGCAGATATTAGTGCCTAAAAGCCATAGAAAAAATTTCAAAACAATTTAACGAGCCAATTTTTTTTAATTCATTTATTTAATTTTCAGCATAGGGCTTTCCCATGGAGAGACAAACTAAAAAATTAATTAAAAAAAATTGTCTTGTTAATTTGTTTTGAAACTTTTTCTATGGCATTTAGGCACTAATATCTGCCTCTAAAAAAATTCAGAATTTTTGTGAATTTGCTAAGGTTTACATGTTAATCAAATGGAGCTAAAAAAAACAGCTGACCGACGTTATCTCTACCTTAACTGTAACATTTCACAAAAAATAACTTACCGTGGGGATCAGTAGCGGGTCCACTGTCATTGCTTCCTCCGAAGCCAATGTCAGAGCAGTAAGGCGGAGCGTAGCCTACGTCACAATGGCAGTGACCCATGCTGTTGCAGATGCCTCGGCCGTGGCAGTTGTTGGGACATGCAGACTTCTGGAGAGAGTCCACAGGCAGACACTTTTGGTTCACACACATCTGAAACAATACAACTGCATTGATATGACTGCTGACACTGTTACAAGGATTGCTCCGTCTAAAATTCACCTTCACATGAACCAAAGACGTGACGATTGCCAGGCCCTGAATTTTACTAAAATAAACTACGTTTATGAGTATTTGCTTCAAACATTATCATTGTTACAGTACTGACACTATTGACTGATTTTCTGAAGCTAAACATCCATAACACATGGTTGCAGGCATTATTGCAAAATTGCACAAAAGACAGCAGAATTATGCTCACTTTAACCAAGGGCCATTATTGAAAGTGGGCTTGACAATTTCTGCTTTCTTGGCGAGAAGCTATAGGTATGCTATTCTTATAATAATGATAATAATAATAATATTCTTAAACAGTATGTTTAGTCACTCAATGTAATGAAGATGTGACAAAAAAATAATTACTGCATTATGTACACCACATAAGGCTCATGAGGAGTGTCTGCCAGCTGTAAGTCCACACAAACTGTGCTAAATTTTTTAAACATATTCAAATCTAGAAAAAAAAGTACAATTGTTTGAGAAATCTCCACAATTTTGTTAAGCCCTGCAGTTTTACAGACATCCCTCACAAGGAATCATGTTGGACCAAAGACATACCTTGCCATCTCCACACCTAGCTCCATCTGGGGCCAGTCCAGGATCCACTTCATTCAGCCCCAGGTCCACAATTGCAGTTCGGCAGGGTATGATGTTGCCTCCCGTGTTGAGGAATGTTTGTGACAAAATGGCAACTGACTCCATACCAAACTCAAGTCTCTCATTTAGGTGCTTGCAGTGCAGCATGCCACATAAGATATCGCTGCAATAAAATCCTTCATTAGAAATGCACAAAATATAGGTTTTAATGGGGTACTGACCGGTATTTGAGTTAGCAATACTAGTATAAAGTACTGTGAATTCTATGAAGAACGAGCCCTATTAGAGCATTCTACGACAGTTTGCTGATTTTATATGAAATTTTAAAACTTTTTTTGATGACGTCATACCATTGAATCTTAAATGGGAAAATGCATCAGTTAACATTGCTAAAATGAAAAGTTATTGAGGTAGGAATTTGAAACCTTCATTTTCGTGATTCTAGCACCTAAAAACCTTGCAAATGAAGTTTTGGTTACATTTCAATATTAAGTATGGGATTTGGCAATGTTAACTCATCTATTTTCCCATTTAAGATTCAATGGTATGACGTCATTTTTTAGAAGTTTCAAAAATTCATATAAAATCAGTAAATTGTCGTAGAATGCTGTAATAGGGCTTGTTCTTCATGAAATTCTCGTGCCTTTTGAAATATTGACAAAAACTTGAAACTTTTTTTTTGGTCAGTACTCCATTAGTTAATCAATAACACAAAATTTGATAACATACATAAATTAAATTAAAATAATGCTAATAACTTTTGTAGGTCTTGTCTACTTGTATTTTACAAAAGTTATGTGTATTAAAATATTGTCCCTGGTCTGGAATAATAAGCTCTTTGCCTCCATCAATGTATGCAAAATGTTAGTAAGAATATTGCTAATAAAGAAGATAGCTCATTCTTGAATACAATCATTAAGGCAGGTATGCAGCTCATTCATTATTATGGACGAGTGACGATATAGTTGGTTGGTTGGCTGGTATTTTGGGGCAATTGACACATTTTGGTCATGTATGCCCCAAGTTAGTTGCATTAAGGGACACATGATCCATAAAGTATTCTTACAATTTAAAAAAAACAAACAAACATATTTGCTACCATCATCTAAAAGAAATACAACAGAAGCTCAAGTTTGGTTATTTAGATTTTAGGCTCTAGCACAAAATGTGGAGACATTATGGGGCAGGTGGATGGCTCGTGGTAGATACTGTACTCACTCATTGACACATCTGACATAGGAGTGGTTAAGCCTGTTGTAGCCACAGTTGCCGTGCTGGCTGCCCTTGGTGTTCATGTGGTAGCACTGAGAGTCTGAGCTCACGCCAGATGGTCCCCACAGCAAGCGGCACTGGTCAGAGTGAGTGCGACACGACCCTTGGTAGCAGAAAGCCTGTCCGCCAAGCAAAATATGCATTAGTAAACAGAGCACACCGCAGTCAAGAAAATTACAAGATTACTATTGAATGAAGCCACAGTGGAGACTTTAGTGGGGAAGAAAGGCAGCTCTACTAAATAGATGCTTTATTTTGCAGAAAAAAGCTCTCCGTACTATATTAAAGCTGCTTAGGGGACAGTCTTGTGTATCTCATTTTAGAAAACTTAATATGCTCACTGTCCAGTCTATTTACATCTTAAACTGTGCTTCATTTAAAAAATCCCTCCCCAATCTATATTTGCAGAATGATAATTTTCATAACTACAATACCAGAAATAAGTCCAATGTTGTTACAGACAAGTTGAATTCTAATTTATACAAATCCTGTGTAATGTATCAAATGGCTAAAATATATTAATTCCTACCGAAATGCTTAAAAGATATAAATGACTGTAAATTGTTCCGTAAAAAGCTAAATAATGTCTTTATCAGTAAAGAGTCTATTCAGTTAACGCATTTGAGAGCAATAAATTGCCCGAGAGTGTTGTATCCCTATAATCTGATCTGATAGCTTCTTTTGATATTTTTTTATTAATATTATGATTCATTTGATTCATTCATGATTCATCTGCTTCTTTTTTTTTTTTTTTTCTTTGTTATAGATAAAAGTCATGTATGTATTGCGTTTGGATGTTATCGTTGTATTTTTGTTAATACATTAAGTTTGACGTAAACATAATATGTTGTCTTGTACAATCGAAAAGGTTTGAATGAGGAAAATCAATAAAAATAAACAAATAAATAAATTGCCTTTTGTTTTGAGAGAATTTTACCTTGCCCTTATCACACTTCTCGCCGTCCATTTTGAAAACGTTGTTGGGGCAGAACTCTGACTCGCCGGTGCAGAACTCTGGCAGGTCACACTCATGGTCTGCAGACCGGCAAATGATGCCGGCTCTGCGGGGCTTGCAAGTGCTCAGATCGCAACACTCTCCCGTGGCACATGATGCGTTCGAGAAGAGCATGCAGGAACTTGCATTGCAGCATGGGTTGTTGCAGAACTCAGGGAGGCCACAGTCGCACTGCTCACCCGGCTCCACAAATCCATTACCACACACTGGACTCTCAAACAGCCTGCAAATGTAGTTATTGAAGTTAGTTGCACTTTTTACTTACACTTTTTTAGACCATAACAATTGCTACCATTTTTAGACCGTATTGAAGCATATACAATGGATAGAAATTGGCTATTATCTGAGATGAATAAATAAAAAAAATGCATGGATTCATTTACCTTTCTGGTTTATTACGAAGACAGTAGTCCATTCCATGTTCAAATGCATGAGCTAAATACTCTAAACTACAAGAACTCCAATGGGTTGGATGCCTCGAACTGAAACATGAATTAATTAGACTTCACTCTAAAAAGACAAAACAGGCCATAATAAAGAATGCAGCTTACTTTGAAGACGGAGCCATGATACAACGTTCACTGGGACAAAGGCAGTCGCTTGTGTCATGTTCCATGCCAAAGTTGTGCCCCATTTCGTGTGCGACTGTTGTGGCTACTAATCCCACCACGGAGCTGTGATCCACGCTCACCCCACCAGAAAACTCATACGTGCATATTGGACCCTTCAGTGCTTTGCCCACCACACCACCATCAAACTGCATTCTCCTGCAAAAACAATAGTACAATATTTTTAGAAGATAAACAAAATAGGAAACTAATAGGAGACTAATTCTGTGGTACGGTGAATATTTGCTTGATAACACATAAAGGAAAACAGATAGCGAGATTAAAGAGGAAATTACAAAAACATTTTTAAATTATTTTTCAAATTATAAGATATTAGATTACCTTTGATGATGCTGCAGGGACAAGTGTAATTTGAGGTTAGTAACTTGTTGAAGAAATTTAACTTTCGAAAACAGGCGTCAAGTTGGCTGATTTTGTGGTGTTCTCAAAGTCCTATCACAACTTCTAGTTAATTAGCATAAACTAGTACCTTTGGTGGCTTTATAGGGAATGTTTAAAGCCAATTAAAATTCAATGAAATCAAACTCAACATAATATGTAACAACAAAACAAACTACAGTAAAAACTTGTTATTACTTAAAGTCTAGGGACCCAGGAAATTAGGTTTACCTTATATCAAGTTTCTCCTATAGATACCCCCAATGCTAATTATTTTTTACAAGACCGTGATCTCCTTTACTCAGAATAGAGTTTTACCTAACAACAAGATGCATAATAAAGAGTTTTTACTGTAGTTGTTTCGGCATTAAAGCAATGTTTAAAAGAAACATTGTAGATCTTGATTTAAAATTAGAAGATCGATATAAGGAGCGAATAAGAGATGTTTTCAAATTAATAACATCTATAATTACTGAGAAAATGTTCAAAAATTCAAACAGGGTGGCTATGAAGATAATTTTTCTGCTGGGGACCAATAAAGCCTCTACAGCAAGATTTTTTTTTTTTTTTTTTTCATAATTTTTTTAACAGCAAATTTTAAGCCTAATATTAGAACCTTTGACTGCACAGCTTCTTGAGATGCTTACGTAAGTAGTTGTGCATTGTCATTGGGATGCTCCTTGGCAAGACGACCCCTACGGTAGTGCAGGAAGTTGGCAAGCGTTGTGTCTCCATTGGGGGAAAGGACGATGTCATCGAGCTCAGTCCACACAACAACTCCCACCAGCGCCACAAATATGTTGAGAGGCACATAGAGCTGTAAAGTAAGGAATCTTGAAACAACACCTGCCAAGCTATATACATTTATTATGGTAAAGAAATCAAAGAGATTAATACTCTTAACAGGATACGGGCCTAAAATTTAAACCTAAGCACTCACTAAGTGTGTTAAAGTTTACAATCAACATTCATTTTATCCAAGCGTGATGCAGTCATACGCTGTGGCTGTAAATTAAGGAATCAAGTCATTGCTGACCATTGCTGACATCACATCTCAACTGGCCAAGTTGTGATATCAGCATAAAGGATTCAATTTCTTACAATGCAGCCACAGGTTCAAGCAAAGATAAAATTAATGTGAATCTTGATTATAAACTCCAACAACACTTGGTGACTACCTAGTTTTAAATATGAGACCCATATCCCTTTAAGGTGACCAAACTATACTATGGAATTTAATTTTATAGTATTTTTCATTGGCAAGAGGACATAAAAGGACTGATATAATTATATTTTTTTTCACAACAAATATTTAAAAACCAAGATATTAAGGTAGAGATTAATACGGATCAGCTATTTGACGTAGTACCCTTTGATTAGCATGTAAACCTTAGCAAAGTCACAAAAAATTTGAATTTTTTTTTGAGAGGCAGAAAAGCCATACAAAAAATTTCAAAACAACTTAATGAGCAGATTTTTTTTTTAAATTTATTTTTTTAATTTTCAGCATAGGGTTTTCCCATGGAGAGACAAACTAAAAACTTTATAAAAAATAAATAAATAAATAAATAAATAAATAAATAAATAAATAAAAAATAGTCTCGTTAAATTGTTTCGAATTTTTTTGTATGACTTTTAGGCTCTAAAATCTGCCTCTCAAAAAAATTTCAGAATTTTTACGAATTTGCTAAGGTTTACATTTAAAGGAGACTACGTCGAACAGCTGATTCGTACTATCTCTACCTTAAGTACAATGTTTATTTTTTCATTTTTTCACTGATCTCCCCCCCCCCCCTTCTAGCCAAGAAATGAATTTTATGTTTAACATTTAAACATAAACTCTTAAAGGAGGGGACAGCTTCAGCTTTCATATTTCTATCAATTTATAAATAATGTCAAACTAATTCTTCATCAGTGCTCCCCCCCCCCCCAAAATGCTACCCTCTGCCTTTTACGAGTTCCAGCAGGTAACATTCCAAAAGCGTGCCGAGCAAAGTGGGGCTATGACGAAAAAGCGGGGGATGCTGACTTTATTTTTGGTGCACTAATAAGTTTGGCATTATTTATAAAATGATAAAAATCTGAAGCTGTCCCTTTCTTTTAAATGATAAAACACGTAAGAGGGATTTTTTTATCCATTATAAATCTATTGCAAATGTATTTTAATTGATAATAGATGCCATAAACAGCATGTGTGTATAATAAATAAAATAATAAACAACTAGAATATCTCATGTTTCTGTAGTGACTATAGCGTTGACTCACTGCATTGATGATGTTTGCTATTTTCTTGCAGTGCAAATACACTTCTGGCAGTCCCCCGAGTTCCTTGAACTCTTTGGTGTCCACCACGAGCACCAGCTCAACATAGCGAGACTGCTTGTTGGCGTTATATGGGCCTCGGATCGTGCTGCGGTGCTCCCCCTCTCCCTCGCTGCGCTTGTACTGAAACACACACATTAATTATCAGTCTTGGCAGAAACATTAGTTTGATAAAAACATATTTTTATACATCCTCAACAATATTGTTTTAATGCAGGTGCATACCATTGGCTTTTAATGTAAAAGATGTATCAGGATTATTTGCTAACCTTATCGTTCTGTGATAAAAAAAATAATCTCCATAAACTCTGGCATATCTTTTGTGTTAAGCACCAAAACAACAAACTTCAAAAACAACATTTTTTTAATATATGTATTTCTCCTCCCCCCTACTTATTGTTTACTCAATGACAATTATTATTATTAATGAACACACAATAATTCAATAATAGATAAAATATTATTTATCGCCCTAATTCTTTCATTAACACAGTGTGTATAATTCAATAACAAGAAATTAGGGGCGGAAATTAACGTTTGTAATATTCTCGCGCATGCAGACCCTTGCTCTCTACCAAACAAAGCCCTGTCTCCACCATATAAATAGCGTCCACTGCTGCAGCTGTATTACAGAACGCCACTCTCAGGTTCTCCGCTAGCGCCATGTAATTTGTTGCGTTACTTGCATAGCGAAGCAAGTCTTTTATGCCAGGGTTAAAAGTTGCGACTTGTGTTAAGTCAAAAAAAAATAATAATAATAATAATAATAATAATAATAATAATAAAAAGCTCGAATTCATGGCTATATTCACGGCTTTACTGGCCATTAAAATTTCAACTTGCAATAAATAACTTTAACATTAAAATTAATGAATGTTTCGTAAAATGTAAAATAGATGTTAATCGCAGGTCGTATACAGAGAAAATTCTATTTTTGATATCGTCTCAAGTTAAAAGAAGATTCAGCTATGCTGGTAAAAATTGAAAGAGATTGATTGTCATCTTCTTCAAGTCAATACATGGAGCAACAAAAAAGTTTAAAATTTAATGATAATAATCGAGCACCCCCCCCCCCTCCAAAAAAAAAAAGAAAGAAAAAAAAAAAAGCGCAACTAAAAGCAAAAACATAAATAGATAATTAATGCACTCTTTATGTATATTATACAGTTACACCTCGAGACAGCACAAGCACAAATGTTTTAACGGCTCTGTTTATGGGCGTGCAGTCATAACAGTTAGAACTGTTAGAAGACAAATAAACTTCAAAAGACACATCTTCTAAGTTAGAAGATGTGTCTTTTGAAGTTTATTTGTAATGGATAAGACTAAACAGGGTGACTAATCCCAAAATTGCAAATGCAGCTTCATCAAACAACGTTCGTGCTGCTGTCCCGCGTGTCCCGTGACAAATAATGCGGCGGCAAACTCTCTAAATTTGAAAACAAATAGAAAATTTGTTGCTGTAACTTAATTGGTAATTTGTTATAACGTGTAATTTCAGAGCTGCATGCTGTGTGGAAATCGATTGAATACACCACAACATGTCAATCAAATGTGAATAAATTCTTGTCTTGCCTTTATTTACCGTAAACTACTGTTTATATAATTAATTATTTACTATAGTTCTAGAGTATAGAATACAGAAGACATTGAAAAACAGAGAAGGAAACAATAGTGCGATTCGTTGTGAAAGCGAATATCCTAATAGTCAAGTCCCAAAGCATTTGTTTAATGAATTGCAAGCTTTCATTGCTCAAACTCGAGGCCACGCGAAGCCAACAAGATTTTTTATTCAAACGATCTACGCACTATACGCTTCGTAATACTATTTATTATATTATATTATATTATATTATATTATATTATATTATATTATATTATATTATATTATATTATATTATATTATATTATATTATATTATATTATATTATATTATATTATATTATATATATAATATGTATAGAGAGAGAGAGAGAGAGAGAGAGAGAGAGAGAGAGAGAGAGAGAGAGAGAGAGAGAGAGAGAGAGAGAGAGAGAGAGAGAGAAAGAACATGGAATTTTGTGCTACCAAAAATTTGGAACGAAATACCGATAAATATTAGATCAATTGACCAAAAAATGTTATTGAAAAAAGTGCTGAGGAAGCACATATTAAATAATTTGCGTTAATGTGAGCTGTAATACCATTCTATTAATTGTATTCGTGCTTCTATTTAAGTTGAAGGGTTTAAATTTGTTCGTGCTTATTTTTGATTGTTTTGTTTTTATCTTTTGTTAATGTTATTAATGTATTGTTTTGTATTGTTATTTTTAATAAATATAGGTAATTTTGTTTAAGCTTACTATACGTGTTGAATAATTGTATGTAACTCACTGTCAGTTCCAACCGATAGAGCTTCATTTAGGGCCTTGGTTGGACTGTATTTGTACACAATTTAATAATAAAAAACTTTAAAAAAAACTTTAAAACTGACTGAGAAATTCATTGGATCAAAACTTGGTCTGTGTTTCAACAACCATGGAAGTCATGACATTTTCAATTAAAAGTATAGAGATCTAATTTATACATATTCCAACCGGAAGTAGCTGCAAGTGCATGGGATTAATTTTTTTGCCAAAATATGGTGCAATGTGTATACTAAATAATATATACTGTATATTTATATTAATTTATATTTTTATAGATAAAATATTATTATCTCATCATGCAGCGTGAGGAAGCGAAACATTGAGCTTATTATTTAACTCAATCAGTTCATATTATGATACCATTTTCAATCAACTCAACCATTATTGATGATAATATGTCAACTCTTTAGATTATTTTACCATCGTCAATATTATCAATATAGAGAGAATTGTGACACATTTTACATTCTATCTATAGGAGAAAAAAAGTTGTATTGAAGACGACACGACGTGAAGAAATGAATGTGCGGCGGCAGAGTAGCGCAGAATTCGCGGAAGATCACAAACATTTCCGGTTGAGCTTCATTTAACATTGAAAAGATACAACCAACGAATCCACTTGCTGATTTGATCGCTCTAACACTTCTAAATCATATTAATATATTAAATAATTTTCCTTCGCTGAAGAAAGCGGATTTTCATTGACTGCGTAACATTCCTGTGTATTATAGATTTTCTTGTTCCCAAGTCAGAACATTATCATGGTACCGCGCGCATTTTTTTACTCCCATCTCTTCAAATAAACTGAAATTAGTCGGCTAATAAAATGCAATTACCAGCAAACCTAAGAGGTTAGCACCTATTCGTAAATTCAAACTTGCAAACAAGATTTATTTAGGGGGTTTACATGCGGTAACGTGCGCCCAATTGTTTCTGTGTGGTAAAAGAAAATAATGCGGAGTATATATGCCGTCAAGGTGGATGCTCTCCATTTTTAAGAAGAAAAAAAAAAAGAATTAAAACCATGCACTTGCAGCTACTTCCGGTTGGAATATTATATTATTTTAACTATAAGGAAGTGGCAGGATGACTCACCCGAAGGATTCTGTGTGCCTCGCGACTGTCCAGGATGTGGTGCTGGTGCGGCGTGTCCGGGAACCCTGCAAATACATTTAGTATGACCACTAAGAGGTAAGAATTATGCTTCAGCAAGTATAACAGGGGTGTAACTAGCGCAGGACAACACAGACCACCGACATGGCATCACTAGTGTCGGCACCACCACGCGGTATTCCTCAAGCCACGAGCCGCGGCGGCATCCGTATCCGTCAACATCTTGCATGATTAAGCAAACAAACGCTAACATATTATATACATCAGCAATGCTGCAATGTGTGTGGAAGGAGACATAAACGGAAGGAGAGCTTACTCAATCTTCAAGTAAACAACAAATTAAATTACTTGCTGGAAATTCCAATGTTAATGCGTGATTCGAACTACTCGTAACTTGCATTCATCAGTAATTTAATTATTGAGGGTGCGTTATGGACGGACTATATGTTCATAAATTTTACAATCAAGACACTGAAATTTAGTTTTGAACTGTAAATTGAAACATAGTCTGACAATGAAAATATCACTTGCATGCATTTTATGCATTAGAATTGTAGCTATATTATAGCTATTAGAATTATATTACGCGTATATAGTTTCGATGCATTTTAGGAATTTAATTAAAAATATTTGCCACCTTTTGATTTCTATAGTGACGTTATAGGGCAGCTAGAGAATTCCAGCACATATTATACGCTATGGGTCAGCAGATGGAATGTACAGGGTATTTTAGTCGGTACACTAACCACATGTCAGGTTGGTCTGGAGGTGCTCCTGACGATACAAGAAGTGCAGGCCCGTGCCGTTGACCAAGTCCCCCGCTCGGCTGCCGGGCTCCAGGTAGTGCAGCTCTTGTCCGTCAAATATCACCCCGCTGCGACAAAATATACAACCCACCGTCAGCACATGTCTATTTCTGTCCTACAGTACAGAACACGTACCTGAGGCCGTCGCAAGTAGAAATGGCTGCCCAAGAGTCAGGAATGCCACGCAATGTTCCCTGGTATTGGCAAAGTTCCACATCCTATAAAACCATATATTTCAACATTTATACTATACTCCTCAGTACGTCAAGTCGATCAAATATTCAACTCTTAGACTTAGACGTTCCAAAATTCAAATTTGGTTTAATATTTAACGTATCATATCTAGTTTTTTAAAAATACGAAGAAATTTAATAATTGACGCAAACGATTAATATATAATTATATATCACCGATCATAAAAAATAAAAATTATTGCCTTGAAATAGTATACTTGGTATCTACAACTTGTCAGCTGTCATGCATTGCACCGAGGAGGTCAGACTCACCTTGCCGGTGGGCCGGTTGATGACGTGTCTGCCGTGGTGCTGGTACTTCTCGAAGTAGGACTTCGGTATCAAGTCCCTGCAACACACGTTCAGTTAGCACATCCACCGGAGAATAAACCACGCGTATACAGGTGGCAGGTGGGGTTTTGGACATGGTGAATTTTTTCTGTAATTCTACTGAAACCATTTTTTCCCCAAGTGGAAGTTTGGCACATCAATAATTTCTGCCGAAATTTCGGAATAATTTCCGAGGCTCGGGATCGTCTCGCGCGAAAATTATATGGAAAATGCAGCTTGTATCGAGCCAGAATGTCGATGAGTGCATCCTACGCATTCAACACTCTTCACTGCGGAGAGTGCACCACATGCAGGATGCAAAACCATACATGTGTCACTTTATTAAATTGGAAATCGATGATGCACGTACCTGTTGAGCCGCAGGTCTAGCACCAAGTCACGACCCTCCACGTCGAAGCCCACAGTCAAGTCATGCACGTGGAGACCGTCCTGTAACAAAGAGCATACGTGTCACCACAAGAGCTTCCAATTTAATACGCCATAGCCAAATTATAATCAATAAATATGAATTATCATTACTTTACGCTTATAGTTCATGTCACTATTTATTTTAAGGTAGAGATAACGCGGATCAGCTGTTTGACGTAGTTTCCTTTGATTAACATGTAAACCTTAGCAAATGGGGTACTGACCGGTATTTGAGTTAGCAATACTAGTAGAAAGTACTGTGAATTCTATGAAGAACGAGCCCTATTAGAGCATTCTACGACAGTTTGCTGATTTTATATGAATTTTTAAAACTTTTTTGATGACGTCATAGCATTGAATCTTAAATGGGAAAATGCATCAGTTAACATTGCTAAAATGAAAAGTTATTGAGGTAGGAATGGAGTATTGTCCTCAATTTTTTTTATTGCAGAAATGGATAGAGCGTGCAAAGTTATGCTACCCTGATTTTTTTCAGATTTTTTAGAGCCCGGGAAGTATTTTTAAAAAATTATTGAAAGTCCTTTTTGTGACGTCACGCGGCGACAAGTCCTATCTTTTTCTTAAGGAGCGGCGTCTCGTGACGTCACAAAAATAACTTTCAATAATTTTTTAAAAATAGTTCCCGGGCTCTAAAAAATCTAAAAAAAATCAGAGTAGCATAACTTTGCACCCTCTATCCATTTCTGCATTAAAAAAAATTGAGGACAATACTCCATTTGAAACCTTCATTATCGTGATTATTTGGCAATGTTAACTGATCTATTTTCACATTTAAGATTCAATGCTATGACGTCATTTTTGAGAGGTTTCAAAAATTCATATAAAATCAGGAAATTGTCGTAGAATGCTGTAATAGGGCTTGTTCTTCATGAAATTCTCGTGCCTTTTGAAATGTTGACAAAAACTTGAAACTTTTTTTTTTGGTCAGTACCCCATTCACAAAAATTCTGAAACTTATTTGAGAGGCAGACTTTATTATAGTGCCTAAAAGCGATACAAAAAATTTCACAATTAAACGAGCTGATTTTTTTTTAATTTTTTTTTTTTTTTTTTTTTTTTCAGCACAGGGCTTTCTTATGCATGAAAAGACAAACTTAAAAACTTAATTTAAAAAAAAGGCTCATTTAATTGTCTTGAAATTTTTTCTATGGCTTTTAGGCACTAAAGTCTGCTTCTCAAAAAATTTCAGAATTTTTGTGAATTTGCTAAGGTTTACATGTTAATCAAGGGGGACTTCGTCGAACAGCTGATCCGTGTTATCTCTACCTTAGGTATGCAGTATGGATAACAAATCCCTCTGTAAAAATTCAGCAAGCTTAGCTTCACTACATAATACAATTATTATAATACTATTGGGTGGAGGGACTATACAGCTTTATTCAAATTAGTATATATATATAAATCTAAAAAAAAAAATAAAAAACTAAACTAAAAAATTAATAGCTCAAAAAGTGCATTTTTTTATGCTAGGTGCAAAAATATTTTAGATTTATCATGAGAAGTGAGCAGTGACATTAACCGGCCGATGCACATCGAATTGATAAGTACGGGTATTAATAAAATAAATAATAATATAAATATAATACACATTATAATTACATATTATAATATATTAAAGTAGAGTATAATACTCTCAATGAGAATTAACATGTTAGATTTTTCTGTTTGTTTGTTTTTTTCCGTAAAAATGGCTATAAGAGAATTTTTTCCCAATCGTTTTTTGGTTACAGCTTGGATTATAGAAAATCACTGATCAATATATAATTATTATATTTTTGTACAGTATAATACTCTGTACCTCGGTATTTTTTTTAGATATTCGATCTTTGTCAGATAAGACTATGTTAAACGGACTTCAGCGACGCGTTCACTCTGACTTCATTTTTTTTTTTTTTTTTTTTTTTGGGAAACCTATATTATGTGAGATAGATTTTTTAGATTCTTTGAGGACGACTTAAAAACGTTTTTTAGAAAATACAAATTCGTTTTTTTCCCTGGTGGGTACTCAATACAGACCTTAAACCAGTATTACACGATACAATTTTACAATTTTTATTAATTTATAATTGCATAAAAATTTTCTTTACAAGAAAACTTTAACTCTATTCGTTTGTATAATTATATGGAGTTGAAATTTTCTTATAAGGAAAATTGTAAACAAAATTATATCGTGTGATACAGGTTGTACCCTTGGTTCGTTACCCGGACTGATCATTTTTTTTATTTATTAATTATGATCCCCAATAGAGGCTTCAAGTCAGCTGATTTTTCGGTGATCCCACCCGCTATACCAAACCTATGTAAAAAAAAAACGTGAATTCGTTTTTTCACCAAGAATAAGATTTTTCAGAGAGAATTCCTTTACGGAACTTTGGTCCAAAACTGAAAAATAAAGTAGATAATTCAAGATTTAGATTTTTTACTTGATTTATAACCGAGAAAAGTTAAAAAAACACTTTGCTTCATTTTCAAGTGCAAGATGGACCTTAGTGACAAACAGTTGCGCAGCGAAAGCGCATCACTTGAAGCCTCCATTATATTTTCATTATTTCAATCAAAATTTTGGTTTGGTTGGTTGGCATTTTAAGGCAATTGACACATTTTGGTCATGTATACCCCCAAAAAATCAACATTTTATTTCCATTTTCCACTGGTTGGTTGGCATTTTAAGGCAATTGACACATTTTGGTCATGTATGCCCCCAAAAAATCAACATTTTATTTCCATTTTCCACTATCATACTGCATACATTACACAGTTTCTAGCAAGGAGATAAGGTTAAGGTGAATATTTAAATTCTCAAGAGACACTCGAAAAATGAGCGAGACCCTCTTGCCCTCTCATATTTTTCCCTTCTTTTGACCTAAAGATCATGCTAATGAACGCAACGTTAATTTCCTTTCAAGTCTCAGGGAAATTGAAACCAGTTTTTATTTAAAGACCTCTTGAGCCAACATTCAGCATAAATCACCATACTGCTTATGGGATGGTTACGTTATGAGGAACACCTCGAGACATGAGAAACGTTATTCCTGGCTGGTTTGTTGGGCTTGCAGCGGCTGCAGCTCGATTTATGCAATTTTGGAGCAAGTGGACAACAGCCAGACTATAAAATAGCCAACCTAAAAAAAAAAAAAAAAAAAAAAGAGCAAAGGTGTTCGCGCGCGCCTTCATAGACTGCGCTCAAACGATAAGAGGGATAAAAACGCTTGGGTTGTCTCGAGGTGTAAGTTGGCATGAGAGCGTAATGTCAGCAATGAGTGGCAGCGACTGGCAGACCGCGCGCGGCTCACACTGCACTGCAGTCGGGCGCTGCATTGTCGGCGGCTGCTGGCGCGCCGGGTCGCGACAACCCTAGCGCGGCGCCGTAGCAGCATTCTGTGGCGGCCGACCCATACAGCACACGCGAGCCAAAACAACAACAAAACCTGCTCGCTACTTGGCAGCCAGAGTTACGGTCGCAATCATCATACCACCAAACTAACTCGCAAACAGCACGGAGTCGTTTATTTATTTTTTATTTTTTTATTACGGCTCTTTGTAAAATAACTTATTACACTACTGTACCAATTGCATTATGGTGCTTCTAGTCGAGTACTGAAGATAGTATTTTTTTTTAAAGGAAATATACCGTTAAGTTATTGATTAAACTTCATTAACTATATACTATATTATGTGTCGTAAGTTTAAAATGACGTATCGGCACTAACCTTTTACGTTTACTGCATGGGATAACAAAAATAATAGCAGCCTGATTCAGTTTATTTGATGGGAGTCTAAAAAAAATCACGGTAGTAGTACTACAAACTTCAGAGCGAGAAAACATGCGCAGAAATGTTGTACAAGAAGTCCAAATAAAATTTTCTTCAGCAAACGAACATCCTTGAATTGGAACATGGCGACCAAATTGGCTGCACGATTTTTACTAGCAAATACCATGCCATAGCGTACTAGAATTCCAGGACGCTATGGCCATGCACATTGATGCAGCTAACAATTTGTGACTGGCCAATCAGAGCGCCGCATTAAAGTCGTAAGCCGAAATAAAAAGCATATATTCGAGACCTTTAAAAGGATTATTACTAGTCTTAGTAGATGGTGAATCACTCTGAAAATTATAGTAAACCTTTCTTACATTATAACATAAATATTCAGCAAAAAAAAAAAAAAAAAAAAAAAATGGAGCAAAAGTCGGTCCAGTTTTTGAGATATACAGGATATAAATAGTGAGAATATCATTGGAAATCTGGCGGCCATTAGTCAAATCAAGTCAAATCAGCATCTTTTTCAACTAAAAAATTAATAGCTAAAAAACTGGACCGAATAATTACTATTTTTACTTCAGAAAATGAATAACAGTCCTTTTGTTCTCTATGTTTTGATCTAAATTTTAAATTTTTTTTTTCCTTAAAAAAATAATTACCACAGAGACAATAATTCTTAAAAGCAGTTACTATAAAAGTAGAACGTCTCCTCATCATTTTTGGGTTGGCACTCTTTTTAAATAGTTCTAGTGCTCTGATTCCATATGAAACTGAAATCCAAAAAGTGACAGTTATGCTGACTATACTGACTATATTATATTTATATATCATATACAAGTTACTAAATTTATGTTCCACATGTATATAGGGTATAAAGGAGCACTAGAAGCTGTAACTAAAAATTTCTGGGGAAACGGACATGCGATTGATTCTACTTTTTAAATGTTCTGTAATGATTTTTTTTCTTGACTTTTTGGCTCAGCAAGAATCCTTTTGCTTGCTGTATGGCATGTAGAGATATGAACGCCAGAACTATAATTTTTAAATACTGTATATTTAAATTTTATATTATACCAAGGCATTAATCATAACAGATTGAAAACGTGTTAAATTGAGACATAAGGTTGCTTTCCTCTAGTAATATAACTAATATATAAAATATAACATTACTGCGACTTGCAGTCATGATTTACAAATAGATGCGTTCTTTCAATACATGGGTAGCGGTAGTAAAAGTTAGAAAGATTTTGTCACGATTGATGATCCATGACCGTGATTTAGTTATGCAGTAAGGTTAGGACGGCCATGGACATGTGATTGGGATCGGCGCCAAGTGGTCAGGCAGGCAGCAGATCGCGATCTCATACATACTCGTGAGAAGGGTCACTATATTGATCTGTGTTAGTTAGCCCGCCCAATGACTACCCCGCACTGCACATAAATATATCCATCTACGTAACCGCCGCCAAGCATGCTATAGCCAAACAAAGCCAAAAATCTCCTCCCGGATGTAAGTGCTAAGTTCTCAAGTCGCCGCAGCGCTACAGCTATCAGAAAACATTTACCAACTTATCAATAATGGGGAATTCTCTTACAGCTCAAATTTTAATTTAACTACCATATTATGATAGGGTACGTATTAACAATAAGTTTGACTTAGGTTTCAACTTTTTTAACTCAAATTTGGGGACTCTGAAGGGATTATTAGAATAGGGGCAAAGTATGCAACCTGCGCGCAAACCTGAAAATTGTGACGTAGAAACTCCCTAGTTAACACACAACAACTGCCTGATATCATAGTTTGAGCGTCAAGGAGTGATTGGCTATAAATTTTAGTAACACGATAGAAATCAGCGAGTTTTTCTACCCTAGAATCAATAGTTTTGTCTCTAATATCAGTTTACTTTAAGAGTGATAATCGAAAATATAAATTTATTACAGGAAAATTTCGCCTGCTAGGCAGTTTCTACGTCACGTTTTGGCGCTAAATTCAAAAGAAGGAAGATTTTTAAAAAATTCCCTATATATAGTCTACAATTTTGAAAATTGAAACTTTTTTGTTTTGGGACATTTAATTTCAAGGCATAGAGCATCTGAAAAAAAATTAAAATAAATGTAGGAGAATTCCCCATTGATTGAATCAAGATAAAAAGTATTTCAACCATCCCGACACAAAATTTTAAAATCTGCCCAGAGCCTCCTACTAGCAGTAAGTCGGATCTGAACCAGACATTTCAAACTACTTCCGGGAGATTTCTTGCTTTTGGCGAACTGTAAATTCCACCCTGTCTCACGAGAGATGGGCACCGGGCAAAGAACTTCGGCGCGCCGATCAGCCCCCGGTACCACATACCAAACACTCCGGCTTATTGCAAACACCATTTTGACATGCACTATGTGAATCTTATGACACATCTCAAATGTTGATTACGCGCAGAAATATTGTCATAATTTTCACTCTCTTCTGCCTCCGGTCCGACTTCCGGCTATGGGCTAAAATCAGCAGAGTTCAATTGTATTCAATCATATTGCAATATTATACTATACAGAAATAAATGTGAGCTGGACAATTTTCATCAATCTGCATAAGAAATTGCAAGAATATGTAAATAATTATAGTATAGCGTAAATTATAATTGAATTAAATTGAATTGAATTAATTGAATGTTTTTTAAGTTTTTATAACTAATGTGTTTATGTTTTTATGTGCATGAAAATTTTAATTTTGTTATATTTAGTCGTGGGTTTTTACATAATAAATTTAATAAATGTTTCTTTGCCCTACATATTTCTCTGTAAGTGAGCTACCCAATCAGTGGTCTGCATACTGGATAAATGAAATAAGATATATAGGACAAGAAACAACAGTCAGAAAACGCGCAAACTTAAGACTTGTTGAACAATGCATCTTTATCGCATTCAATCCAACAATGCTGGTAGTAAATTTGTCAGCAATCATAGCGTTAAATATAATATATATTTATTATACTATGATTAAGGAATTAATACGCTACAATCAAAGGGTTTCAATTGTGATTCAACTGTAGCTGAGGTTAATTACTGTATTAACATATTAGCGGATTATGTATTTATTGTTTAATAAAATAAATTGTATTATAATTCTAAATGTATTGTATATTCATATATTGACTTGTTCTACACATACATGTTACTTGTATATCACAAAACATAATGAAAATTTAATCTAAGAACATATTTATTGTTGCTGGCAACTTAATGATTTGAGCACATGAAGATTAACTATTGCCTCTTGGTACTTATAATAAATAAATCAGTTAGTGAAGCCACATTATCACTCATTACGTGTCTGCTGGTGTGTGTACAAATAACTAACGAACTGTAAAAAGTTACTGAGAACTGTACTACTATTATAAAGTACGTTAATAGAATTATTTGATGTCTTGTTTGCGACATTAATTAGTTTGTGGCGTTTCATGTGCATTGTTTTTTAGATACAGTTCCGCATAGTGACGATGACATGTCACTTCACTTCTGATGTGAGTGATGTAAGATTCAGCCCTGTGATGAGATACACTGCATCAGGCGTGAATTCAGAAACTAAAATGTTAGAACATTGAACAATAATAATAAATTTCTTCTTCGCATGCAGCAGCCCCGCATGTGAATGCACTATGGCAAATTGAGAATTATGGAATTGTTGCATAGCTGGGCGAAAGTATAAAGCAAGTTTATAAAGTACATAGTATAAAGCTGATAGATACCTACGTGTATGGCGTCAGTCTTTCAACTGTATGTATATTGCCCACAGCCAGCAGCAGTCTCTAAAAATATCGTTCCTATACTGCAGCTTGCATCCGCAAGTGAAGCACTTTTTTCTCTAGCCTCGCTCTAGTCGCTCTTCAGGGGTATGTAGTGAACCAACAACTGAACTATACCTGGCAATGAACTGATTCCAACCCGCTGCAGTGCCTTTGCATGCAGATTGAACTCATAATCTTGGATAAGCGATGCCTGTAGCCTGTAGTATACATTTGTTCATAATTTTTATTATCAAGCACGATAAAAGTTCTTAATTGCTGTGAAATAGTTCCGTTGAATTCGTTATATTAATGTGTGACCAAAGAATCGTTGTATCAAGGATGCAGTATGGTGTAGATCAAGGAAATAACTTATTGAAATTATTAATTTAGAAGGGAAAAATAAAAGCTTCAAATAAATCACTAAATTTACAAAGCATTTTAATTAAAAATAAAATAAAAATATTATTTACTACGCTACGCTATTTCATGCAGCGATGTATAAACTTTCGATCACCGTATATCAAACAATTATGTTATAACTTAATACTATATACTTGTTTATCGAATGCTGAAACGAATCCAGCCAGCCTGCAAATATATTGTGGTTTCAGGGAGGGGTCAATGCCCTTTCCCAGTGTATTGGGTGCTATGGTGCATGAATTTCGTGTAGTTTGTAACTTCTTTGGGAAGGAAGGGGGAGGGCACCCAATCAGGACCTCCTAAGGTAATTACCTAACGAAGAAGGTCATGACCCAATCGTCCCTCGCCCCTTAAATTCACTAATATACAGGCTGCTTGTTGTCTTACCTCTTCTCTAGTGGTGGTCAGTTCGCGCTTCTCTCGGCCGTGGAATATGCGCGGCCGAACGAGCGTATGATGCGAGAAGTCGGGGGCGGGCACCACCTCTGCCCCCGCGGCTGCAGCCCTCGCTGTCCTGCCCTCTGGAACAACCAAACGTTCACATTAGACAATTTATCATACAAGCTAGCCCGTTATCACATACTCTCGTAATGCATACAATAAAAGTGAAGTAAACCAGACATGAAAGTATATAAAAATTGCCATTAACATCAGACATTAAATACGACGATATATTTTCTAAAGAGAATTTCTTCCTACATTAGCTTCTATACGCGTATACTGTTGGCATGTTCTATTAGTACCATTTTACCAGCAACAGACGCCGTCTTTGTGACACCACCGAGTCCACTACGCACGCATCCAGTATTTTATTATCTTAAAGAACGTAATGACGTGTTGCATCACACCATATAATAATGATAATAATCAAGTTTCCGGTATTCGTGAGGTAATCATTACCGCCGTTAAGTGTCAGCCAGCCATCCTCATCTAAATATTATCAATCTACGCGTATACACTTACCATGCATCATTTAGGTCAGAGCACTATCAATAAGTCTGTACAATCCTTAAATACACAAATCTAAAATTTGAAAAGCCAAGGGAAAAGCACGTTCCTTTAGTCATGCAATTAAGCTAAAGTATAGTATAAGCAAAGTAACATAATACAGAATCAAATGAAAGTCAAAAATTAGATGAATACATTAAAATATTTATAATCCATTAACGTATTATATAGTGTACAGTATGCATACATGTAATATATATATACATGCGGATATATGATTTTTCTGTTTCTTCATTTACGCATCGATTACGCTTTTACGAACAAATTTTCAAATTTAAATGTAGAATGATCCAATGTCAACAACATTTAAATAAAAAAAAATAAAGTTCTTTCAAAATTGACAGTTACTAGTTACTATACTATTTGGGACACGTCAGGAATCTATCTAGTATTATAGTGTTAGCCTGCCTTGCTATGCGGTCTGCCAGTTGAAACGGGTGCACTGCCATAAAGCCTCCGCCTGTCCATAATATTATATTTAACGCAAGTATAGTATAACATTGTCATATTTAAGTTTCAATAATAGTTCTTATAACAAGTGTAACTTAATAAGCGTTTTAGAGTTTAATGTAATATGAATCAACCCTATGATACAATATATTTTAGCAAAATTATGTATTATACACTCCGATTGGGACAGCACTGCTGTTTAAGGGTGCTGCTACGCATGGCAGGTGGAAAACTTCTAATCTTTTGGATAGAATAGCTTTATATATTATTACAGCTAGAGAGAGAGACCTTTACCAAAAATTGCAAATATGTATTTCTTCGTTTTTTGCGCTGCAGCAATTCAGACAGGGATCATGTTTGCTCTATCCCGCTCGAGGTTGCAATGTACATGCAGAACGAGGTCAATTTGCTCTACATTATAACACTGTTATTATTTTTAGTTAATTCCAATGTGCTTTTTCCGTCATCGGAGAAAGCACATTGGAATTAATATTGTACTAACTGAGCAGTATTTTTTTTTTTTTTAATTTTTATAATAGTAAATTACGGTTTTTTCATATATATAAAGAATAACTTTAACCATGGAAATATTTCGTAATTTTTAATTATTATTTCTTAAAACATTGTGTCGTCATCTCTAGGATGTTAAACTAAACATTGTTGGGTAATAACTAATAAGCATAATTATATATAACAAGATATAATAAGTAATACTGTAATAGTATAATGCAGTTTGTAAGTAAGAGGAGTTTATGATAAACCCACAGAAAAAATAATAATAGAATTTGTGGCAGGAAAATTGTTACATATTATATTTTTTATGTTTAGAATATACTTTGCATATCGGAATAATCTTTAGTTACCAGACAACATTATAGGGATAGCTGCCACTTCTGTGTATTAGCACCTTATTGGTGTTTTGCTTGCTATCCTCACCTTAATTAAAATGTATGTATATTGATATGCATGTATTAGTTGGGTGAAATAATAAATAAATAAATAAATAAATAAATAAAATATCCTTATTTTTCACACTTTCAACAAAAAGTTGCATGCAGATTGTTGCCCACTGGCGTATTTGGCATCAATAAACGAATAAACAAAGACATCGAAAGCACATAAATAATACATTGCCATAAGTTTATTATAAACTGATTATTATATTCTCCTTTAGGAACAAGCCTCGAGAAGAAGTGCCTACATCCGAGAATACTACTTGACAAGACTCCTCTTTTCAGCATGTTGGTGCCATGTGTGAATGTGACGTCACTTGTTGAGGAGCGATAATAACAAACTACCGGTCTTTGCTTTGTCGTCGAACAAACGCTCGGCAACAAATTGCAATAACAAAGTTTATCAAGAGTGTTCACAAATTGTTCACAACCTAAGAGCACAATGTGCTTCTCGGTCATCATACGATCATACGTACATATAAACAACAACAACATAATGCTGCATATTAATGACATAGTTAATTATTTCACACTAGTCAACATCACAACGAATTTTCAATAGGTAAAAAAAGGTTCAAAAAACACGGATTGTTCGGCTACATAGTCTTCAGAATAATTGCTTCATTGTTTAACCAGATTCAGAAATATATGTATTAATACATCGAGGAGGAGGGTCTGCTGGAAAATGTCATAATCATAATGTTTAAGAGTTAGTGCATGTTGGACGTGCATGCCACGAGTATTTCCATTGATTTATTACACAGCTCAGGGTAAACAAATTTACCAAACATGAATATTCTTGTATATTTGAAAACTCTACCATATAATATATTATTCTTTATTATATGGCCCTACATTTATCATTTTAATTAATAAATTTTATATTGCATTGCAGAATACATTTATTTGGCTGAATATTTTAATATTTATACTAATAATTTTATTATTATATTATAACATACAATATTAAAACTGGATATTATACATTTTATACATAACATAGTTGTTATAAAATTTTGGCACTGGTACCTACCAGAGGTGAATGGGAGAAGCCCGAATTTCAAAATACATTTACATTTCCAAGTTTGGGCTGCTTTCGGAAGTACTTTTTGTATACGAATATACGTTTGCTGCATAGCGTGTCACGCCTCCTGGAAATTTGTCGCTGTTTCTTCAACTCGATGATCATGATAATCCGATTTAAATAATCTTTTGCATAATGATCGAGGCATACTGACTTTTGCCGAAGGTTCTTGGACAACAGTTTGAAAGACCAATTAAGATTTTATAGATAAATCATTCTAACAAATTGATTGAGATCTCGGAATCTCGGCTTCCTTGATTTTAATGAGAATTGCAGGGGACTTTAAACTCGCTATGAATGCGTGGCAAACAAATTTTAAATGGGTCTGTCTCACCGGGTTTGTGAAACTTGAGTTAAAAGTTTAACATAGAGCCTTATGGACGGACACCGGAAATGAAACCATTGTGAGAAAACCACCCCCTTGAATTTGCTGAAACTAACACATTCTCGATGTTTTAAAATTTATTTCATTCCATTCCATCTTACAGCAATATTCTATGACTCAGAAATAACTGCATGCCATGAGTTAATCAAGTGGCCAATAACAAATTTCCAATATGACTTTTTTTTTTTTTACTGCTACGTGCTGTAATACTCAAATGTTTGACTCTTGATTCGCGTTTTTACAGGCATTCGTTACTTGGCATTGTTATTGGCGTCTTGTAGGTTACATTTATTTATGGTATATTATATAGGGAGAGCAGTAAAAAAAAAAAAGGTGTGGTTAGCAAACGTATTGTGTGATTCATCGAAGTCGAGCAGACACTAGAGGTCAACATTGAGGATTTATACTGCTTCTCTAACTAGCATGTTCGGATGATACAGCTATAGCAGCAGCTACTAAACTCACAAGTTTGTCTTTATATATATTGTTGAAAATATGAACACGCGCGTTAAATAAACATTTCGTACTAGAAAAGTTATTTTAGCTGCGTTAAATTGTTTTGTGTTTACAATTCAGACTAAAGACCAACGCAACTAACTTGCTTCTTTTTGTTTCGAAAGTGTTAAAAAAGATCAGCAGAGTACAGAGTAGTAACTTCCCCTTGAGCACGTGTTTTAATACATTGTCGCCAACATTTACGCGATAAAATACAGTACAGTACACCTCACAATAGCTCGAACGTTACAATAAAATTAAATAGATCCATAGGGTGTTAAATTTTTAGATAAACTGTGAGTGTTATACAGTGAAAGGTTGCTATAGGCTGAATAATTTTAACATCATTATTTAGCGTGTAACTTCATTTTATTTATTTGTAAGGGGAGCTTTGCTATGCTAATTCACCAGGTTATGTAAAAATGTCAGTATTCATTTTTGAATGCTTCCATGCAGAGTATTATTACTCATTAAATTTAATTAATCTTTCTGAAAACATCATTGCAAAGAGGCTTCCTTCAAGGCTACTCTATACAATTTATATACTACCACGCAGCAAGACGGCTTCATGAATGGAACAATGCGGGACGGCTCATGTTCTCGTGAGTGACGGCTGATCACGGTAGTGCGGGGTAGCGTCACCCACATACATCCCTGCGCCTTCCGCACGCCATGTGGATGTCTAGTGACGTCAATGACGTCAAGCCAGCGGGCCACAGACGACATGGGCTAGCCAAATGTGATGGGGACATTAGCCGCCACGAGCAAGCCAGCAGCGAGTTGAGCGAGCACATGGCAGCTAGTGACGGAGCAGGAGGGGGCGTGCGTGCGTGACTACGGTGGGACAGACACCATGCTACGTCACACGATGCATCACTACGACAAAGTAAATAAGCAAAGTTACATGCACCACATGCTGGCGACGATGCTTCAATTGTACATTATTATTTTTTTTTATAAAAAACCCCGACACAGCACGAAAGGTACATACCCTCAATATTTATAATTTAGGCGTTTCCATGCAATATATAATCACGGAGATGTGGTGAACTTGAATTTTTCGGGACTTTATTACAGAGTGAACATGATCCGAACCTCTCTCAATATTGCAAATTTGTACCAAACTTACAAATCTACATCACTTCAAACTCCAACTAAATGCAGCAAGCTAAATTTCGAGGTGTACATCACCGTATTAATTAATATTATACTCAATTTCAACTTGCGGTAAATAATATCACAACAAAAACCCAATTTTTATAAATCTTAATTAAATTTTACAGTATTATAGTACATTTTAGTTGATTTTTTTTTATCTCCTTTGAAATTACGTAGCTCCTCCTCTTACTGTATCCAATAACAGCAGATGAATCTCAGGGCGGGACATCATCGCTGCTGGTGGGCCGACAAGAGAGAGCGAGACAATGCATGCAGGGAGTCTATATTTCTATATAGCTCCAGCCTCATCATAGAGGAGTCTCTCGGTGCTCACTGGATCTCTTACTGATGCCATCAGTTGTTGTTTGTCGAGGCGATGAGACAACAAAAAGTGTCTACAGGGACCTGGAGTCCGCCACACACACATCCTCCCATTGTTGCAGTAATCACGTAATACCTCCTTCCCCCCCCCTCCCCATTCTCTTCTCCGCACTACCATTAGGAATGCCAATGATACATTCATTCGCTTCTCTCGATACTTGATAAGGCTACCGCCAATATGGCCAAGCATGTCACCAATACATACATTCGCAGTAGTATAACCTGTTAATTAATATGCTTACCTCGATTCACATTACAGTCTCAGAAGGGTTACTTAAGCATATATTCTTCAACACTTTATTTATTGTATATACCTGTAAATATACGGAGCCTTCGATCGTCAAAGCAACGCGTGTCGTGTGTTGAGGCAAGAACATTTGATGGAATTTTTTACACATGATGATTGCAATGTTTTTGTTTCAACTTTAATCATAAAAATTAATTAAATTCTGAGACTTCAACCGATGAAGGTTTGTCCAGCTCAAATCATTGATACTGCATGTGACTTCAACGGCTCGAGGTGACCGACTCTGGAACCGGCGGCAATATACTATTTATAACATACCTGTACGGAGCTATAATTAATAATAATGCTGAAGAGTCGAACCGAGCAATTTGTTCCACTAAATCTCTGAGAGATTAAATTTCACTGTTAAGTTCTTACAAATTTACATTAATCTTCGCCATGACTATTTTTGTCCATCGGGAGAAACGACAGCTCAACCTAATTAGTTAATTGGTAAACAATGTATGGTCACTCTGTCAACTGCATGCGGGGGCAACAGGAGCACGTACAAGATATTTGTTATACCAATACAAATCGATCTTAACTTTTACAGCCTTAACACTGCAATTAAGTTAGGGATCAATCATGAAATTGTGTCTTATTTCGAAGAGTAAACATTAAAATTACCATCATAATTTTCAATAATTGAATCATGCATTTGACGTGTAGAAATATATAGAGAAAGCAATGTAAGCCGTAAATGCACGCAGGGAAACGGAAAGAGATAAACAACAAGTGGAGGCGGAAGGAAATAGCACTAAGCTTCATGGCTTTGGCTTTCTTTTCGTATCCTCTGTAACGTGACAAGTCCCAAACACGACGACTTCCTCCGGCGACTAACTCCCACATGTACGGCAGGCCTCCTGATAATTTGCCACCACATTAGTTGATTACAGCGAAGAATCGCCAATCCACTTCTAGACATTACCGAGGGGCGACGTCATGCGATTAATGCAAGTGCCTATAGATATTTAATTAGAATGTAATCGAGGGTAAAAGCATCACTAAGAAGAATCCTGTAATTATATAATTTAACATTCTATATTTTTATAATGGACAGTTTAATGGAGGACATGGAGGTTTACTGGTATGCACATAACAGCAGTAAAAAGTTCATGCAATTTACCACGCCCAGCAAACCTGATGAATAAAGCAAATTGCACTCTATATTAAGTATGTAGTTGGGTCAGATTCTCGATGAACGAGCAGACTACTAGTAGACAGAGAAGAAGTCCATGCATGCACTTAAAGCATGAGGTCATTGACAATTTATAGCTAGTAGTCTCGACTTCATAGTACTGACTAGACTGTGCATTAAATAATTGCCTTTCATCTATTCGAGATAGATTGGGTAATTAAAATAGAACGGACACCAAGTAACTGTATAATAACTATATCACTCACTATAAGAACATAATAAACCAGCGAGAAACGAAAAAAAAAAATAATAAATCTATTTTGTCAGAAGACTAAAAGGATGAGTAAATTTACACATACATGTCATTAACTTCATTATGTATATATACATATATAACTGAATATAGTAAAGACAATGTGTTGTTCAAAGAGTTATCGCAAACCACTTTCGTATATAGGCTCGTATGACATGCATGCAGAGACAGCACTCGGTTCCCTTCACCATGCGTTAGCTACTATAATATAGTGTGTATACGTATATTTTATGTACAAACTAAGGATCCCATAAAAAAATCAATTCGGGGGAACGCAGAGTTGAAAATATAACTATCAATGGATAACCTGCACTACATTTTTTTTATTGCATGTTTGAATAAAGGACCTTGAGCTCCGAGTTATGTTTTTTACTATTTTCAAACCCCGGGCGGCGCAATCTCCTGTTTTCACCCTGTTGTGCAGGGGCGTAAAAGACCTATACTGACCGTGGCTCCAAAAGACCTGTTTACTTGACTGCGTTGGGGTGCAAAAGACCGGTCATTAAGGGCAATCGGCGCAAACGTCCTACACCGCCATAAATTAACGTCCTGTATATTAAAATATATAAAAAAAAATGCAGGTTGTCCATTCATTTCTTCACGCAATGTGTACTAACACCGCGCGGGTGTCATGTCTACATATAATCATTTACAATAAATTTAATTATATATACAATCATATTATATTTTTAGGACTTATATAAAATTGTTAACAGGATACACAAAAATTAATGAGAGTAAAATTGACCTTTTATTTTTTTATATTTTTAAATACAAAGAAAATATATTTCATTAATTTTTAAATAAAACTATAAATTTAATATTTTCAAAGAAGTTCACTACGCAGCATAAAATTGCAATAAAAAATTATGCATTCAATACAATATAATAATTCGTGTATATAACTATATATTAAATTAATATCACGCTTGTAACTTTGTATATTTTTATACATTATAATATATACGAGTACAATATTAAAAACATAAGAATATTAATTTTTATTACTTCTAGTAAAGTTTTTCACACTCGGAACAACTGTCAACAACAGTAGTTATCATTGTGGCTTATAAATCTTACCGGATGTAAGACTTGAAAATATAATAACACAACGCACGAGAGTGGTTCGTTCTTCGATGTTACACCAGACAGACGGGCGAGGCTAGCTGTAACCCAGCACCACAAAAAGCCAAAAAAACAACGACGTCACCACGACACAAGCAAATTAAAAATGCTAAATATAAAACTGAACATAATATTATTATATACATTTGTGACATTATCGAAACCCTTTTCTTGACAAATTCACAACCCACTTGGTGGTCTCTTGAAAGTTGAAACGCACATCATACACAGGAAGTTCGTTTTGAGTAACAATTTGCAAACTGAAATAATGTATTTAGAGAATACATTTAGTTTGTTTTTCTATTATATGCATGAATTGCAGCTTTACATAATTATGGTTCAGCAATTTCCGCACCACATTATGCGCGTAGATGACAAAAAAAAGTTATGTTAGTTATTAGATGGCAAGATTTAGTCAATTTTTTTATTTTTATTTTTTTTTATCGAGTGCCATTTATTCGAATACAGGGAATAAATTTCACAAATGTCAGCAAAACTGGTGATTCCGCCTTGCTTGCATTAAGATTCAACAGGTTCTGAGCCAGTTCCGATAATGATGCAAGTAAGCGTGATGCTGCGGTAGATCGAGTGGGTAAGATGAGTCATATCAGTTAGGTGCCGTCCGGCCACTGCCACCGCCGTTGATGAAAGTGCGATGCATGGTTGAAGGCCACGTAGTGGTCACGTCTTTATAATGGCAAAAGTTTTTATATCTTCTGGCGATGTTGTATGCGAGATAGTCGGATCATACAGGCAACGGCGACTCTCAGCAGTTTCCGGCCAGCACAATAATATATATCAAACAGGCCAACGCTCTGTGCTCTTCGCTCGCTGCACAACTTGCGCCTACTTCCGAGACCAGCAGCTTAATTAGCACAGAGGGCGCGAGTCGCAAGGCCGGCAGGACATATAATAACACGTGCTGTGGACCAACCAATCATTGACTACATTCAATTATATGTTTGGCACGACTTAACTACTAAACCACCGTTTGTTTCATCAAAATGGTAAATTTATGAAAGAATCAAATCAGTATGGAAAATTTTTACTTTTTTTTTATTTATTATATTTTCCTCATGAATACTTAAATGAAAAGTCAGAGGCAGGAGACACCAAACAGTCCAAATTGATTTTGAATTTGAATTTTAAAAAATCATCAGGTATACAAAAACGAGCTAGTTTTCGAGTAATTAATTTTTAAAGTTCTCTAATTTAACATGGAGGAATGGAACTTCCTTATAAAATTAGTTAACTTTAAAAATTAATAACTCGAAAACTAGCTCGTTTTTGTATACCTGATATTTTACCTACTGATAGGGGATGTAGAGGAGAACATTTCAAATTTTTTTCATAATTTTTATGAATGGGATTTTTTCAGCATTGGGCCAGCTGATCCGTGTTATCTATGTTGACGTTAGGCTATGTGTTGACGTTTAGCTCTGGTTGCTAACAAAATATATTAAAATTTCAGGATAACTACCACTTATGTGATATAGTGTTTTTACGCTTTTGTATGTTATCCACACCCTTGTATGCTTTGTATATATATAATTTTTTTGCATTTTCTTTGGGTGAAATAAATAAATAAATAAATAAATAAATCTCTACCTTAACGTTAAACGATTTGAGGTAAACATAAGAACTAGAAAATGGAGGGTTAAACAACAAACCCTTATTTTCACCTCTGCCAAACTGCACGCACGATCATTAATAGTTATTTCATCAAGAGGCTTTAAACAATGTTTATTTTCCAAACATTTTTTTAAAAACATAATATCAATAAAATTTAATTATTAAAAATTGATGGCAATCTCACTTTTAACTTTTAAGAGACGAGCAGCAGTATTCAAAGGTTTATCACGACATAAAAGACCTTACCAAACTAACGTATATAAACAAAATTCATTGTATCCTGTAATTTACAGGTGACTTTTTATATATTTTATTAATTTACATATTTACTTTTTTACCAAATGGTACCGGTATATTATGCCATACATTATTAACAAAATACCATCCGGAAAAATATCCACAAATATTTATTTTATTAGCCATAAACGTTGAGTATAAATTTTTCTTTTATCCCTGCTTCATTTATAGGAATTATATAATTCTTTCGATGAATAAACCTCTTAAAAATTAACCCCCTGAGTATCAGATCAAATCACCACCAATGAATAATATTTCAACTCGAATTCTTGTTTGTTACACCTCTCGCGACTGTCTGCTCGAGGATATGGGGCATCGATCGCTCACAGACAGCTAAATAAACGAACATGTAGCGCCACACCGAGAAAATAGAATTCTGTCTGCCAAGTTATTATGCCTGTATGTGATTGATAATCCTGCTAGTATGCACCGTTAATACCACTTAAACTTGCATGTGTTAGTTAAGTACTGCATTTAAGTTGAATACAGATTCTTACCCCGTCGTTTTTGCTTAATTTGAATATAATTATAATATTTACGAATAACATGGGCCATTTAAGCAAAGACCGTGAATGAAATAGCTGAACATAATCAAGCTATATAGCAGCAAATGCACAGCTACAGCACTGTTGGCATGCAGTTCAGTTATGTAAAATTGTTGTAAGAAACGTAAGAAATTTTGGCTTTAAATTCCCATATTTTATGTTTCTAATCTAAAACATAGCATCACAGAAATTCGAATTAAGAAACCTCGCGGTCCTTTCAAATGTTAAGATTTTTAATTTTAGTATATTAGCAATGCAGATTTTTTTAGATTTGTTACTTCCGGGATATATATTTTATTTTTTGCACTATAATATATAATATTTATGTATGCAGGCACTATACATTAAATGATATCACGAGGGTGGGTGGCGCGCGTGCATCAAACTGCATTGAACAGGCACACACAGAACTTGCACGACCCAAGGTTACTGCATGGCATAAATCACTTAAACTTGTGATTGTTTGCTCCAGGTTGCTATAAAATAAATTTAATATCGATCGATCGAACCCAGCGAGCAGCGGGAGGAAGCGCAAGCAAAGCCTAACATTAGAAGAATAATGAGCAAACTTAACACGAGTCACCTGCATGATTGTGTATATTTTAGAAAAAAAAAAATATGAAGTATTTATTTAATTATTTCAAGAACCATTATAATAACTACATTAATGTATGCATGCAAACAAGTGACAAAATGACACGTGGGAGAAGCTTTCAGAAGAAGTATAAAGAGAGGGTATCAGGATAATCTCAGACTCTTATCGGTGCTTCACTCCCATTTTCTAATTCTAAAGCAAACAAGTAAAAAGATGACAAGATTGTGATAAGTAATGGGCACACAATAATAATGAAAAAAATGAGATTATACTTCCTGGTAAAAATCCATTTTAAACAACATTTCTAAGCAAGATCGGAAACCAATATAACTTTCAATTGCTTTTTTTAAATATTTTAAAAGAAATTTGTAGATATGAAAAGAAATTTGTATATATGAAGCTAAATGATGATGCAATGTTCATTTGGAAGCAATATAAACCATAATGAGAAACGTGTAATGCATTCTATAGCAACACTGTATGGTATATTGATTGAATGGACAACCTAAAGGTATGAAAATTTGTTATTGCAGAAATGAATAGAGGGTACCAAATTATGCTACTCTGAATTTTTTCAGATTTTTTTGAGACCCGGAACTATTTTAAAATAATGGACAACCTACATGAAAATTGTTTATTGCAGAAATGAATAAAGGGCACCAAATTAATTCAGAGTAGCATAATTTGGTACCCTCTATTCATTTCTGCAATAAAAATTTTTCATGTAGGTTGTCCATTATTGAAAGTTCTGTAAGTTATGTTGGCACCCCTGAATCGTTAATAAAAAGGATAGGACTGAGACGCCTATTGACGCCTCCAGGGGGCGTGGCCGCACTTTCAATAATTATTTAAAAATAGTTCTGGGTTTCAAAAAAATCTGAAAAAATTCAGAGTAGCATAATTTGGTACCCTCTATTCATTTCTGGAATAAAAAAATTCATCCATAAATTCCATAATATGTATAATAATAAGTAGGTTGTCCATTGTCAAGAAAAGGGACATGACATACATTTTCACCTGAGAATGTTATATACGTGCATTAAAATATAAGGAATTTTGTACTTAGCTTACTAGTCAAATTGTTATAATTGAATATGTTACTTCAGTTCCAACCGATAGGGCTTTTCTTTAGGGCCTTGGTTGGACTTTATTTGTACACCGTTTAATAAAAAAAGAAACTTTTTTTTTAAAATATATATGTAAATGAAGACAATCACGTAGTACCGGTACGTTAAAAATATCAGCGATACCTTTCTTGTCTTATAGGAAAACATCAATGCACATATTCTATATCGGTGTATACTGCATGTATACCGTACACCTCGGGAGAGTACGAATTTTAGCCCTGCTCTGTTTGTGGGCATAATCTATAATCTATCTCCTGCCAGGCATGGTGAATTTGAACATTTTAGGATGGCTAATATAGAGTGAATGGTACATTTTCCTACCTCCACAAAATAGCAATCTGCCTCTCTTCGTCTCTTGGTTTTGCAGTTTCAGAAAAACAACTGTCAGCGCTCCAAGGTGTACCGAGACGTAACAATGAATAAAATGTCTTTATTACCCTATGAGGTGGCACATTATTTTTCATTCAGGTGTGTGTATCAGTTACTCTTCTTATTTACCTTTCATTTCGTTGGACAAGCAGGGAGTATGTAGATTATTTAAGAGGGCTTGAATCCCCCAGGAGCCTCATCCTGCCTAGTGAAAGAGTTTTGAAACTTCTAAATAACAATACTTTCTGTTAAGCTCACACTTTCTGACGCAGAGTATAAATAACCCCCGTCACCCACATTACTGTGTCATGGTACTACAACGTCTGGTCCCGGCCAATGACACGATCAAGCGTGCGTGTGAGGGTGTGACCACACCTCGCTCGCAGCATGACGCGCTTTATCATGAGGACATGCACACCACTAAAAATGTTTACATGCACTCTTTCATTAAAATATCGATCGTGTTGGATGACATTCATTTAATGACATGCAGTATTTACATATAAATTTGTATACATCTCTTTGTTCTGATGACCGTACTCCACACATTAAAGCATAATAATGGAGTATTGACCTCAAATTTTTTTATTGCAGAAATGGATAGAGGGTGCAAAGTTATGCTACCCTGATTTTTTTCAGATTTTTTAGAGCCCGGAAACTATTTTTAAAAAATTATTGAAAGTTCTTTTTGTAACGTCATGAGACGCCGCTCCTTAAGAAAAAGATAGGACTTGACGCCGCGTGACGTCACAAATAGGACTTTCAATAATTTTTTAAAAATACTTCCCGGGCTCTTAAAAATCGGAAAAAAATCAGGGTAGCATAACTTTTCACCCTCTATCACTTTCTGCAATAAAAAAAATTGAGGACAATACTCCATTATTAAATTCAACAAATATAAAATATTTTATGTATTAATGACGACGTTTCACTGAATATTCATGATAGACAGTTGAGAAGTAAACACAAGGTGGAAGGAGGTGCGGGTAGTATAATATCAGAGACTAGAAATAGAAAAGAGACTAATAGAAATACTAGTATTTTTATTTTCTGATAATATATTGTATATAACATTGAAATTTTTATCATTTAAGGGAACAAAAAATACACTCTTTATGTAGTATCGTATGAAAACATTAAACACAACATTATTTTCAAATTTAAAAAAAAAAATCTATTTCTAATGAGAATTTCCATTTTGATTAACGCTGTTAAAAAACTGTTAAAAAATAAAGATAAGACAATTCTGACAACGCCATTGTGTTGCACGTAAAATTTTATCCTAGAAACATTAGAATTTTTTTCAATCTGACAATGTAACGATTTTCAAATTTAGAGATAGCAAAACACACCCCTAAATACACAAAAAAAAATAACTTTTTCCGAATCATAGGGTAAAATTTTACCTGCGCGTTTTCAAAATTGTCTTATCTTTATTTTTCTAACAGCGTTAGGTGCTCCTTTTCATTAAAGGCGGGGTCAGGTACATAAAATAATAACAGCTTTGAAATCTACAGGGTCGATTACCAAGATGATATTACCATATTTTTTTAAGGTCACCTAAAATTGATTTTCCATAAAGCGTTTTTAATTTCCCCTATTTGGGGGGGGGGAAGGATAATTAAACTGGCTAATTAAAACCCATGTCATTCAATTACCCGAACTTTTGTGCATACCTGTGCAAAAAAATCATGTTGATATAATCAAAATTGCGTTTTTAATTTAAAATCAAAAGTGATATGGAAGAGTCTGTATACAACGCAAGCTCATCATGCATGCCTGCACTGCATCCAGAGCTCTCAGTTTTGGGACTTTCTTCATCGAAAGCTATAACTTTCCTCATTGAATTTAATATTAATTTCCCTTACACATATAGGCTATACAGCCATATGAAAACAATACTGTCGTGTCATAGTCATACGCGGTTCATGAGATGAAATTATAAGTTCATTCCAATAATATTAATATACAAGACACAGTCATTGGAAATAATTTGAAGCCGGAAGTTCACGAATTTAAGTAGTAATTATAATTGGGATTTCCCCCGCTACTTAACAGTGGCGGCGCATGCGGCTGAACCAACTTCCTATTCTTAGCCACGCTTTCCCAGCAGCAGCAAGTATAACCAAACAACTAAGTAGCCGAGATTGTGACGATTGCGTATACTACACTGACGACACCAACCCCAAGAAATGTCAGTACGTGCAGCAGCACTAAACTCAGGCGTGGGTGAGGACCGTTTAAGGACCTGATGCCTCATAATTCATAATATTAAGGCTCTCCAGAACCGAATTGGGGGGGGGGGGGGGGCTGTCTCCATAAGGCCTTTAAATAAAATGGAGTGGGGGAAATGCCTACATTGCCCATGCTAAATAAAAAAATTCGGAGGGGGGGGAGGGGGAGGCGGCCCCTACAGCCACCCCTGGATCCGCGCCTGAGGCTTTCAAAGTTCCTTGCCGTACTTTAAGGGAGGTCTAATTCTGCAATGTTTTACTAGTAGTGAGCTACTGTCGTCGCCAAAAGTCGGGACACCTGTCGTTTTAATTGACGAATGACGAGTGGATTAATTCTCCTCTCTTGCATTGTGAGACATTTAAGCGGCTTTAAGAGCCGGTGATCTCGCAGTAACTCTGCGCTCGTTTTGCAGACAATTAATGTCAATAGACTTTGCTGTTGAGCTGCACACCAATATTAGTGCAAGCGATATGATGATTTCTTAATTTACTCGTGACGTTGTATTGCACTACATTAAGAACAAAATGACGAAATCCATGCATGCATTTGTCAACAATTACAAACATACAAATGAGCACACACAATAACATTAAAAGCCAAGTTATGAAAGGCAAGTTATGAAAGGCTTTTTTAAAAGTATATTAAATTTATAATAATAATCTATAATAATTAACAGTAGATCCGAGTTAATTTTTGTTTTTATTGCAGAAATGGATAGGGGGTGCAAAGTTATGCCAACCTGATTTTTTTCTGATTTTTTAGAGCCCGGGAACTATGTTTAAAAAATTATTGGAAATCCTTTTTGTGACGTCAAGAGGCGCCGCTCCTTAAGAAAAAGATAGGACTTGCCGCCGTGTGACGTCACAAAAAGGACTTTCAATAATTTTTTAAAAATACTTCCCGTGCTCTAAAAAATCAGAAAAAAATCAGGGTAGCATAACTTTGCACCCTCTATCCATTTCTACAATAAAAAAAAATGACGTAAATGAGGTCGATACTCCATTAGTATAAAATACATTATTTTTTTTTCTTTTATATCAAAGAAGAAAATTCGTAAAATTTGTAAGAGTTTATGCCATGATGAGGTATACGGATTGATTGAATGTCTGTGGTCTGGCAAGGTAGATAAAAGATACTAAGGTATGTGCCCCTCCTTTTTTGTATTAGATTACTATAAATTTAGCATTATCAGAAGCGTTCTTCCCCCATTCACTTTTATTTACCACTCCTTAAATAATTTTCTTTTTATTGTCTCCGCACTCGCGACCATGCAAAATGTATACTTTCTGCAACGAAAATACTCCCGACTTTCATAATGCGACCATGATTAATTCGGGAATGCATATCTATAAACGAACATTCTGACTGGTACAGGGTTGCAGGACACGGTAATCCAGATATCTCACAATGTCAGTGACCCCTAGCAATAAGACCTGTTGAGTGGTGACAGCCGATGTATTGTACAGTCAGTGCAACGCTTTTGACCATCCTGCATGTCAATTTTTAAATCTGAAACTTTAACTGAGGGTATAAATACTTGGAACGTCGCATACTATCCTGCCAATTCGCAAATTTGAAACAGGAACAGGATGATAAAACAAAGAGAGATTGTTGGTTTCCGGCTACTTCCGATTGCAAAATATAATAAACTTGACTGTGGCTGTACATATAATAACATATATTATATAAAGAGAGTATGAAATATTAGATGACGCGGCCGGCGCCACTCATAGCTGGCTGGCCTCTACACTTAAAACATGACAAATATAGCATTACGTCACCTTTCCTTTCAAGTTTGAGTTTCCTCGAAGACTTTTTATGACGCGACGGCGTCTTACACACTGTAGAAGAAGAATGATTAAGCCCTTGGTACCGGTACCAATCAAGAATACATGCACAGGAAAGCGTAATTCAGTTAATAACTTTATTCGAGATTGTGGATTACATAGTAGACTGACGCTCTTTTAGGTATGATTATTTTATATGATTTTTAATTAATTAATTAGCATTATTGCATTTTGTTTGCTCTCTTTGCTCTACGTAAAAATAATAAATAATATTAAGAAGTAATTTTTGTTTAAAAAAAATCCCAGTCGTGAGTCTATCTTATTATATAGAAAATTGGTACATTATAAATATTATAATATAATTATAATACATTAAATATGTACATACGCAAGGATCTAACAATTAAAATACTATCGCTTATGGACTGAAATTATTTACTTACATAAAAAAACAAGTCTTGCGCGTTTTCTTATGGACCGGAAATATTAGTCTCTTTTTATGTTATTGAGTAGATTTCACTATTATATACGAGCCTTTTCAATAGACGATGGTAAGTAACAAATTTTACTATTTAAAATGAATTGGCATACATGCAGGAAAACCTCGTTTTTCAGAACAAAATAGCAATCTTTGGAAATAAAACCATGCTGCTAACCAGGGCTATCTTTATTAATAATAAAGATGACCCAGTGTTAACTCAAAGTTTCTTTTTTGTTCAGTTGTCCACTTGACATATTAACCTGCATAATATAATAATATCAATGTTTATTAAGCAAAAGAACATAACATACAGTGATTATGAATGCATTATTACTGCAAGTTTCGCAGTCAAAAGGTGTGCGCCTCTAGTTATGGGATTATTATACTATTATACTCGTATGTTTTCTATTCAAAATTATGTCAATCACTATGTATTATATTATCTAAAGAAGAATTGAATCCCTAAATAGCCTCAGCCTGTATAAACAATACTCTGCAAGCTCGCACCTTCGACGCCGTGGGTATAAATAAATATCCTGCAGCACGTAAGGGGAAGCAGAGGAAGTTGCAACGAGTCATGCGCGTGCCGGCTCGATGACTCACCCGCATAATCGGCTCTTGCCAATAAGTGAACCCCAAAAATGAAGGTGCCACGTGATTGCACACGGACATGCAAGCCGTGAATTGCGTCGCCTTCATTACCAATGCTTACAGCAATACTAAACTTATAAGCCTTCATAACATTATAACAGTTCATATATAAAGTTATTACAATAAGCGTTAAGCCGGTATACGAATACCAAATATATAAATATTGTCTTATACGATGATTTAATTTTTCTTTTTATTGCATACCATTTTTCCCTACAAGAAAACTTAAACCACCACATGTTTATGTGGAAATGAAATTTTCTTCAAAGAAAAATCATAATATGCAATAAATAAATATAAACTTATATCGTGCATGCATGTGCACGAGGTATTACCATATATAGTTATAAAATACGTATAATAATATTCTGTTACGAAATAACCGACATCACTGTAAATATCGGTAATACACGCTAAAAAAAATGGGCAGATATATACACCAGCTTCATAATATATGATGAAAATATATATAAAATATATTATAACTGCAATACTTCCATGCACTTTCTCTATACAACTAGAGTGTATACAGCAATACAGTATTCTCATCAAATAAAAATCCACGAATAACGAGCTAATTTTTTTCTAATTAAAAATTTTATGAGCATTTTTTTTTTTTTTATTAAAAATTTAATTTATACAATTTAATTTTTTATACGTTGTATAATCATAATAATAATAATACTGTACAGTTCTTAAGGTTAAAAATTGGAACTCATATGTTGCAACAATTTTGAACTTAAGAACTGTACAGTACGTACAGCAGCTGGTAAAATAATTTTATACTATAATACAATATACTGTATACATAAAGTATCTTAGGAAACTTGTGACAAATTTCAAAACGAAACGAATATTCGAGTGACCGAATTACTAAATAATCAAGTAAGAACTTTTTTGGTGACGCTGTGGGACAAAGTGCACCGAGCATCATTTTAAAGGACAAATTAGGTGGTATTTCTGGTTCCATGCATGGCAATTTTCCACAAAAGAATTCAAAAATACTTCTTTTTTTGCGAGGACGAATGTATGAAAAATTTACAAGTAGTATTGTTTTAGTGCTGTGGTGCTATCGAGTATTTTATCATCTCCTTTAAAAAAAATGTGTCTGACATAACTGTTATAAGTTATAAGCAATTATCATATGGTCTCAAATGTCCAAAGTAGGGGCTCGTTTAACTGTATTTATTAAATATATATTTAATTTTTCTTATGAATAATTCCAACAACAAGAATAATAATATTAAATACACAACTATAACATTAATTTTCTTATAAATTTATATATATTATATTATCTTTGTTATATTATTTTATTCGCTGTATGTGTGTAACAGCTAATAATATTAATTAAATGCTAGCCGAGAAGGTCGTGTACACACACGACGGGCGGCTGGCATATTAGCACTAACATCGCTGCGCCGCGTGAACACACTTATAATGTAACATACCTCCCACTATGACGCTAATTACACTGAACACATGACGGGTGAACTGGCTAGCTTATTGGCACCAATAACACCAACAACGCCCTTAAATGGAACAGTGAACAAAATGATCCACGACGTGTCCGTGTTTTAGGTTTTCTAATTCTACATTTATAATCTATATTTATGTTAATTTCAAGTAATATTAATTAGAATTAGACATCTGTTATGTGATTTATGTAAAAATTGACGTGATCTATGCTGTACAGCCAACGATCGAAATAAAATTACTAAATTATTATTAATATTATAATATTTAGTATAGTAAATAAGAGTGAATTTTTATATTATAGACAAGAAACTAGTCCAAAGTCCAAAGTATCCTCGATAAGGGTGTAATTACAATATTCGCATTGCCTATATGTGCTTTTTTTAAATTTATCCATACCTGCGAATACGCACTCATCGGAAGGCAGAGGAGGGGGTGGGGTCTTGTCTGTAGAAACTCATCATTAGACAAGATTTCCATAAGCATGCTGCATCAAGACCGGCCACAACAGCATGCAGGGTATTTTGTATAAGGGACATGCTTCGGATCGATTCATACTGTATTAAATTGCACTAAATGGGTGACGTGTGCATTGACCAAGGACTTGTAGCTGGAGTGAAGTAAATCAACGAGAACTGCGCATGATTAGATTATAACGCATAGGGAATTAACAACCAAATTTCACGAAAATCGCGCTATTCGTGATACTGGGCTGAAAATTTCAGTACTTGCTAATAACATCATTTGCATCAACTTTTTTGGCGGATCCCAAAAAAAAGGTGTCATACCGTGACCTTGAGTGACCTTTGAACTTTGACCTCCGATTGATTTACGTTTGATTTTTTTTACAAGGAATCTAAGGCAGATACGAAAAACGTTTTCATTAGCAAATATGTTTGTACTAACACGGAAAGTAATTGTAAATTTTTGGAGAAGACCAAAGTCCATAAAAAACAAAATGGCGGCCGATGAAACTTTTATTGACCTGTTTTTTGGTATCTTTCTTGCTTATTTTAACCAAACTAGCAAACTTTTTAGAGTAAAATAGCAACTATCAATTGTCTACTATCATTACAATTAAAAAAAATCATAATGCTTGTTGATAAGAGAATAATAATTCGAGATATTGTAATTTCTACCGTCAAATGAGCACTTATTCCCTATGCTATTATTATATAATACGTTTTTTTCAGGGATCGGATGCAGATGCAAGATGCACACGGATGCGCAAAAATGGGCTTGCATCCGCATCCGTGCATCCCAGATGCACAGGAAAAAATGAATGCATCCGGATGCGCATCCCAGATGCACGGGGAAAAATGAATGCATCCGGATGCACATCCCAAATGCATGAAAAATAAATTTGCATCCGGATGCGCATCTCGGATGCACGAAAAAAACGCTTGCATCCGGTCCCTGGTTTTTTTACAAAATCAGTAAAATCCATACTTTTTGTGACAAAAGCATTTAACATACAGAAATGATTAATTGCATCATATAAGAACCTTAAAAAATACTGTACTCTAAAACCACCCTTTGACCCCTGGTGACCATTCAAAATGGCGGGATGCTTATATAGATGGTTGCAATTATTTAAAAAGGGTCCCTAATTATTTTCAAAGTGCAATGTTGCCAAATATAGCACCCCTAAATACCTAAATCTTATTTGACTTTTTTCAGTTAAAATCGTATAGTATAATTCATGCTTTCTGAAAGTGGAGCTTCTAATTTTCAAGCATGATTAATTAATTGGGGTCACGAGAACCAAAGAAATAAGAACCCTTCTCCCCTCCACCCCCCCAAAAATTAAAACATTTTACGCCTCCTGCCCAGGGTTTTTTAATCCATGATTGACTCGGGGAATTAAAATTATATTTTTTTAGGCCATAGTCAGTGCATTGAAGTAATTGCAGTTATAGTAACCATTTGTCTATTTAGTACGTATTTCCACTAAATAAAAGTTAAAACTAAGAGTAATTTTAAGAAAGAGTGTCCCTAATTAAAAAAAAAAAGGCTGCGTTTCCAAGTCTTCCTAAAATCTGAGTAATCTATTTCTCGATAAACAAGCCCCTCGTGCGGGCGAGACTGAAGTAAAGTCACAATCACGTGGACTGTGGTCCTCCGGCCCCTTCCATTTAATAATATAAAAATGTGATATACTTTACGGTTTTTATTATATTATTTCAAACACATTTTTTTAAAAGGGAGGAGAGGGGGAGGGGGGGGGAAGAGGGAACTGAAACTCGGAAAAAAAAATAAAATAAAGTTGCATATGACATACATGGTATACGCATTCCTTAAAATATTTGTCTATTTTCAAATAACTATGGTATTATTTATTATTGCACTTAATTTTATACAGCACATATCTCATAATTGCTTCCTATATAGATCAGTGTCTATTCGGACCTGAATATTTTATTTATTTCACCCCTATTTCAATTCACAATTCAATTAATATTTTTATACATTATACGGTATGTCACATTCATAGAAAGATGGTTTAGGCAAAAGAGGCACACTCCATCAATTAAATTCAATCACTCCTCGGTTGAACTTGAAAGTAATTGTGGCAAAGAAAAGTGTTTCAGAATGCTGCATGTGATGCTGATTATCATATAATATGCATGTTAAGATAAAGGAAACTATATTATATACCAATAATGATAAAAATGTGTAACTACACTCCTTAATTGTCCCACTCTTTATATTATACAAGACTGTATTATTCAGGACATATACCTGTACATTTGCTCTTTACATTATTTTCATTCTACAGGGACAAGTAATTTACCAAATTTATTACAGCTAGTTACTTCATGTAGTCATGACAGCATACAAAATCATGTATTTTTTATTTATAAAAATTATAAATTCAACTATAAAGCTGCATGGACCAATTACCAATTATAGCTTCTTGATTTTTTTCATTTCACTGACTCTACATGCAAGTAAAGCATGCAGCATTATTAAGTTAAGTAAACCTTCTTTTTGTATACATCTTCTTTACAGCAAATTAAGGGCTATTTGTAATTATATGAAGCGAAATTTGATAATTTATATGTTTGTTTGTTCATTATTATTAATTTTCATTTCATATTCATTTGATTATCCATTTGTTTGTTTATTAAAACAGCATATTTGGAAAGAATGTATACACTAAATGTGTGTACCCTAACACATAATATATTATATATGTATATATATAATATTATATAAATATAAATTAAAAAAATAAATAACGATTGACCTCAGTTGAAACCGGAAGTAGGAAATTTCCGTCGAACGGAATCGAATGAAACAAAATTTAAAAAATCGAGGATGCTCTAAAACTTAATCGCTGATGGTTTGAGCAAATTCAAGGGGGCGGTTTTCTCACAATAGCTCCATTTCCAGTTTCCGTCCATTAGGCCAATGTTAAACTTCTGCTTCAATTTTCTCAAAACTGGTCGAACAGATCCACTTCAAAAAAATTAAGCAACCTTATTGTGGCAAGCTTTAAGACTCCTGCAAGTCTCATTAAAATCAAGGGGGCCGTTTTCGAGATCCAAATCAACTGAGGTCAATCCTTAAATGACTCAAACTGATTAACAATGCAGTTTACAAGTTATTATCGGGAATAGTCTATGGTAAAAAGTGCCATTCTTGGCAAAATAATTTCAAAAGTAGCATCATGCTACACTTTCTAAGCCGAAGGAAACGAAGTAATACCGAAGTAATAGTACGTATTCTTTATTACATGGTAATACCAAGATTTTTGAACTACCAGGTGTGTATATGACATTATTATTTTATTTTTATTTATACTTCAAAATGTACGTAACACTATAAACATTTTAAAATTAACTATATATTAACTATAATATATAATAACTATAACTATAATACACTATTTTCAAATCACTTAATAAATTAAGGTATTAATATTTATTGTAATTAAATATAAAACTCTTGTATTTCAATACATGTTGCAAATCTGCAAGATTGCACGTTTGGCAACATGGCATTTCTAAAAAATTAGAGACAATGTACAATGCGTGTCAATCATAAAACTTTTCAAATTTACAAGATACGGCTGTAAGAAGCGGACGGAGCTATAATATATATCGCATTGACTGTTCTCCATAGTAGGCGCCATTTTGTGACGTCACCATAGGTCAAAGCGTCAGTGTCTTTGCTTGTATCCACTCAAAACGTTAATTGCATGTTCCATTCAAATTCAAATTCAAATTTTTATTTCGATCATAGGCTGTACAGCATGGATCACGTCAATTATTACATTAAATATGTAACATACTTAATTCTAATTAAAATTAGCCTAAATTTAATAAATTTAAACACATATACCCAAACAATATTTAAAATATATATGATCTATAAAATTAATACAATAATTAAAATTGTGTCCTTTTAAACATCACATTAGCACCATAATATATTTAACACACAACTTTTAAATTCAATTAAAAGTCTATACATCTTGACAAAATAATTAGTTATTTTAACAATTTACTAGTAGTAAATTAGTTATTTTAAACTAGTTATTATTTAAATAACTAGTTAGTTATTTCCATTTCTACTTATTTACGAAGTTTCCAACTTTTGTTACTATAATTAACTCCCAAATTAATTTTTAATAAAAATACTAGAAAAAGGTACCATTTTCCCACTATTTTCAAAATTTCGCGGCAATTTGGCAACACAGGGCTTTGAAAAAAAATCAGGGACCTTTTTGATTTTATATTGAACCATATTTCATTTACAGTTTTTAATTTCACTAATTATGTTTCAAATTAAAAAATAATTACGAGTCTCCATGGCCGCCATTTTGAAAGGTCACCAGAGGTCGCGAGGTCAGGATGCGAGCTTGTATATATCATATATATATATATCATATATATATATCATATATATATATATATATATATATCATATATATATATATCATATATATATATATCATATATATATATATATATTTATGTATGTATATATGTATACAGTATGTGTGGCGATTTTTGCCATTAATTCCCTAACTAATCATCAGAACTGTCAATCAACGCTAGATGTGTGAATCACTGATGAGTGTTCATTTCAGTAACGGCATTCGTCAACGTATTAATTGATTTGCAAATTATGTGTTGCCACATTTTGCAAAGCGTGTCAACAATTTACAATGCATATTAATTAGGTTGGCCAGTATTACAGCAGAACAATGCACGTTATGCAAGCTTTTAAATGACAAGTAGTAACTAAATGCTATAGAATATCACAACAATGTGTTCTTGGCAACTCCCGAAACTCCCGATTGTAATTATGTTTACACAACGCAGTACAGTAATAAATGCGAATAATAATTTGAATATTTGGAGAAGTGAAGGAAGTGATGACGCAAATGGATAGCATGTTCGCATTGCCTTTTATACACAGACACACAGTGGCAAACAATTTACTAGTTGAGTCCATTTATTAGCTGCATTTCAAATTCATGACAAATCCTCAAAAAGAAAACAAGGCAAAAAAAAAAAAAAAAAAAAAAAAAAATCTGATCTATGTAAAAGCCTATACAAGCTACAAGATGCTGCTGTACAGTCTGGCCATATAGTCTCTACATATACACTATTATATAGATTACATATATATTATATAGAAAAACCCTGACAATTTTCAATTTTAAAAATGAATGGAAGGACCACCAAGTTTATACATATCTAAATACAGTATGAAGTTTAAATGTCACACCAACTGACGGCGCAGCGCTGTCGACGAAAAAAAAATCAGCATGCTTTTTGCTAAAATTTTATTTCCGAAAAGCATTAAATATAAATATGTAGTATTTCCACATTATGTCAGCCAAGGTGCAGCGCTGCGCGGCAACAACTGAGTCACAAATCACATATTTAAATGCTACATAGCTTGCAGTTAACTCACTCTCGGGAGTGCATATATATGTAGTAATAATGATTAATCAATGCCACACGAGCGACCAACAGCAAACAACTTCTCCGCATCTTCTCACCATTCTCGTGACAGCACCGCGCGACCGCTTCAATTACAGCCTTTAGAGTCATTACAATCCCACTACTTACAGCAACCACAACAGTTACAGAAAAGCTTCAGCAACCGCAGCAAACTTCATTTTTTTTGGTACTACCTTTTTTTTTTTTTTTTTTTTTTTTTTTTTTTGCAGTTCTATTAACACACATAACAAACAAAGCGTAACTTAACTAACTTCGTATTTTTTTCTTGTTTTTATTATTTGCTCTTTGAAAAATATAATAACAAACAGTTTTTTTTTTTAATAACTTTAATTTAAAATATCACAAGTACATAAAATTGTAGGATTTTAATGCTAATTATAAATGGAAATAGAGGCATCACTACTTCCAGGATTCGTATGAAAATACATTCACGTGAAATTATCAACTCGACCTGATCAATACATTCACATCTAATATCATAATTATATTATATATGAGTGTCGGATTGTTAAGAAGAGCAAGTGGAGCGGGCTCAAACTCAATTTCCGCATCACGTTTGCAATCCTTGTTGCTATAGCCTCGTCCTCAGGTCATAAAACTTTATAACTGTAACATGCCATGTAAACATAACATTATGTACTTGCATGTGTACTTCATATCGTGTAGTGCAGGTGCTAAAGGTTAATGAATATGTTGCATTGCGAATCAAATAATAATTACATTTTACTGTATGATTTTACTATTAAAATTGAATTCGTGTAACTCTTTGGAGATCCTCCCCCATGCACAATTGCAAATCTGTATCTCCAAGCTGCAGTTCCAACAAAATAGGCAGGTGTGACATTGTTGACAAAATGTGACTCGTCGTCGGATGATACACGAATATTAATAATATAAAAATATTAATAATATTTATAATTTGATGAAATATAAATGTGCTGTACATGAAGAAAATAAAATTACCATACAAATACTTAATAATTGCAAACATAACGTTTGTAAAATGAATATAAAATTTGTTTTAAGCATCTTGGCCCATATGAATCGTTTGAACTTTCTTATAATGCTTGAACCTTTTCCATGTTTTTGTTTAAAAAAAAATAACATTTTATGTATACAATGTATAGTACGCGTAGTATTGTACAATGACTGCACATGTTTGTATAATATAAATAATATTTTCTTAATTTTTAAGCTGTGTATGATTTCTTTTTTTTTTCTACGAGTTTTTTTGTTGGCGGCTTTTTGTATATAGTACTTAAAAAAAAGTCACTTCTCAAGGCCTGTAAATTCATTAAATGTGTTGAGTAAGTTGAGTTATTCACACCTTGCGGGCAAAAACAATAACACCAACACAATTGTATTATTAATGTTTTAATATATATTTTATTATCATACAGTTTCAAATTGTCAGTTGTACGACACTGAAACATCGTTGTAAATCATGCGATGTTTGAACTCGTGCATTAACTCTTAACACTGATGCAGGAAAACTAAATAGAATCAAAAACACGCAATTTTAATTACATAATTCAGTAAACATAATTACACTGCACGATCGATTCGTTACAGTGGTAGTGTACAAAGCTAAGTCGACACTTGCCAAGCAAGTTGGGCTGCGTCACGCATCAGCTAAACTTTCATTGAGTGACCAATAAATTGCAGTACTTTGAGTGACCTTGGTCATGGTCGAATAACTCGTAACCAGTACCTACAACGGGATTCAGATATTGAATAATGTCACTGCCGTGAGTTAGCTGTTATATGGACTTGAAAAGCCGGATAATTGATTGGAAAATGCAACAATTACCGAGAGGTTAATCCCAAGCAACGAAAAGTACCTGCGGCAAGATAAACTGAAGTAGCACCAGCAGTCGATCGCCACCATAATTAAATTCTTTTTTTAATCATATGGATTCTTATATAGACGTGCAGTAAAAAATACGCGATTTTTGCTGTTAATTAATTTGCTGCGTTCAATAAACGCGTTGATTTAAAAATTTTAGACTGCAAATTTGTCGTGCACCACTTAAATAATACAATAATCATGGATGAAGATTACAATTTGGTCCTGTTTTGATGGTCAGTTACTCGCAGGCAACTCGATTTTAATATCTTCCCACGAGATTGTCTGAACCAAACATGTGGGCTCAATTTATATACGTAGTAACCGTTGTTACAAACTTTTACAGTATATAGAAAGGAAAAAAAAAAAAAAAAAATGAAGAAAGAGGAAGGCTAGATCCTGTTAAAGAAAAAAGGGTGCGCAATGTTTTTATGCAAGCAGCCGAGAAATTTTCAGAGCCAGCTGTTGTTCTTAAAGCTCATGTTCCTTGTAGCTCTTTTTTATTATGATGATGCTGATAATATTTTTTTCTGATTACTATATAATATATATATAATATATATATATATATATATATATATATATATATATATATATATATATATATATATATATATTTTATAAGTTTTATTACACTCCCTAGTATTTACATTCATGTACACCGTTACCATCACTTAAATCAAAATCTCGTGAATCAGAGTCGGATTAAAGTCGTTATCTCTTGATGCCTTGATGCTGTTATTATATAATTTAATAATATACCAGTATGCTACGATAATTATGATTAATACGTGATCAGTTAGTGCATAATCAATGCAATATCAATTCGAGACACTAAAAAGAAATTAAATAATGAAATATAAATATTGAAAAGAGCCAAACAACCAAATTAAATTCATACAATTTTGGGAGGGACTACATACTGTATACAGGCTACATTGATTGATGGATGAAAAATTATCAAGGAGGGAGGGAGGGAGGGTTAATCTGCAATGTTAATCTATTCATTGAGAGGATTAGTCTCAGACGATACACTGCTCTCAGTTTACTACGCAAATGTATATTCCCATATAAGCTACTCTATCATAATCTGGGGAAGTGATAATGCTGTGCTAAATCGTTTATTTATACTACAAAAAAGATTTGTGAAAACAATATAAGGTTTTAAAAAGATGGAATCCTGTAGAACACATTTTTATGATTTGAAAGTGTTAACTCTACCCACAGTATTTACATCTTGAATTGTGCAATGTACTGTATAAAAGATTACACCCAGAGTCATACGCTCAAGTTTCCGACATCTCTCCTTATGATACCAGAAACAAATCCAAAGTTGTAATAAAAAAACATCAAACTGCTTTTTATAAAAATAATCCATATTACCAAACTCATAAAATCTATGATTTTTTACCCGAGTCATTGAGGGATGAAATTAGTGATAGTGTATTTAAAAATAAATTAAAAACTATATTAATCAAAAAAGAATATTATAACATAAAAGATTTTTATGATGAAAATTCAAAAATAACGCAGGAGGATGTTGCAAACTGGAACGTTGCTCTTACGGATCAACACAAACAAAAAATGTTATCTTTATCTATGGCTCCGAAATAAAGACAGTAAACATATTTTAATATCTGACTATCAAAGTGTTATGTGAACTATAGTGCAAAGTGTTATGTGATCTATTTAATAGTGCATCAAGAAATCATATGTGGAGATAATAAATAAATTATATTAAAAAGAGTGAAAGTGATTTTGAAAACTTAAACTATTTTTAAATATAAGGTAGAGATAATACGGATCAGCTGGCCCAATGCTAAAAAAATCCCATTCATAAAAATTATGAAAAAAATTTAAAATGTTCTCCTCTACATCCCCTATCAGTAGGTAAAATATCAGGTATACAAAAACGAGCTAGTTTTCGAGTTATTAATTTTTAAAGTTGACTAATTTAACATGGAAGTTCCATTTCTCCATGTTAAAGTAGTCAACTTTAAAAATTAATAACTCAAAAACTAGCTCGTTTTTGTATACCTGATATTTTACCTACTGATAGGGGATGTAGAGGAGAACATTTTAAATTTTTTTCAGAATTTTTGTGAATGGGATTTTTTTAGCATTGGGCCAGCTGATCTGTATTATCTCTACCTTAAAATCATTATTTTGTGTAAACCTAGGTATGTTAATTTTAGTTAATTTTAATTACATTTAAGTACCTGTTATGTATGATTTATGTAACAACTCTGACGTGATCTATGCTGTAAATCCAACGATCGAAATAAAATTATTATTATTAATTCGTTAATTCACCCTTTTCCCATTATATTATTTAGGATATTATATACAGGTAAGGGAATCAAAATTTTATGGAACTATATTAGAAAATAGAAATATAATTAATTAATTAATTAATTAATCTTACTAATTAATTACCAATAGAGAAACCAACACAACTCTGCATTGTATATATATATATATATATATATATATATAATTATATATATATATATCGTGACGTCACGAGACGCTGCTCCTTAAGAAAAAGATAGGACTTGCCGCCTCGTGACGTCACAAAAAGGACTTTCAATAATTTTTTAAAAATAGTTCCTGGTCTCAAAAAAATCTGAAAAAAATCAGAGTACCATAACTTTGCACCCTCTATCCATTTCTGCAATAAAAAAAAAAAAAAAAATCGAGGTCGATACTCCATTATGTACAGTATGCATATTACAAGTTTACTGTACTGTAAATTACACCTGCTTGATAACATTTTTTTTATTGTTTTGCTTGATGAATATAACCTACTGCCGAGCTGTACAGTAAACATTATCATAGATACAGTATAAGATAATTTTTAACATGATAAATCATGAATTTATTAAAAAAAACTACTGCGGAAACTAAAGAAAATAAGGGTATTGTTGATTGGCACAGCTAGGAAATAACATTAAGTACTGTATATCATCATACCGAACTAGTGTACTATGCAATCTATGCATATAATGGACAACCTACATGAAAAATTTTTATTGCAGAAATGAATAGAGGGTACCAAATTATGCTACTCTGAATTTTTTCAGATTTTGAAACCCAGAACTATTTTTAAATAGTTATGGAAAGTGCGGCCACGCCCCCTGGAGGCGTAAATAGGAGGCGTAAATAGGCGTCTCGGTCCTATCCTTTTTATTAAGGATTCAGGGGTGCCAACTTAACTTACAGAACTTTCAATAATTATTTAAAAATAGTTCCGGGTCTCAAAAAAATCTGAAAAATTCAGAGTAGCATAATTTGGTGCTCTCTATTCATTTCTGCAAAAAAAAAAAATCATGTAGGTTGTCCATTAAGTAAATTAACCAACAGCTGTATCGACTGTATCATACCATTTCGTAAAGCAATGACTGTTAGGTCTACAGACCAGAAGTCAATACATCAATCAATTCAATTACCATTTCATACCTACAAATATACAGTAGATGGTATATTTGAATACATACAGTACGTATAACAGATCTTACTTGTTGGTGTACCTCTAGACAGTTCAGTCCAAACTGAATGGCGCCGCATTTCAGCCAATGAAAAAGGCTAGAATGACTGCTAGCCACCTTTTCATTGGCTGATATATCTGGCGCCGTCTAGTCTACTGAACTGTCTAGAGGTAAACTATATAAGATCTGTTATACTGTACACGGTTGCATAAGAAAATTTAAACTGTATAATTGATTTACTATGCATAATTAACTAATTAATTTGCCAATGTTATATTTTATTGAATACTGTACTTTACGTTATACTGTCCAGTATGATAGCTCATGGCGACTTATTATTATAGCCTCATTACAGGTCACTATGTCTAACTATAACATTAATATGGATTTATGGAGCTGACAGGCAAAGTACCAGTGAGTCACCTGTCTGGGCGATCAAAAAGAGACAACTCGATCTTGACTCTTCATTGCAAAATACATATCATATACACACACACATATAATATACATACCGGTGTATATTACAAAATAATAAAAACAAAATAATATAATTATGCATAATTTATGTATTTTGCGTTACAGTACTGTACCTTTTGTCACTATATTTACTATTGTTATAAATTACTTTTAATACTGCAGACCTCACTTATTATTATCAGATAAGCAGTGTGTACACATTACATGCATACACCCCTGCTTGCGGCTATTGTGGGTATTCCACCATTTCCACCACGGTGGTTCGCTTGCTTACAGCTCTCAGCCCCTCCCTGAACGTAAATACTAACACTCTGAACATCCACAAGCCCAGAATCCAGCAAATTCCACTCCCTCGCCGTTTTTCTCAAGAAAGAATACTTGCCCATATCATTTTTGCTTCCCTCATACTCCAACTTCCAATCATAGTCCCTCCTACCCTTATATATAACGCCCTTTCTCAGTATGATTGCCAAGCTCCTCCCAGCCCTTTAGGATTCTAGTTATTTTATACATTGTTATCAGTCTAGTTCTAGTATCCTTCTTAGACTATAGATATACTGTATAATATGCAAATGCATTGCAGATGTATGCATATGCATACACACAGTATATTTTACATATATATAATATATATATATATATATATATATATATATATATATATATATATATATATATATATATATATATTACAGTATATATAGTATATATGCATATATACTGTATACTATATTTATGCATATGATACTGTATAGAATGCATAAATATATAATATGCATTATTATCCGGATTACTGAATTCAAATAATATTAAAATATAATAAGAGTATGATACAAAAAATAATGCTATGTGATGATATGTATGCATACTGTGTATCATACTATGTACATACAACATGAAGAGTGAAGATAAAAAGGAGCAAACTATTATGTATCCCATTTTTAGTGGAGTCAAAACTGTATACATACAGTACGTAGTCATAGTAGTGTAAAGTATCATATGCATAAGTGCATTATGATACAAATGCCAGTATGATATGCAGACAGTACATACCGGTAGATACAGGATACACTGGATATGCATATGATACAGTATGCATATGATACGCCAGTTCGTTACCCTTCAAAAAAATAAAAGAGAGAAAAAAAGTTCAATGATTCTTACCTCTTTCATCCGATACAAGTATATCACTTCCAATAACTTTTATTAACAGGAAACAAATATAACACAACACACAAGTCTTTTTGAATCTAACCATGTTTACCACTCCAACCAAATCCAATAACCATATGCGCCATTCTACTCCTTTCAACTATTCCATAATAAGTTCTCCTTTCTCCCCTGTATTTTTTCCTCTCCCCTTCGGTCGTTGGATGATATCCTCCCACCCCTCCCACGATCCAGCCCCACCAAAAAAGATGATTTTAACTTAGTGCTGCCATCTAGCAACACAAAATCAAAATACATTCTTTTGTACACCGTCTTCGTGTTCAATAAAAAATAATTTATATAAAATACATTCACAGAGATTGTCCTCTGCTCCCCCTTTTTTATTACCATATTAATAAAAATATACATGATGTATGTGTATTATAATACTCGATTTACAAAAAATTTTTCACAATATATTAATTATTATATATATAATTATATATTTTATAATTTTTATTCCGTAATTTTAAGTTGTCATTTCTCCCCTAGTTATATTATATTGTATTTATATAATTATGCCATTTACGGAAAAACTTAATTAATTTTGAATATGAATAAAATAATAATTACTTATTGGTCATGCATTTATTTATAAATATTATACTATTTATAACCTCACTGCAACATATTATTATATAATGTGCTCAAAAATATAATATTGTGTCAACCTGTTTTTTTTATTTTTTAATAAATTAATATTTCGAAGATACCGTAGCAATACTGACAAGCTATAATATAATCGTCCCGGGTTATAATGCCAGGGGAGGGTCGCGTGACATCAGATCAACGCTATGAGACAACTACACTAGCAGTGTAACATTTAACTTGGTTACAGTCATGTTTGTAACGCTCTCAGTCATTGGTACGCGGTTAGTAACGAAGGACATCACTGGCCGACCTGAGCCGAATGACTTCCGAGCGATTCCGACCATAACCAAGTTAAATGTGATGGCTAGTGTATAGCAGCATTATAATTAACAACGCTTCCTCAAGATGACTTGTAGCAAATGATGCGAAGCTGCCAAAATAACTATAGCAGCTTAGGTATTTGTAATACACTGAACTATATAGTGTTGCCATATTTCTTATAATAATTTAAGAGTATAAATCATAATAACATAAGTAACTTTCACAGTGTGGTAAGACTTGTCCATGTTTTTTTTTTTTTTCTTTTCTTTAGTAATTTAATTGCAACCTAGCTATGATACTTCAACTTGTTCACATAAAATTTAATATTCATTCAGGGCCTTCAGGGGGGGCATTCACGAAGCACTTTAACCCACTTTAGCCTCAATTTTATGTTATATCAAGTTCTAAAGTGGGGTTTAAGCTGGTGCTTCGTGAATGCTCCCTATAAGTACCAGCCATGGCATAGAATATATCATATTGTATTTTCAAATCTAAATTTATATGTCATAGAACAGTTTATTGGAATTAAAATATAAAGAATTAATACATAAAGATACATTGTTTCGATTTTATTCATCTTTTGAAAACAAATAAGTACATCCAATCAGTGAATAGTTCAAGATTTGGACCACACAAAAGGGAATGAAATAATATTTTGATGGTGAGAATATGTTTATAGTTTAAATGCATTGTAACTGCAGACAACATGCTAAAATTTACTGATATGAAAGAAAACCTTTCATATCATAACTGAGAAAACAAAATTCTATGTACGTGCAAACATTGACAAGAAAAAACATTAGGAACTAAATAAAAATGCATTTATCCACAGTTATAATGGGCACATTAGTAGTTATATTAGGTATTAATATAATCTCTAAATCTATGAAGAGGATAAAACATTACTGTTAAAACAGTACGTATGGTAATTACTTTGAAAGCACCGGGGAATCTGATTAAGTGAATCAGAGACACGGAATAATGTTATCAGTGGCGCCTTATTAATATTTTATTGTATTGCATATTTTCCTTACTTTAATTCTTGTATGATGGACTTCACACACACACACACACAACAGGGACACATTATACAGAGACTTTAAGGGAGAAATACTTTTGTACATCATCTGATTTAAAAGTATGAATTATTGTTGATAATGAATATACACTACATTAAAAGGTGCAAAGCTTTTTTATTCTTGTATATGATTAATCTGAAAAATTTGCCGTCTCCTTGTGTCAACAGAAGATTTCTCATGTATGTGATCTTTTTTTTTTTTTAAAATATTTAGCATGCAAAATAATATTAAATATAAAATTAACATAGAGGGGAGAAAAATAGAGGATTTTAACTTATATTACGCAATATGTATGACACAGACCTAACACAAAAAGCTATAATTCCACAACATACAATTTGTAAAAATTTATCTACTAATGTGGCAAAGCTGCCTAAATAAGGGAAACAATTAAGTCCCTATTCCGAGAGTGTTTAACTATAGTACACTTAAGCTTGAAACAGAATGCTTACCTATATGCTAGATCATTATTCTGTAATATCCCGCATGCAGTAACACAAATATCCAATTACAAAAATTTAAAACTTTTCATTTAAACTGATTTTCTTTTCTTTCTTCTTCTATTTAATTTTTTTACATGCAACAAGTCGAAAAATTAGAGAAAATAAAGTTTCATGGAGATGTGACCAAATACCAAACACTTCCTAACTTCAAACATCTCCTTGTCATTTACATTTTACTTACATACATAATTATCATTGCCGGCAGGACTACTAGCCATAAATGATAGTTGTCAATAAAAATATCACAGACTCAATACAGTCTTTTGACCTGGAGCCAATTAATCGCTTTGGTTGTAATTTTAGTTCTGATAGGATGCTAAGGTTCATAAAACCGTAGTTAGTACCTCAAATGGCCAAAAGAGAACTGTAAGGGAAACTGTGTAAGAATATTTTATCTAAAAAAAACTTCTCAATTTTTTAATCTAAACTGACTTTTGTTTTTCAAGTCACTTGTGACTGATGTTTGAAATTAGGCAAGTTGCAGTAGGAATAGGGCCACCCAACCAAGGGTTTGGAGGTTGCCTGGCTGCTTACTCCAAGAAATGATTCTTCAGGTATTTCATCATTCCAAAGGTGCGGAAGCGTTTCACACCTGAAAGCAGAAAGAAAAATCAGGGTAAAATAGAATGTCTGGGAAAGTTAATTGTTAGGCCATTGTGAAGTTATGTTCTCCATCTTTATGCAGTTTTTAATTTGAAAATTTTAATACTAAAAACTACCTTTTGCCAAAGTAGCATACATAATTGCTGAAAGTCATGGCACACCAAAATGGTTGCGGGATAAGGAAAAATATATGAGCAGTGGGTGGATGGAACCATCTTAGATCCATCCCCACCCTTTTTTTTATTGCAAAAACTCCACCTCCCGCTTTTATTTATTAATTTTTTAAAGTAAAGGGTCTACTACAAAAAAGACAACAAAATAATGAGTTAGTATTTTTTAAAAAATAGTTCCAGTGCTCCTACATATGGAACCGAAATCCAAAAGATTCCATCTCACATAGGTTCTCCACAAAAAATTCCAATGTCAGAGAGAACCCGTAATTTAGCATGGGACCTTACCTGAAAAAACAACCTCGAATATCTCGAAAAAATAAACCATTAGCTGGTATGAAAAAAATATAGCCATGTTCTATGGCTCGAGCTTTAACCAAAAGTTGTTTAAAAAACATACATTCTCGAATCCGTTTTCCCGTCATAAAATCACAAAAAAACTCTTAAATTAACATGTGAAAATTCCTTTATTTATTTATTTATTTTTTTTTTTCGGAAAAATGGATTCGAGCATTTTTTTTTTTTTTATTATTCGTTTTTCTGTTAAAACTTGGGTAATAGAACATCATCATATTTTTTTCATACCACCTAACGGTGTATTTTTTCGAGATATTCGAGGTTCATTTTTAGGTAAGGCCCCATGTTAAGCGACGCATTCACTCTGACTTGGAATTTTTTTCTGGAGAACCTATATGAGATGGAATTTTTTGGATTTCGGTTCCATATGTAGGAGCACTGGAACTATTATCAAAAAAATACTTACTCAGTTTTCATTTTTTGACATCAGCTGATAGACCCTCTACTTTAATGCTTATTCCACAATGCATTATCAAGTGCACTAGAACTAAGGTACTACACAGTAGACTTACCAAATACTTTCTGAAGCTCATCGTCACAGATGGCAAACTGCTTATTCTTGGGGTCCTGTAAGCACACCAGGCAGGAGCATTAGCGACAAACGAAACTATTCCTGTTTCTTCCATCATACAAGGAGACATAAGAATCGTGTGTCAATTTTGAGCCCTCAAACCTATTAGAAAGATTCAGGTGGAACAGCATTATAAAGTGCATTAAAATATTATTGTTTTAAGTGCTATTGTCAATCACACTTTCTCACAAATGCTGCCAGTTTTTCAAATACAGCCAATAAAAAGGCGGCCAGCTGCCACATTGTCTTTCAATTGGATACATTTGAGAAATTGGAGATATTTGCAAACTTTTATGAGAAACTTGAGCACTTACAACAATAATTAAGAGGTGGCACATATGGTACATATGGTAATAATATTTCATGCACTTTGTAACGCTGCCCAACCTGCATTTGTGGGCTTAAAATTACTCAAAATTGATAAACCATCCTTGTTTCAGTAGTGATATACTATTTTATAATTTATTCCACCCAATAGCATAATATACATTAGACAAAAATACTGGGGGCCAATTACAGCAAAGAATTAATGGCACTCTCTCACAGAGTAGTTACAAATCTTTGATTAGCAATAATTTATTTTGAGCTGTTAAATTATTTATCTTTACAAATATGGTGTTTCATTCAAACGCTGAGAAATTGCTCAATATTGTCACACAGACTAATGAAATACAATCCAGTAGCACTGATGATGATGTTCCAATAAATAAAGATACCAAAACATTCATGAATGTTTATTTATTTTTCATATGAATGAGACCAGCAGTTGAAGATGCATTTTCAAATTTTCGAAATGTTGATTAATACACCAATCCTGCTGCTGCCATTTATTTCCTGTACAGGTACTGATTTTAGTACTTCAACAATTTTTCTTCGTTTTGCTATTTTAATTTTTGGGAATCAGTATTTGTATCATTGTCATTTTTAGTGCTATAAAAAGGGGTCATTTATTTGGACTTTTGTATTGTTAAGATGTGAACAATGAACTTGACGGTAGGGGGAATTTGGGCTGGCACTTACATAGAGGTTTCTCTCCTTGATGATGCTCCAGATCTTGCGCACCACCTCGTGGCGAGCCATTGAGTCTTGTCCCACCACAGTGGCCAGCTCAGGAGTCAGGGTGTATGCCCGGGTGTAGCCTCCGCCACCTCGCTTGGCCTGCATACAATAGATTTGTGATTAACAATCTTTTCTTCATAAATTAATTAATCCATTTTTGCAAAATTCTCATCAAATTTACTGAAAACAATTGCAATCAGTAGCACCAAGCACGGACATGGAACTTTATGAAGTCAATGGTGTTTCATCAATATTGACTAACTGAAATTGACACAACCTCTTAAAGGCCCTATGACCATTTCACAGTACATATTAAGTACACAGTACTACCTCAGTATGATACGGCTGCATAGAAAAATTTGCTTTATCAGCACGAATATCAGAGATAATGAAATGGTACCTGTGACGTCACGTGTATCCGTTCTGCGGCGACGGTATAGGGTAATATCTGCAAAATATAGGTTCCCTCTAGCTGCAACCACGGACATAATTTTAATTCTGGAATGTTGAAATTTTACCAGGGCAGTCTTGATAGTATTTGTCAAATATCCTGAAAGAACTTTGTTGTTGACATTCACACAAACCGAGTTATTGCAGTAGCAAGAAGAGAAAAAATGTTGTATAGGAAAACAGTGTTTAATTTTTGGCTTAACTTGCTACTGCAATAACTCAGTCTGTGTAAATGGCAACAACAAAATTCTTTCAGGATATTTGACAAATACGTACTACATAAAGACTGCTCTGGTAAAATTTCAACATTCCAGAATTAAAATTATGTCCGTGGTTGCAGCTAGAGTGAACTTATCTTTTGCAAAAATTTCCCTAAACCGTCGCTGCAGAACGGGTACATGTGACGTCAGGAGTGCCTTTTCATCGGCTATTATCTCTGATATTCGTGCTGCTGGAGCAATTTTTTAATGCAGCCGTATCATACTGAGGCAATACTGTGGAATGGTCATAGGGCATTTAAGGGCATTGGGTGTAGCACCGGTAGTTGGCAACACTGACGTATCTTCACCATGTTAATTTTTGATCATTGCTCCTCGGAGTAATTTTTGTGCTAGAGCTAAGCTGATTGCTGTAGTATCAAGATAATTAGTAGCCCAAGTGCACAATTTGGCTAAATAAAGCCTGATTTAGAGAAAGGTATTTTTTTATATTTTAGAAAAATGCATGTAAATTTAAAAAATTACTAAAAAATACTTTTCTTTAAAACAGGCTTTATTTAGTCAAATTGTGCACTTGGGCTACTAATTATCTTGATACTACAGCAATCAGCTTAGCTCTAGCACAAAAATTACTCCGAGGAGCAATGATCAAAAATTAACATGGTGAAGATACGTCAGTGTTGCCAACTACCGGTGCTACACCCAATGCCCTTAAAACCGACATGCAGAGTGGCCCAGCAGTTTAAGCAATCTTATTCAGTGTATAACAGTAAAACTTTATGCGAGGCAATATATCATGAAGATATTGCACGGCTATTAATTCAAAACTATCCTTCTCTACTATTTTGATGAGAATTGCAGTTACAGGTAAGCAAGTAGAAAAGAACCTTCTTTAAAACAATATAGAAAATATTTGTAAAAAAAATCAACTCTGCTAATTTCATGTTGTTCTCAATAGAGGCTTCAAGTGATGCGCTCTCGCTGCGCAACTGTTTGTCGTTAAGGTCCATCTTGCACTTGAAAATGAAGCAAAGTGTTTTTTTAACTCTTCTCGGTTATAAATCAAGTAAAAAATCTAAATCTTGAATTATCTACTTTATTTTTCAGTTTGGACCTAAGTTCCGTAAAGGAATTTTCCCTGAAAAATCTTAGTCACGTTTTTTTTACATAGGTTTGGTATAGCGGGTGGGAACACCGAAAAATCAGCTGACTTGAAGCCTCTATAAGAATTTATGTATCTCATGAAATCCTCCTTTCTGTTTACTAAGCACATTTATATCCACATTTGGCATATGGTATTATAAATTGGGGTAGTAGAGAAGATTTATTAAACAGGGTTTTTGTGCTGCAAAAAAGAACTTTAAGAACCACGTTAAAGTTTCCCAAGGGACAATCTTGCCAAACTCATTTTAAAAATAACAAAATTCTGACAGTACCATCAATATTCGTTATGAAATGTGCTATGTTGAAGACAACACACTGTGAGTTTTATATACAGCATTGTGATATACATAACTATTCAACAAGGAATAAAAATAAAAATGTTACAGAAAAACACAGCTCTAAGTTATTTGAAAGCAGTAAATTTCAGACTGCTAAAATTTATGATTTCCTCCCACTTTCTCTAAAAAATATTGAAAACAATAAATTGTTCTACACTAAGTTAAAACAAATCTTAATCAATTAAGAGTTTTATTCCTTGAAATAATTTCTAAGTAATAAACTTCCTGAGGATGTAGTAACAATGTAAGGAGCTTTGTGTCATGATTTGTATGAAATGCATGTCACAATTAGCGCTATTTTATGATTTATCTTTGATTTATATTGTGTGTTTTGTTGATGTTTGTTTTGTCCGTCTATTTTTTATTTCCAGAATTGATTATTTAATTCCAATGTGCTTTTTCCGTCATCGGTACGTATCATACAATCATACAAGGGTTCAATTCCCAGCCGAGTTCACACTTTTGCTTTCGAACGCTTATACTTGTACTTGTATGATACACACCTATGACGGAAAAAGCACATTGGAATTAATTAAACAAACGTCATCTGATAGAGATAACCTTGTCTACGGACTTTAAAAATCTAAAAAAGTATTTGAAAAACAATTGATTATGGCGTGAACCTATTATGTTTGTCTTGCACAACCTAAAAATTCAAATAAATGAAATAAGATAAAATTAAAACAAAAACAAAATAAAAGCAGTGTAGTTTGGAAAGAGTACACTTAAACTGCAGTCGTACGAAAGCTCAACAAAGATAAATATAGTTGAACAGTTACGAAGTCAGTCTGATGGCATGTCAGTCATATATGAGAAGTTATGACAACTTTAGATAGTCTATTTTTTAATTTGGCAGAAGTGTAATTCTTTTTTGGGAAATATGTTTGGTTGCAGTTCTGCATTACACATAGTGATTACAATAGTTCTTACTCCACATGAATCACAAGTCCTGCACTTACGCCTGGAGCGGCCTTCTTGGCAGGGGCAGCAGCTGGACGACGACTCTTGTTCCAGTCCTCGTCAGAATCATCACTGTCGCTGCCCTTCTTCTTGCCCTTGCCTTTGCCTTTCTTGCCTGCCTTGCCCTTCTTGGCACCACCGGATGGGCTGTACTCTTCGTCACTGGCGTTGTCCTACAAACAACAATTAATTATAGCAGCTCACCATTACAAACTTAATAATTAAAGTCCAAGTAATTTTATATTGATGATCTTTGTGGATATACTACATGCAGCATCTTGACACAATAACTGAAAGCTAAATAGCAGCACAGCACTGACTGCAAGATCCCTTGTATTCTACATTACAAATTTAATGAGGCCTTTCTTGGCTACCACCCCGTAGTTTATCTACTACATATCAGGAAGATGATCTATCAGAAATCTGCCTGACAAGCGAACGACGGGTGTGTGGTGGCACTTACGCCTGATCCGTCCTCACTCTCTTCGTCACTGCTGCCTTTCTTTGCTCGCTTGGCCGGCTTCTTGGCAGCGGCCGTACGCTTCTCTTTGCGCTCTTCTTCTTCCTCCTCCTCCTCACCCTCGCTTTCCTCATCCTCCTCTTCATCATCATCGTCATCCTTTGATCGTTTCTTGACGCTGCTGTCCTTGGCCTTGCCGCCGTCCTGCTTCTTTTCCAGACACTCCATTACCAGGTCATCAACCTCCTTCTTCCTGAAAACAAAATAACAAACATGGAGTTAGATTAGCACTGCAATCAGTCTTTATTGAATAGCTGAATTTCAGTTGAATAATTTTACTTCCAATATGGATAATTAACAAAGTTATTTGAGTGTCCTCCTCTCTCTACCACCAGTGTTGCCTGCGCAATTGCCCTTCGACTCTCAATATTTATTTATTTAATTTATATAAAATCAAGAAATCGTCTTCTGAAGACCAAAATTTATTTAATTCTAGCATTAACATATTATTATGTTACAGAAACTTATACTATTATGCCTGCATATATTTATTATCCGGTGTTCCTTTTAAGTACTGATGTAATGTAAAATAAAATATGTTTATTACTTGTGGCACTCAACTGAAATTTGAATGCAATTGTAACAAAGCTTAATATGCTCCATAAAAAAAAATTAAAAAAAATGAAAATATGTCAATAAATAGGATAGGTTCTTGAATTTTTGTTAAATGCTACATTTTTGGAAAAATAATTAAAAATTTAGTGGCCGTATAACAGCTTACATGTGGTTACATAAGACCACGCGGATGGCAACAAACAAGTAGTTTCTCTCTATGTTCTAAACAGAAAAATGACTTCATTTCTGACAAACAAAATTATGTTCACTCAAATACATACTTTCTTTCCTTGTTACCAAGCGAGTGGTTTAAAAAGAAAAACAGAATTATTGACTAAGTACTGTGGAAACTTACAATCCTGTATTATGAAATTGAAAATCTTGACAATTTGGATTTCTAATGCCACAAAATAAAAATGTTGAGCAGGGCCTGTTCAGTTAGAGGTAGTGCCAGATTCATGGAGAGAAGACACAGTGGGGACAAGGGAGCCTCTTAGAGGAATTACCAACCCACCTGTTGCCTTCTCCCTTTCTTCAAGCTCCTCCGAGAAATTACAAGATTTCTCACCCCTACCCCTACCCCAAATGACCTGAGTCTTCCCTCTGATACAATCAACAAAGGCAACAAGGAAGTAAAGAATTGTCAGGGTTTGTCACCTCTACTCAAATAGCAGACTGGATCTCACCTTTAATTGTTATAAACTCTACTTCACAATAATCTAAATAAATAAATAAATAAATAATAGTCAAAAATAAAACAAAATTGTGAATATGATGTTCACTTTAACTTTAACCAAAAAACATGAATTGTGATTTTAATACAGCCATTTGTGGAAAAAAAAAATAAATAATAAGAACTGTAAATCTTCAATCACTACGTTTACATGACGGTGTTTAATGCGTATTCGTTGACGACGGATAATGTTATTCTTATGAGGCTTCATCAACGAATATGCATTAAACACCGTCATGTAAATGTAGTGAATGTTAAATACTGTACAGTATCATCAGTTTCACTTGATTTTTTTCATAGGAAACTGGCCGTAATAAAATTATTTTTTTTTGCGTTTTTTGGTTAAAGCTTGAGTTGTATGCATAGAACATCAGGGTGCATCACCATATTTTTTATATACTGTACCACCTATCTTGGAACTTCAGGCAAACCGAGGGTTCTGATCAAGTAAAAGGCTCTATGTTAAATAACGTGTTAAGTTTGAATTTGGATTTGGGGGGGGGGGGGGATGGAGTTGGCTTTACCTCTAAATTTAACTACTAGAATTGATGAAAATTTTGAAATTTTGTTGTGTTTATGTTGTGTTTGTTGAAAGAAATCACTGTGGATTTTTTCTTCCCGAGGGTCTGGAAACTGAGGGCCATGAGGGCTGATGAAGCACAAGATAATAAATCTCTACAGAAAAGCATCAATTTCTGCACTAATTTTGTGGTGAAAAAAGATTTCATAATAAAAGCACAAAAATCCGGTAAAAAAAAGGAAAAATGTACAGTGATTCTAAAGAACAAAAGCATATCTTACCCTAAAGCTCCCCCCTCCCCGTGCGGCCGTGCCAGCCCTGGGTCCCACCCATGGAGCAGCCTTTTTTGCTCGCAGACTAATGGAGTATCGACCTCAAATTTTTTTTTATTGCAGAAATGGATAGAGCGGGCAAAGTTATGCTACCCTGATTTTTTTCAGATTTTTTACAGCCCGGGAACCATTTTTAAAAAATGATTGAAAATTCTTTTTGTGACGTCACGAGACACTGCTCCTTAAGAAAAAGATAGGACTTGCCGCCTCGTGACGTCACAAAAAGGACTTTCAATAATTTTTTGAACATAGTTCCCGGGCCCTAAAAAATCTGAAAAAAATCAGGGTAGCATAACTTTGCACACTCCATCCATTTCTGCAATAATAATAATAAAAAAAAATGAGGTCGATACTCCATTAACATGTTAACTTGTTGCATGTAAAGACAATTTAGCTATATATCTATCTAGTTAAGTTCCATGGAAGCAGAACAAAACACATGCTCAACATTACAAAGAGAGGAATGGAACTGAAATGTGACCGATTCATGAAAGAGTTATCCAGAAAGTTATCCAGCTTTCTCACTAATGCCACTGATTTTATAGACTGGCACTAAACGTGGTGTTTAATGAGAAACCTGAATAAATTTCTTCGAATTACATCCATTATGCATAATATACAGTATGTATTTTGCATTAATCTCCCACTTCACACGATCAAAAGATTATATTTAAAAAATTAATTGCTTAGACTTTGGACTATAGAAAACCATTTGAGGTGAGTCTTTTAATTACAAATCCAGGAATTTCTACCTTGCTAAAAGGATCACTTGTTTACCTGGAAAGCGACTTTTCTTGAAAGTAAAATCCTCCGATTTTAAGTTAGACGACTTAAGAAGCTAATAAAGTATAGAAAGTGGTGTTGCTTACTTCATCGTGTGAGATTTAGTTTTTATGCTGTTTCTCAGTTCTTCAATTTTAACAGCAGAATTTTAAGTATGAAGTCACATTGTCTTCATTTCAGGACAGAGTATAGAAATGGACAAACCTTTCCGTGAGATCTACTTCCAGCTTCTCCTCAATCTGTTGCCGCACTTTTTTGGCAGACGTTGTTGTAAGATCCGCATCCTTCAGAATAACTGGGTGAGAAAATTGTCGTTAATTTTTTTTTTAACCATGCTCACATAAAAAAAAAAGAAAGTACGCAGAGGAATTTACTACAGTATATTTATAATGCTTATTAAAACTTATTTCCTTTTGCTATAGCAAATATACAAACAAAATGCTTAGTGTACACTCCATTCAAATAAAAAGGCTCAATTAATGTTCCCACCGAAAGTCAGTGATAAAAATATTCAGCGACGAAGAAGTATCAGATATTCGTTGAATGTTATATTTATAACCATAAACAGTATTATAATTTTAGGCAATGTATCCATATATTATTACGCATAAAGCAACATGACATAATAATATCATAATATTTATCATTTATGCTTAGTAAAAATATTATGCATCCCAGTAAACACAACTCTGTCGGTCCAGTGTTGAGACTGTTGGGCCAGTACTGTGCCAACACTACAGAGTCCGTCCAACACATTTTGACACCCTGTGTTTACTGGGATCCATAGTGCTAATCCAACCTGTCCTGTAAGCAAGTTGGCACATATTAATGTATGCTGTGTAATATGCATAATATAAATTACAAGATGTTTAAAAGTGCGAGAAAAAAATATCCGAGACTGTTGCTGAAAACATTAAAAGTAAGCTCAGCATATATAATTTTTGTATTATATCATGGTTCTTATATAAAAATAACAAATTATTAATTTTTATTTCGAGTTTCTATATGAAACTATGGTCGCGCTCAAGATCGTCTATAACTCTATACACGATCTTGGGTCGCGCTCTACCATCATGGGCCGCGCTGACATTTCTGGCGCGAAGTTTGCAAGTACAAATCTTAACTTCAGAGAAAATTAATCTATCACCTTTAAGAATTTCTGAAATGATGGCGTATAAAATCTAATTCACAAAAATGTAAAATATATTTTAACTATGGGCGCTACCATTAACAGCATCAGAAAATTTAAATAGCAATTTTGTTTGCAGGCCGGCATGGTTAATGTCAGGCCGGTTTTGAACTAACACGTTATTTCAAAAGCTCTGAAACTACAAATTAATAACAAAATCTGAGTGCACAATAATTATTAATTTTTAATTTTCAATTTTTCTTGAATTATGTTTTTTTTTTACTGCAGAAGTACACAACATATAGACCATATATTCATCAGCTAAGAGAAAAAGCGTCGCTGAAGCCATTTGGTTACGTTCTTTTGCACAGGAAAACAACATGAAATAGATAAAAGTCCAGTTTACAAGAGAGAAATGCGAAAAATTCTCATCTGACCCAACTGATTTTATTATCTGGAAACCTTGAAAATATTATTTGAAACGATGTTGCGGTATTTTTAAAACATAGGAAAGGCTACATTAATAAATAATCATATCTACCGGTAATTTCTTTTCGGAGAGCGTCTTTCGAGATGTCTGCCATCTTACAAAGTGTACATACAATGGGGCCAACGTAACAAAGGCTCAATAAATGTTCCCATTTTCCGGTGATAAAAATACTCAGCGCAGAAAGAATATCATTGCAGATATTCGAGGAATATTTAAGTGCACATTCTCTTCTAGTATTAGTAATAATTAACTTAAATTTTTAATCTGTACATTTTAGTATTAAAAATTAACCTCGCGCGGCGTATATAATATTATAATTAATTAAAAGCACGTATAATATTTTTTTGCCCTCTTGTAAAAAGGAATTATATTATACTTTTATTACTTAATTAATAAAGTATAATTCGTGTATGTTGAATTCGTCTAATTTAGTATATTTTCTGAATGATTAATATACTAAACTACATGATTAAATAGTTTAATTAATTGTATTATAGTATACCTCTTCAAATCATTTCAAGGCATTGCAATCATAGAGGGTTCTCAATATATTATATATGTCACTTTTATTTTTTTATTTTTTTTTTATTTTTTTTACTTTGAAAAAAATGCTATTTTTAGAAAAAATTCTTTTCTATATAATTTAGTATAATAAAATAAAACTATAAGTACGTATAATTAATCTGTAATTTAATTAGTTTCTATAGTATATTAATCATGCCAGAAAAATTATACTAAATTAGAAAAATTCAGCGTATAATATTATAATACGATCGAATTATATACTTTATTAATTAATTTGTAATATGTATATTAAGTATAATTCCTTTTTACAAGGGTGACTATTTACACAAATGTACTTATAATCAATATTATTTAAATATTAACTAATGAAATTGGTTAAAGCTTAATTTTGTAATCTCCGGCATAAAATGAAAGATATAGTACAATTTATTTTATAATTGAATTGAAATTGAAATAATCTTTATTTAGCTTAATTTCGCTATTCAGTACAAATTATAATTTTTATAACATCTTAATTGACATGTACTAAATTTTCCTGTCTATATGTCTTGTTCTTAATTAATTGTTACTTTATTTTTATTGCAATTATATATGTGATATATTGGTGCGATATATATATATATATATATATATATATATATATACACATGTAATACATATATACATATACATATATTATATATAATTATATATAATATTACGACTCTTTCGCGCCCAAAGTCATCAGATCAATTGAAATTATTAATTATAACCATAAATTTTTTAATAATTCTACCAAATTAATCCACCATTATGCTAAAATATTATAATATGATATACAAATTTATATTTATTCAAAATCTAACTTTCACTTCCTTTATTTGGTGCTAAAAGTGCATCAGGTTTCCAAATAAAAAGTGTTATACTTAAATTATAACTATATATATATACATAGGAACGTACCGCGTTGGTTACAAAATTAAATAATTAATATATATTATATTATCGCGCGTTTTATAAAATAATTATTTAGCAGTTTAATTATATTTATATAAAATATAATTTTTTTATGATATATGTATATTATATGCAAATGCCATTTTGCAGGCTGATAATCAGTGCGATCATTTATTATATATACAGAGTATATATATATATATATATATATATATATATATATATATATATATATATATATATATATATATATATATATATATATAGTATGCCATAGCATTCTAGAATTCCTAATTCTAGAACGCTATCATGAGTATACATATAATATATATAGTGATACATATATATTTTATATACTGTATATATTATCAGATGCATGAATGGGGTATACGTACCTCGATCAATCACGCGCGTACGTACGTATACTATTAATTACATAAATTATTATTAAATATTATATTAATTAAATAATATAATATATAATATTTCATAATTATTTTCATATATAATTTATAATCATTATCCAATTAATATCTCGCGCGATCGTGTTAGTTTTTTATATAACAAATTATGATATATCAAGTACTTTTAATTATATAGTTTTCAATATTTGTTAATTATAATTATTTTTATTTATTTTTTCATTCCTATATATATGTGCCAAAGTTGAAATTCCATGTAAAACGGCGAATATTCCTCATATCTATCATAACAACTTTAACAGGGGAAAACTCGACCTATATAATATTATCATATATTTTGTATAATATATATGTCACGATGATCCTCTGCCTATCCTCATTATATTATAAATATTCTAACTCTATTTTACTATATACGGTCGCCGATTAATAGATATTATATAATATGTTTAATAATAAAGGAGATGAAGAGAGAACACCGAGCTCACATTACTTCTTATTTAACTTATTATAGTTTATTAATTCAAGTTTACAATGATAAAAGTATTACAGATTATTGATACAAACAATGCCAATTAAGCCTTACAATTGTCTTTACTATAGTCCTGCCATAGTTATGTTAAGTGTGCCCGGTCCTATCCTTTTCCTGCATACTCTTAACTTACCAAGTATAATAGCTGCCTGCCGGCGCCACGTACTCTACAACTCCTGATATGCGGTATGTCACATATCGTCCGTATCGTCGCTCGAACGTATATTACAAAAGAGGTTACACTAGGCCGCCTGTCTTTTCGGGACTTAGGGTCCGCGTACAGTCAAGGTGGCCCAGGTAGGAACCCCGTCTGATGGTGGGACGTGCGTCCTACAGTCAGGGGAACCTAATCCAGGTTACGTGTACATGTTTATGTGCTGGGGCGTTGCCCCATGTCGAACCTCGAGCGGGTGTCCCATGTACTGCTGGTTGCCTATTCAAGTGGAGACCCCAGGTCCCACTTGGGCGGCGTAGTTGTTTGAGTATTTGTGGTGTGTAATGAATTGTTAGTGTTGCCAGTACTGCTCTGTGACTACCCTCCTGAGGTCTGGTCTCCTTGGCTTATATAGTGCTTGCGTCGTGACGTCACCCATTATACGCGTATGTGAGGGGGTAGCTTTAACCCAAAAGCACTGCACCTGGCTGACCGTCACGTACGCACCTTATGTAACAATGAAGGCGAGACATTCCTCAAGTAGAGAGCGTAACCAATCGTAATTATTCATGGCAAAACTCAATAATATATGCTGGTGTCTTCAATACCTCCAGCCCTAATTAAAACAGTTTTCCTACAACTTTATTAGAAATAGATCAATCTAAAAATATGCAAGCATATTGCTTGTTATGCATGTCACCACGTGACAAATAATTTATTTAATATTATATATGAAATTTATATATGTTCTGTTAAAGTAGACGAGTGAGCGATTTCATTTTTTGGAATATTTTATTTTCTAAAAATTATAGTTTAACCTCTGCCGTCTATTGAGAAATGAAACCAAAAAATTCAATCTCACAATATATATATAGCTTCACCACAAAAAAATCCCAAAGTTGGTGTTTCGGCGAGGCCTTTAACATGCATCCTTATGGAAAAGAAAACAGCTTTTTACTCCAACTTCGTGTGAACTATGGTACCAATTAAAAAATACGTACGTAATCTATAATGAATTCTTTAATGGATTTTCAAAAAAAATACATATATATATATATATATATATATATATATATATATATATATATACGGAAAAAATATTTACTTTTTGCGGGTTAATTCCCATAAGTATTTTCAATATTTTTTCCGGATAAACGGCTCCGTAAAATATATATATATATATATATATATGAAAGTCCATTTTAAAGAATTCATCATAGACTACACGTACCGTATTTTTTAATTGATAACATATAGTTCAGACGAAGTTGAAGTAAAAAGCTGTTTTCTGTTCCATAAGGATGCATGTTAATTTTAGCACTTGTGTGTGGTTCCCCAGCAGGCTTTGGACATCGCTTTGGTCCCTTGAGAAAAAGTAGAGGTGTCCGTCCTGACTGAAGTTTTCCGGTTTTCCACACGGTTCCCTCAGTCTCACCTCAGCGAATGCTGGGACAGTGGGACGCGTAACAGGCCGTGGCATCCGTTCCCTACCCGGCATTACCCCGCCGCGAGCTGTAGCTCTTAGGAGTATATCTTTTGTAAAAAAAAAAAAAAAAAGGCCTCCGAAACACCAACTTTGGGAATTTTTTGTGGTGAAGGTATTTGAGATGGAATTTTTTGGTTTTCATTTCTCAATAGAGGGCGAGTTAAGCTATTTTTATTTTTAGAAAATAAAACATTCAAAAAAATGAAATCGCTCACTCGAATCTACTTTAATTTTACCGCGGCAAAGCAATTTATATTATTTCAAATTTATGTAAGCAGTTAACTCTACAAGAAATTCAAAATTGATAAGTATATATAAGGGAAGAAATTTCTCCCTGGCCTAGCATATATATATATATATATTAATTTTGCAATGAACTACGTGAAGTTCACCGGTTTCAATAAATCAAAATACGCTCCTTTGGACAGGGTAAAAAAAAATTTTTGTTATACTGACAATTAAAGAAATGTACAATGATGAATGTTATATTATTTTATTGTTAACGTTGTTAAGGTATAACCTGAGAATTTGTCTGTCAAGGTCAAGAGGCGTGGCTATAGTGGCAACACTGTTTGCATTGGATTACGCATAAATTTTTAGGAGGGGGTGGTGACATCAGTCCTTGAGAACGTTGCCACATTTCTCATCACACATAGGAAACGATCATCGCCACGGTTCAAAATATATGAAAACAATCCAGAAAAATAGTCTAAAAAATTAGGTTTTAGTAAAAAAAAAAGTAAAAGAATCTGTTGTATAGTTTTTTTGCAATGCTAATTAACAAATTTAACATTGGAAGGATACAAAATTCTCATTTAAATAAATTAATTACAATTAAACCAACGGTTAAAAAATTCCGAAAAAATTCAGAGCTAATTTGACGATTGTTGTGAGTCCACCAAATTAATTTGAAGAAAATCTGTTGTAGCGAATTTTTCGTCTAAATTTCTCAGGTTAAGCCTTAAACTAAATAAGGTCAACACGCGAGTTAATTTTACCGATTTGAAAATTAGACCAATTAATTAACACCCAAACAAAATTATGTAATTAATTGATAAATTAATTGAATGAAAATTTGGTAGCCCTCAAATTTTAAAACATTTCATTATTAGTAAATTTAATATTAAAATTAATTAAAATTTGAAATAGAACATTAAAAATGAAGATAGTGAGAGAAATGTTAAAAAAAATGTAAAGGAGGGTAACCGCTTCAGCTTTTATATTTTTATAAATAATGAAAAAAGTGCCCCAAAGTCTGTGCGCTCGTTTTGAACGCCAACAGTCGAACCGGCCAGAACAAATAGACGGTGTATGTTGTTGAAATTTTTTTTGGTACATTATTTTTTTTTACATTATTTATAAAAACATAAAATCTGAAGCGGTTCCCTTCCTTTGGCAACATGAGAATAAAATCTGAAAGTAAGCTACTCTGAAGTTTCAAAATGAATTTAATTCATGGATTCTGTGAGGAGAATGTCTAGAGTTGAAGCTAGGGATATGAGAAAGGACGGAGAGTTATTTGGATGAAAGGGTCTGAAGAAAATATATATATTATATTTATATAATCAAAATATGCATATTATCTACATAAAATAATGTCATAAAACTTATAATTAATAGTAGCGAAGCTTTATATAATAATTAAAAAACCAAAAAATTCTCAAAGTAATTAATGTAGACACATGATTTCATTTTATTTGAAGAGTTTCTTAATTTATAACTATTTTTTGTGTAGATTTTAATCCCTAAATTAACCTGTTCTACTTTCAATAATTTTTTTACAAATATTTACAAACACACATAAAAAATACAGATTAGTAATTTTGTATGCTATTTATTTTAATTTATACATTTATTACATATAATAAATTGAAACCATTAATTAAGAACTTTTTGCATGTATATATATATTATATTATATACAAATAAAGCACTTCATACTATTTTTTAAAATTAAAAAGCAGTGCTAAGGAGGGAAAAAAAATGTTATTAATTTATATACAGTATAAGAGTATTTGTTATAGTAAAATTGTACAATCCACCCTTAACCTCCAATGCAGTAACATTCAGCAGAAAATAAATGGTTCTTCTGAACGAGATGGGGCAGATGAAGTACAATATTATAATTAATCCCAGGCATTGTGGTCAAATCCATAAATTTATTTTTTCAAAAATTAAAGTTGATTTTAATTTATTTCATTAGTATCAAAAGCCTGAAAACTAAACATATTATTTATAATAAGATACAATGAGACTAATGTTATTTACATACAAATTTTCATCAAAAGCAAAATCTCACAAAACAAACTACTGTATAATACATATTATGTTCAATCCATCCACCAAAATAAGTAAAGAATTAAGAGTCCAGTAATTGAAATACTAGCTATAGGACAGGAAAAACATATAGCAGAAAAATAAAAATTACATATTATTATACTCTGTCAATGAAAATAATATAATTTGTACATACACACTTACTTGTTAATAAGTAAAATAAGATTAGAAAGCAAGAATGAGTGATAAAGTGAGCATCACAAGTTTACAAGTTATGCTGCATGCAAGCTTGAGCTCAGCTCATGCAGACAATGTCTGAACCTTTTTGGCTGCAAGATGGCTCATAGAGTATGGGTATATGTATATATATTATAATGATATTCTCCGCTACAATAATGATTGCTACATACATATATCAAGCTCTGAATAGTAACCAACAAACTCATGGTGTTCAATTCTCTCTGGCTCTAACTCTCACGAGGCATATATCCCTGGATTTTTTTTACAAACAGTAAGTAAGATTCTAACTCTTTAACTGTATATACATAAATATGCAGTCTTGCCTTTAAAAGTGAGTAAATGAAGCTGATAATTAATATTGCTCATTAAGCTATAATTTTACTATGTACTGCATTTGATTGTGTTAACATAAGAACACCATGGGAATAATATAAGTGGATTCACAAAGGTTGACAAATAATATTGTAAAAAATGTTAAACTTTTTTGTTTAGAGTAATAAATTCAATTATTCCAATTTGCAGATTTTTTACATTTCATAACTACTGTATATTAATTTTGTGCTCTTGTTAATTATATGAAAACAAGCAGTACATGAGTAATGAAAAATTAAGAAATCAATTAATGGTTTAAAATTACAAGTTATACCTAGTTTAAGAAAGACAGACCAGTTCCGAACAGATGATTCTCTGTCCATGCATCGAAGCGAGCCACCATCTCAGGAGACATGGTTGCCTTCCAATCTCCAACTTGACCGCTGCGCATGAAAGAGCCCTTAGCGATCTCGTCTTGGCTGATGAGGTTGTACTTGCGGTTTATCTCCACTACGTCTTCGTAATTCACTGCCGGGTTGCTCTTCATGCTGGCAAAGCTGAGGTGCTTGGCCAGTGTGGCAACCTTAGCAGGAGACAAGTCATGGCCCAGGAATGAGGCAGTTTTTTCAATTACACTAGGTAAATCCTGTAATAAAAGCATGGGGTTTTAGCAGGGTCTATTCTAACGAACACCAACAAACACAATATTTTTTTTGAAAAAAGGCAATTGTGATTTGATACCTAAGGGGGGGACCTAGATTTTTGGTTGGTTGGTTGGTATTTTGGGGCAATTGACACATTTTGGTCATGTATGCCCCCACCTAGATTTTTGTTAGAGGGTAAATAGCAAAATGTCACTATAAGAATTAATAAAGTACACATTAAACCTATAAATATTTGTCAGAGAGCTATCTCAAATTGTGTGTACTGTAGTGTACATCGTAAAATGGAGTATCAACCTCAATTTTTTTTATTATTATTATTATTATTGCAGAAATGGATAGAGCGAGCAAAGTTATGCTACCCTGTTTTTTTTCATATATTTTAAAGCCTGGGAACTGTTTTTAATAAATTATTGAAAGCCCTTTTTGTGACGTCACAAGGCGGCAAGTACTATTTTCTTAAAGGTGAACTGAAGGGATTGCTTTTTTTTCCCTTTGGAACCTTATATTACCTATCCCATCCCTCTGCACTAATTTTTTCATGGCAGATACTTATTGTGCTACTGTAGGACAATTAGTGAAAAAGTGAAGTTGTGACGTATCAGCGACGGTTGGTTGACTTAAAACTCACCGCGGTGAAAAAACACACGAGAGACCGCGGAAACTGCCGAGGGAGCGGCGATCGGCACTCTCTCGGCAGTTTCCGCGGTCGCTCGTGTGTTTTTTCACCGCGGTGAGTTTTAAGTCAACCAACCGTCGCTGATACGTCACAACTTCACTTTTTCACTAATTGTCCTACAGTAGCACAATAAGTATCTGCCATGAAAAAATTAGTGCAGAGGGATGGGATAGGTAATATAAGGTTCCCTAAAGGGAAAAAAAAGCAATCCCTTCAGTTCACCTTTAAGGTAGAGATAATATGTATCAGCTGGACCAATGCTAAAAAAATCCCATTCATAAAAATTATAAAAAAAAATTAAAATGTTCTCCTCAACATCCCCTATCAGTAGGTAAAATATCAGGTATACAAAAACGATCTAGTTTTCGAGTTATTAATTTTTAAAGTTGACTAATTTAACATGGAAGTTCCATTTTTCCATGTTAAATTAGAGAACTTTAATTAAAAACTAATTACTCGAAAACTAGCTCGTTTTTGTATACCTGATTTTTTACCTACTGAGAGGAGAACATTTTAAATTTTTTTCATAATTTTTATGAATGGGATTTTTTTAGCATTGGTCCAGCTGATACATATTATCTCTACCTTAAGGAGCGGCGTCTCGTGACATCACAAAAGAACTTTAAACAATTTTTAAAATTAGTCTGTGTGTGATGTAAGATTCCAAGTCTATAAAAATAGTATATAAAGTACCTTCTTCATATCTTCATACTTTAGGAAGAGTATGTTTGGTTCATCTCGCATGTTCCAAAAATTCAGCACATGGGACCAAAATGGAGCAAAGCACACTGTAAAATATAAACTCATGTTATAATAAAACATTGTTTCAAAAATTTTCTTTTAGCTTGGCACTTACATGTATCCCCTAAGAAGAGCTCGCAGAAGTCGTTGAAGCTTCCTCGGTAGCCCTCCATGAGACGAGAATGGTGGTAGTATGACACACAAGAGTCCTTGGCGTTGCGGGCCACATACACCACCTGCGGAGAACAGTCTTGTTGATTTCACAATTTCTCACTTTTGAAAGTATGTATATTAATAACATTATTACCTTGTATAGAAAGAAACATTATACTGTACACGTGATCAAAACTATACCACCTACAAAGCAATACAATTTTAATTTACTCTTATTTATACATCTGCTAATATTATCCTTTTTGATATAATAAGGCATTTCTATGACATAAACCAAATATTAGACCAGAAACTTTCAAAATGAAATTTTCCTATAGTTTTTTATTCATATAAAACACTGAATGTAGTGAAACGAGATGGTGGGGAAGTGTACTAATTTTCAAATTTATACCTTTATGCTTATTATACCTTTATAATGTATTTGGAGAAAAAAAGTTGCAAAATTTAACAGATATATGAACAGTTTGATAATTTTTGCCTCTCATTTCCGGATCATGAAAAAATACTATGAATTACACAAATAATTTTGGCATTTATTTTTACCCTCCCTCCACCACCCTTCCCCCTTACCCCTCTTTTTCAAAAATAGTAGACAAAATCATTTTCTGTTTATAAACGCTAGCTGACCTTAGAATAAAGTTTCTCATCAAAAAAAAATATTGAGGGTGCTAGCTATTAATGAGTTACAACTGCTGCTAAAAAATATAATTTCATTGATATATGCCCCAATTTTCAAACAGGCTAACTGAGATTGTTGGTCATTTAAGCCTCTTATAGTGTCTCTAATTTTGTTCACATGGTTGTAATCTCACCTTGGGCTTCTTCTCAGCAATCTGCAGGGGTAATAGTTGCCATGGGAAGTGAGTCTTGATGAACCTGGGTGATGCCATTTGGTTGAGGAAGCCAATGGAGTCAAGAACATGTGGTGGGAAGACCACTTCTGGACGGTGAGTCAGTAGGTCTCCATAGTCAAACAGTGTTGTGTGGCTGTAACAAACAACAATTAAGAACTCAGATAAACACAAGAACTCAGACATGCTGTGCATCTAAAAATTCATGCTGTGGAAGCAGTAGCGTGGGGTATTAGGGAACTGCATGGGTTACAATGCCCCTCCAATCCACTCTATGGTTTAGTGGTTACAACGTCTGTCTCTTATCCGTGAGGTCCCCAGTTCAATTTCCAAGCAAGGCAAATTTTTCTTGACTTGGGATGGGTGTCTGATTACTAGATGATGGAGTTGATAAGAGGAAGGGAGCCTATACTATATGAAATATAGTAAGTTTTTCAACTTACAGACAATGGCAGTGCATTTTATATAATTTTAAACTTCAACCGTGTTTACCCGCCAAGACAAGAAAAGAAAATTTGTCAGAAAACTTAAAAGTCTTCCGAGGTGGGACTCGAACCCACATCTCTCTAACGGGATAAGGCGCTCGACACCGCGATTACACAGAGAGATGTGGGTTCGAGTCCCACCTCGGAAGACTTTTAAGTTTTCTGACAAATTTTCTTGTCTTGGCGGGTAAACACGGTAGATGTTTAAAATTATATATATTTATATATAAATATAATATATAAATATATTTATAGTTATATACAAATTGTATATTATTGTAATAGAAATATAAATTGTGGAGACAAAATAACATGCATCTCTTTTGGCATAATCAAATCAATAACAGATTTGGTTCTAGCTATATAGAAATATACAAACATTCAGATAGTACATGTATATTGACTGAAAACCTGAAAACATAGTTTATAAATACAAGTTGAGTCAGCAGTATGAAATTTAGAAGTTTTACAAAATAAACAATAAATAAAGAATTTAATTACTAAAATCTCCCTTGGCATATTCATTAATTGACTTTTATTCACTATGTTATATTTATATAACACTAGCTATACGTCATATAATAATGTAGCCAAAATTATATTTCTTAATAAATGTACTAATTGTTTGAATTTTAAAGTAACAAAATAAGAAATAAAATTGCAATATCTACATATTTTCATTATAAATTTGTCAACAATTCTTACTGAGCGCTATTAAGCAGTGGCTTAAGCATTGTAGTTGGTTTCAGGGGATACTCTCCCTCGTATAGAGCAGCAAAATCGGATATTTACATTTCTGATAAGATGAGATACTACTTATCAAAACAGCTGAAAAGTATAAGCCTTGATATAAAATATTATTTATCAAGTTCTGAATGTGACAGTTTCATGTTAGTCAACAGCAAAAAATAAATCAGTACAGTGATCCAATAGACACAAACACTCTCATGGTGCAGGATCAAGAACCAAAGTATTAATCTTCGCTAAAAACTCACTCGAGGAATGGAAAGCGGATCTGCAGAGGAGTTTTGGCCCCCTCAAAGTCCAGCTCATTGGCTATGCACCACACCATCTCCTGGGTCCATGTTGTCCCTAAAACACATAAGTAACAACCTTCGTCATTACAAATTCTGAATTAAATTATTAACAATACTTAATAAATCTATCTTAGCAAGTATGCAATATTTTATTAATTAAGACATTAAAACTTTAATATATTTTTTATTTGTTAATTTTGCTTTAATCAAGACATGAAAACACTATTATTTTACTTTTTTATTACCTTATAGGCTTCATTGTGGTCAAATTATGGGCTAAAAAATGACCTCTATATATAGAAAACTACAGTTATTTTTTATAGTTATACATTATTTGGTGCCCATAAATTTTATAACACAATGTTTTGCTTAAGTTTAAAATTATTTAATAAATAAATAAATAAATAAATAAATAAATAAATAAATAAATAAATAAATAAATAAATAAATAAATAAATAAATAAATATTTAACTAATGAAAAGACTTTATCATTATTATATCGAAATCCAATCAAAAATGGTAAAAATACACACAAACCAGTGCAGGAGCACAGGTCTATCCCTCCCCAATACACCATCACAATAAATTATAATTAACAACTTTTTTTTACCTGATGTTTTATAGCATGAAGGTGTAAAATCTGTGAATTATGATTTAACTAATATATTACAATAAAAATAAAAATAATGATAATATTAATAACAATAACAAAAGATTTACATTTAAGAAAATAACTACATAATTTTGTATTCCTTCCCGTCTGCGATGTAGATAATAATTAATATTTTTTATGCTTTGATATTTATTCATATATAATTGATTAAATTAAAACTTCTATGAAGGCCACCTGGAATTATAAGGTCACACGATGCGCGTCACAATTATATACTCGTATTATTACTTCCTTTCAATACACGACAGCATAATTATATTAATTATGCACCTCATACTTTATGTATTTAGTTGACTGCAACCTAACACATTATGTTATTTATGTTGATAGGAAATCCAAATTTAAACGACAATTTCTTCTTGCTCTTTTACTTTGTATATATCATTTAGCGTTCCTCATTTTGCAGAGGAACCGTTCCTCTGCATAATATATACTAAATATGACTAAAATCAAGTTCATGTTACTCTCTATATTGTTGCATATTCACTGTATACAATAATAATAAATTATAGAAGAGAATCCCGCGTGATAGAATCATTCGCAATTAACTCTAGGCTAGCAATCAGGTTTAGTAACCTTATATCAGCTTGTAGTATGTCATGATAATAAGTTGAATATATAAAAAAATTATTTTATTTTTATTTTATTATATTCCACTCATGAATACATAAATAACAAGTCAGAGGCAGGAGATTTACAAACAGTCCAATAAGAACAAATCGCTTCCCGGAGGAAGCGCAGTAAATCCCTGAAAACACAAGCACAAACTTAAAAATAATAAATATGAATAAATATAAAGACGAAAACGTAATTATTAAATATTATTGAACTTTAATTAAAATATAAAAATAAACATTACTTTTGTCAGTAACAGCATATTATATACTTTAAAAAAATTAAATCATTCAGCTTCTGAAGTCGATTCGATCATTAAATAATGACTGAATTAATTAAATGCCTTTAATTGTATGACGATCACGTTGACAGCAGCCAGCTGTTATTTATCAACACTTTCACAGTTTTAATTATTTGCTCACGGCCAGTCAGCCCCAAGACAAGTCGCGCGTGGAGGCTGCAGAGACGTACAGTCGCAGTCAAACAGCGTGTACCAATAGCTCTGTTCCACTCTTTATATGACCAACTGTACAATAACACTCCACTAAGAAGATAACAATCAACTCGGGGGCAAAGATGCATACACACCACTATAAAATTTATGTCCGAGTTGCTAAATTTATTACTAATATAATTTTCAACTGATTTCCCCCAGTAAAATTCCAATTCTTAAACACCTGAATTAATTATCTTGACTATTCAGTTAAGTAATGAAGTCGTCTAATATTCAGTGATTTTAATGTTTTTCAGACCATGCTTCTTTACCTACTTTCAGCAGGCAGTACATAAAAGTCGAACAAAGTTATCAAAAAGTTCTAACAGACAGTAATAAATGATCCTGATGAATATATAATTAATATGATATACTAACCTACAGGCTTTTAGCAGCTGAATTTTGATCGATTTCTCAATTAATTTTTAGTACAGTACATTAATTTTGTCAGTGCATATATATATAGATACACCTGAATAGCCAAGATAACTAATTTAGGTGTTAAGAATTGGAATTTTACTGGAAGTCGGTAAAAAACAAGAATAATTCAAATAAAACCAGCAATTTACTCGTATTTTCAGAGTGCGGCTTTATAAATGCAATGAATGCGTGGTAGTTTGTTAATTTTTTTATATTCATGTCAATTTTATGTCTTATTATACTAAATTTATTAAATAGAATAAAGAATAGAATTTATTCTACCACTGGCGGTAATACAGTGATAATTAATAATTGCCACAATATAGCACAAGTCTTGTCAAATTTCTACATTTAAAAGACATATATAACACATACATGATACTATTACAGCAAATTCCTCAAAAATAAACAGCAAAACATTATTAATATTTATTTTTCATTTAAAAGACTTTTAATTCACTATGAATATTTAATTATATTACTTGGTGTTGTAAATTTTAAAATGTCTTTCTCTATAATCCTAAACTCATTATGAAAAAACATTTTAACATCATAATTTTCCTTATGAATCAGTATTTTCCTTACTAAATTTTTAAAGTCTCATTTTTCATATTTCTTAACATTCTAGGAAGTTGATCATATATTAAAATAGTTACATATTTGATAATAAGTACTTTTTTTCTGTAATTGCAATGATTTACTATGCGTAGGAATAATAACTTTTGATTTATTTCTGGTATTGTAAGAATGGATATCACTATACAATAAATATAAATGATTATTTTTCCTTTTAAACATAATACAATTAAATATATACATACAGTATATAATATAGAAGGTAACGTCATTATTCCCAATAATTTGAACTTTGTCTTTGATTTGACTTTCTGTTTCAAATTTTTCAATATTGACCTTTTTGAAGTATAAAAATATTATTAATATTAGATTCCATTGTTCCCCAAAAAATAAAATTACCTATTACGTTATCGTCTAGGAAAGAGAAGGAAGGATATTCGATCGAGGTAGCGTGAAAGGAACACATAATTATGTCCACTATCCAGTTGCAGATCGTATGTGGGTGCAAGTTCATTATAGCAGCAAGATCATAAATATTATATTAAGTACGCATTATTCATATTTAATTTAAAACAATATTTTTATTCAATAATTTAGAATGAAAATATTGATGTATATTATATTATCAATGTACAGTGTGTATCTATACGTAATCTCGTAACCTCTTATGATTTCATTTTTAGTGGATATTCGCCCTTAAATGATCTCGCAATATTAGATGCTATTATCGTTGTAATATATTGTACAGACTCGCAACGTAGGCTGGAATTGAAACAAATGGAAGAAAATCAACCATTTAATTGAAAGTCTTCAAACTTGTTTTTATTATACATCTTAAACTTTCAAATAAATTTAATTTCTTCTTTTAGCGAACAAGAATAACAAATTTATAATTAGCAGGCATCGGCAGCCATCAACAACTGTTCCAGTGTATTCACAAAAGGCACGTGGAGGGTATCACACATGCATGATATAGTAGAAGGTCATCTGTCATCTGCAGCATGCAGCTATGCAACCGTCCGGGTCAAAACCTTGCACTAAAGCCGTATAATAAGACTCTTCTTCATCTATGCAACTAAATACCTCGTATGACGAACACCATATATGTGGAGAAAACGTTCGTATTTTACTCAGGAAGCACTAAAGGCTAAGGACTAAAGCATGACATATAATTATATATAAAACGACTCAATTGCAAGTCATGTAAATTTTTAGAAGTCGATTATTGCTGCTGACAAATGGTGTGTGTATAGTATAGCGCTGTCTAAATATTTCAAATAAATATAAACAAACAAATAAACAAATAAAATAAATAAATAAATACATAAATAAATAAATAAATAAATAAATAAATAAATAAATAAATAAATAAATAAATAAATAAATAAATAAATAAATAAATAAATAAATAAATAAATAAATAAGGAATTAAATTTAAACTATTTTTGGGGGGGGGTTGATGTTCACAATATATTTTCATTTAGGCAACGATATATATATATGCTAACCCAATTAGTAAATTAAGTTTAAAGTTAGAGCATGATGATGAATTGCAGTTAAAAGTATATTATACACTGTAATATTATACTTAATTATAGGCTGAAGTTCTAAATAGTCGAGAATAATGTAATGAAGTGGCGCAACAATAATTAATACACGCACTGATTGAAAAAGCTGTCTATAGTAATGCATATGCATACATAGATGCACTTCTTTGATGTTGACCATGAGAATAGCATTACATAGTGCATACAGAGATATGAAGCATGCACTGGCATTGCAACATCAGGGAAGAAATAATCTTCTTGGAAATGCAGAGGCCGAGACACGTCACAGTAGCCATATATATATACAATATATATAGATTGTATTATAATATTTGTGGCCACGTATACGGGAATTTCATGTTTACATTTTGGGAAGCACGGAGATGCCCGAGGAGCTTCGGGATGAAGGCAGAATACCCTAAAATCCTATGCTGTGCATGTTAACGTAACTCACAACACTTCTTTTCTCATAACAGTTTTGGTCGCCAAATTTTTTTTTTTTCACTAGCATTGGTTCTTCTTGTTACCATTTATGAAAGAAAATTCTACGTAAAATGATACGAATCACCAGGAGAAATTAATTTCGAGACCAACTTTAACACGTATCTGCTATGCTGCTGACAATGTTTTGCCTACACAATTATGATGTCATATTGTTTTGTGACGTATGGTGAAAGACCCAAAAATAAGTAGATACTTCCCCTCATATGTTAAATCCCTATTGATGAAAATGTTAGTTAAATTAATTTTTTGTTTCTATACGGGAAGTAACCATATATGCCGGATATACATACGACTTCTGCCATGGCCTTCCTGTCAACATTTTACACTTGACGATCGAGCTATAAGGTCAGAAATATCCAATATCCCATGAAAACTATTAGATTCACATTATTTACGTATAAAATAGAAAACTTGAATTTTCGGATAACTATAATATATAGCGGAAATATTAAACAATTTAAGTCGTTCCTTAATTCCTTTATTTATGTATTATAATTAGGACAAAACACGTAATACGTTGTTTGTTCTTGTTTTTAATGCTATAATATACTTCAATTACTTCATAAACACCGAGAAAAGCTATTCCTAGTATTACTCAAGATCCTTTTACTATAGTAAAGGAATCTTGCATGGTTATATTACGTAAACAAAAGTGTCGTTACAGAACCTGCTCTTATCAACCGTTATCATTATTACAATGGAGTATTGTCCTCAAATTTTTTTATTGCAGAAATGGATAGAGGGTGAAAAGTTATGCTACCCTGATTTTTTTCCGATATTTTAGAGCCCGGGAAGTATTTTTAAAAAATTATTGAAAGTCCTATTTGTGACGTCACGCGGCGTCAAGTCCCATCTTTTTCTTAAGGAGCGGCGTCTCGTGACGTCACAAAAAGAACTTTCAATAATTTTTTAAAAATAGTTCCCGGGCTCTAAAAAATCTGAAAAAAATCAGGTTAGCATAACTTTGCACCCTCTATCCATTTCTGCAATAAAAAAATTTGAGGTCAATACTCCATTATATAATTATCGTGAACCGGAAAGATTCAATGACTTCATTTGTTTTTCGAAAGAATATTATAGCCTTTGAGACGACCCTATTAAAGTAACCACTCCTCTAGTCTGTTTTAAATGCGCATAATAATTATACCAGTTTTACAATGCAAGAAAATGTTATAAAATAGCTCCTAAGCATAATTTAAAACTAAAAATTTCTTATATATAATGATATATTACAACCATATTTTTGTGTCTTTTTCAATATAATATTGTAATATTGTCTATCTTATCTATAGTCTGTTTATGTATGTGCGTTGTTGTTGTTTTTTTTTTTTTTTTTTTTTTTTTTTTTTTTTTTTTTTTTTTTAGTTTTAGGTTTTGACGTATGTTGTTTGTACAACCAGTGTTCGAATAATAAATAAATACAGTGTGTATATAATTAATATTATGGGTGATAATTAAATCATTTTCTAACGTGATTTAACGATTATCTCAACTTGTTCAATGACAAAATAAAAGTAGTTGTTAAGGCATGCACCACACATATGAAGAAATAAATTTGCCACACCCTGAAATTTTGGCGAAAAAAGTAAACATTTGGGCACGTGCAGAACAAGGAAAAATGTTAGCAAAATTTTAAATGTTAAAAGCGGAATTTCCTAATAAAGCATTTCAGAGGAAAACGTTTCTTCATTGGACAGAGGACAGCAAAGCGCGGCCGTTCAATTATTGTGTACTTTTTTTAACAAAATTAGCAAGCAGGGAACGCCAACAAGATAGCGTTATCTCGATCCTAATGCATTTATTATTATGAAATACATTAATAAATGAAAAACGAGTGTCACCGTATGCTTTTCGCACAACTCAATGCAGGTATATACAGAACATGTGAGTAGTGGTATCTTCCCGTATAACCGTAATCAATGCACTTTGAATAATATTGCGGGATATTAGGACAATCACTCTCCCCCTCCCCTCCCTCTTCCCCAAAACGTGATGGATATATGCTATAATTATGATCTGCCCTTTCATGGAGCCAGATAGTCTCATATATAGGAATGATGATGATGCACATCAAAACTGGACAGCTATAAAATATAAACGTAACCTTCAAAATCACGTTTTCAAAAAATATAAATTATAGGAGCTCGTATTGTTGGCTGATTGATTATACGAATAAATTACTTATAGTTTTGAAGCATTCATGGCGGTATCGTAAGTTATTTTATGAGTTTATTAACTCTATTATAAAACGTTTTATGGAATATCATAATTATACATTGGTCAGTTGCACGTTGGTTAACATGCAATAATTATTGTCGTTTCTCAGAGTCGAAAAGACAAAACAGAGAAAGTGAGATTACTGAAGCGGAACAAATCTTGTATATAAGTTGCGTCACAAAAACTTGAGTTGGGAACTTTTCGATTCGAAATACTCGAGAATCTAGAGATCATTGCAGCCTTATAGAAAATAATTGCATCAACAGCTACAAAAACAAAATCAAATTTAATCTACGTTAGTGCCGTGTTAGTGACTGTGCTGATGCATGCATGGTATTTGATTCGAGAGAAAGTTAGAATAAAAAGCTAATTTGTAGAGTATACTATTACATTGAGTCAAACCATGGCATAATGGCCTCATAGGGTCTCATCGCATGATTTAAATGCAAACAATTGAAATTTAGCTTTCAATCAGTGACGTTAAATTTATATGCAAAACAAAATATTCTTAATGCATCGTTAATATGGCTGTCATGTTAATAAATTAAACGAATGCTTTAAAACTAACTTATATATAGTGTTGTTGGAGTGAAGGGCAGTGTACATTTTAGTTTTATCACTGGCCATTCAGCTGAAACAAAACTTTAACAAGGCTATATAAATACTGGAGCGGCACATTTGGTAGTAGAGCGCGCTCCTCGTCGGACTGGAATTGTGTCACTTCCAATTACGTTATCATTTAATTAATGCATTATCGCTCACGCTTCATATCTATTTATCCCCTCCCCTCACCGCGTGTGCGATATGAATTAATACTGTGGCCGTGCTACGCCGTGCATTTGCCTGCGTGACTTCATCCCGCTATATTTGGAATTCATATGCTTTAGGTCATAGTATTATAATATATACACTGTATATATATACACGTGTCTAGACCATCACTGACCTGTCTTGGGGAAACTGGCGACCCACGTGTCTTCTTCGCGTACCTCAAAGTGCTGGATTTGTTTGGCAAAATTTTCGTAATACTCGGGCATGATGGCACCCGACGCGTTGACATAGCCTTTACGGAATAAATTGGTAAAATCTCTATGCAACGAGTCCGATAAAAGACCGTTTAGAGGTTCAAATGTTATGTTGTTCATGGTTGAAGCACAATCCCAAGACTGCATGCAGTCACGGCAAATATTCCCACCCAAACTTTGTGCCCGCGCTATACCTCTCCCCTCTCTAATTAAAGTCGCGTGCAGAGTCTGAAGGCGCGCAAAACTTGCCACAAGGAAATTACCTTCCCATTACGACAAGGCTAAACCATGGGTCAGCGTATAAATAAAATGTCCAACTATATATATAGATGCTGACCTCACTTTTTACAAATAAAAAAATTATATTATTGCAACATAGTAGATCAAGTGCTTGAATATAACAAAGGTTTAAATATTGTTTATTTATTTTAATCATGTGCCATTAACATTAAAACAGTTCTAACTATAAATACCAAAAGTTATTAAGAATATATATAGTCTCAAAGTGCATTAAATAAAATACTTTCATTTCTGTCTATAAAAATACATTTTTATTACACTGCGTGAGCTAACTTTGACTAATAACTAATAACCACAAATAAATTACACCAAATTGCAGTCGACCCTCACGAAAAAAACAAAATAAAATAAAATTACGCTACAAAAACTTGTGCGCAAAACTAATTGTTTGTAATTTTAGAATGCTTGACATTGTAACAAAACGACCAGTTGATTGCCAAAGAATTGAAAATCAATCAAACCTGTAAGACGTAAACCTTTTCAGATACTCAGAGCTAGGGCTCAACAAAATCCCATCAAATTTTCGTGCAGTTCAATTGTGACAAATTGTCAAGAATAAACGGATAATTGCTTGAATTGCTGCATTATACTGTATATTCGAATGCAATATGCAATGCAGTCGCAATGCAGCTGCGTCGGAGGAAATAATCGAACATTTTCAACTTTGTATAATAATAATAATAATAATAATAATCACACAGCCCGAAATAGCCCGAAAGGCTGTGTGATGGGCTATTTGCGGGTGGACCCGGTAAGCCCTCATTGCCCGCAGCTGAGTAGGAGACGCTGGATCGTAACATCACCAACAGGATCAGCGGGCGCCTTCACCTTGGCCCAATTGGGCCCGGTGCTGGCGCTAAACAACCCCAACTTGGTTGGGAGTTAAAAACAAATAATAATAATAATAATACAATGGTTCAATGGGTTGAAGATTATATACACATACATCAACATGTGCCGGGAGAGACTATTGGACTTCTATTAGTGGATTGAAAAAGGTAAATGCCCTTACACAATATGATCATCTTCCAACACATCAGAAATAGCTGCATTATCAAAAATACAATAAACCAGAGAACATAATATAATACAAAAAAAGTAAATGCTATAATTTAACAACATTGTAAATTATTTTCAAATTATAATTATAAAATTCAAATTAATTTGAATATTAGAATTTGTAAATATATCCTTCATATATGTTGATATATAACTACAATATATTAGTAGAGGTTATATATTCACAAAGAACTTAGCATAGATTTTAAACTATCAAATTTTCGTACTTGTTTTTCTATTAAAATTTATACTAACAAGTAAGTTCTTTGTTACTAGTCCCTATTGTATTATTATACAAAAAATCTATACGATACTTATGCAGTAGTTATGCTATACCTCAATTTTATTTCCATTTCGGTGATACTGTAAATATAAGTCACCTTTAATAACCCAATAAAATATTTTAAGAACTAAATGCCTACCTACTATTATGATCTTATAAAATACAGTAAGCCATATAATTACGATAATTTAATCCTATAATCAAATATAAACTTGCGATTTTTTTAAGTACGCAATTAATTGTGATTCATTCGCCGCCCATATTTATGCGGGGTCTAGCCGTCTTAATGTTTACTGCTTACAATAAAAAATAAAACGATTTGCCTGTGCATGATAACGCAGATAAATGGTAAGCTGGCGTTCATTTGCAATATATGCGTAATCTACTACATATATATAGTATCTTTCGCTTTGGCACTATGGTACACTCAGAAATGCAAGGTACAGCGTAAGTATTACTAGTAGCTCAACGATTGTAGTCTAATCATTGGTAGCTACTAGTGAATGCATGCATAAATGCATATGCACTGTTTTGATGCCTCTAATCCCTATCGACAAACTCTATCCATCTTATTGCAATAGATATTGCAATTTTGGTTGAAAATACATGTAACAAAAAATAAATAAATAAAATTCCCAAATATGTAGTTAAGATTAAATTAACAATTAATCACATTTTCATAAGTGGTATAGCAACAAGTTTTTTTTTATCTCAAAATTTTAGTTAAGTTCTAAATGTTCAAATTCAAGTTTTGGGGACAATACTGCATGACAATAATATACCGATAATACAACCAATTTTATTTATTTAAATAATGTTTAATTTTAACTTTATTCCATAGAAGTTTGCACAGTTCAAAAAGGCATGTAGTTTTTCTCGACATTTGGGTATGTAAACTGTAAACAACGTTTGTTTAGGACAACGTGTAAACGTAATGATGTGCGCTGTGCTGGAATTAATCAGAGAGAGCAACAAAAACCAAACAAGACGACAGCTCTATATAATATATATTATTATATATTATATGATAATACGGAGTTTCAAGTAAGAAAGCAAAAAAATATGCTTAGGAATTGGTGAACCTCCCTGAAAATTGAAGCAAACCTTAGAAAAAAAAAAACAAAAACGGTTGATTTTTTTTTTTTTAGATATTCAGCATTAGGGAGAGGATAATTATATATAAAAAAGAAAAAGAAATAAATAAAATGTATGGTATTGATTTTGTTTTGTTTTTTCATCAGCAGTTGTTTTGTCCTTTAAATTTTTAGGAGTAATTATTACTTAGTTTACCACAGGAAATCAATGCGTTAATCCTTTTATAAGCATAATTATTTAATCGAAATCGCTAGCAAATCAAAAGAATTATTTGAATTAAAAAAAATTGCACATCAAATTCTATTATATAAGTGATACAGTGATACAGTACCATCTTATAATTATTATAGAATTTAGTTGTAATCCATAAATTATTATACAGTAGTATAGTATAGATTACAATATATTGGTGTAAACATTAGCACAAAAATCGAAACCGAAATCGAAACTGAAATCGAAACTGCTGTCACGCATATTAAATTTCAAACAAGTCCTTTGAAGTGGGACTTGCATTTGATTTTGTTCACAATGTGATATTATATTAAATATACAATATGTGATATTAAATGTACAACAGTCAAACGTAAAGATTATTGAATTTTTTAAACTTCTTGCTGTAAATAAATTACATGAAAAGAGCGAAAAGAGTGTCCATACTTATGTATATTATATGACTGACTTAGCGTGGAAAACAACATAATATCAAGTAATGTAATGATTTGATTTTTAATGGCTACAAAACAATATAAATTTAACCAAAAATAAATAATAAATCAATATTCAAAGCTCAAGGCTGAAAATTCATGTTCTTTGAATTTAATGAAACCCGATGCACTAAATTGTTACGTAAGAGGAAAATAATAATTAAGCATACATTTATAAGACATTGACAAGATGAGCTAATGAGAGGTAATTTAAAAATAACATATAATATATAAACATTTCCCGAGTTTCACAACCAAACAAAGGGTTAACGGTCCGCATTTATCGCCCGCGGTTGGTCTGTATAATGGTTTCCTAATCAAATGACCTTTTTCATCTTTGGCCCTCAGTCAAGTTGGCTACAAGGCCGTCCAGATCTTCTCGCCTTCCTCCTTGACGACTGGAGCACGGGGGACGGGGGGTAATACACGGAAGTTGGGTTTATGTCGAGACGGTACTTTATTTACAGCTGCTGCTCCGTGCGTTAACATCTCGTGCATATATATATATATATATATATATATATATATATATATATATATATATATATATATATATATATATAATATATCGCAAAATCACCGCAAAAATTTGCGGTGTTCCCACCATCTTATCTAAACCTATGTAAAAAAAACTCGAAATTGCTTTTTTGGTATAAAATAATTTTTTTAGAGAAAAATGAGATCTTGATTCATTATCAGAAGATTCCTAAATGGGGGGGTAGGAGATGTTTTCAAATTGATTGCTTTAATAGTTACGGAAAAAAAAATTAAAATTTTCTAACATGGGGCCTTATGGAGAAAATTTTCCCGTCGGGGAACACTTGAAGCCTCTAACAGATTACTGCATGATCTCATGACAATCACATGACACAACACTATCTGATGCATTTTTTTTCCTCATAATATTTAGATATGGTCTGGATATGGGATATGGTTTAAATAGGTCTTACATGTTTTGTGTTGTTTAAATTAAATTTAATAATAATAATAATATTTGTTTATTGGGTTAAGTAATACAAAAGAATGGGGGGAAAGACATGAAAAAAAAAAAAACAAAAAACAAAAAAAAAAAAAAATTTGTGACATGAACCATGTTGTGTGATGTACAGCCGTTGTTTTAATGAATAAATTTAAGGCATGCATAGGTACACGAAAAATACTGAATGAGAAAGAAACAAGTCTGGTTATTGCAAAGCAGAATATATTATACAACGTTTAGTAAAATTGAGCAATATGTTTTAATACTTTTAATGTTTGAGTCAAAGTCTTAATTTCTGCCTTAGCGAAGTCTGTTATTGCATCGTATCAAAACATTTTTTTATATCTGACAAACTCCCTGGCTACCGCAAAATAAGTCAGTCGTTAATTTTGTTTTCCGTGTTACGGTCATGTGAACGTCCTGATCGTGTATTCTGTGCAAGGAAATCAAGACGCATAACATTTTTTTGACAATGTTTTAAAAATATATGATTATTGTTACGTAACCCTTTGCGTGATTCTGGACATTTGTTTGGGTCTTCAACATCACGTTGGGTCACGGGCGATAGGTACGAAAATGATGCTGCAGATTGCTATTATATGCAACATCAGCACAACAATACGGAGGCATATTTTATTTGTTCACGGCCACATACCCACATGATGACAGGCATTAGGCCAGTAATTCGTTTTAAATAATCTGTTTTGCTTTTTCTTTGTAGCAGCAGCAGCTTAACTTGAGATATCAACATGATCACCGTTACGTGACTTGTCACAAACATGATTCAAAATTATCGTAACCCTGATATATACTAACACCCAGAATGCTGCAAGACTTATTCGTAAATTGTGAAGCGAATTCTATAATACACGTATAATCAGAAGATTCAAATAAAGTCACTTGCAAATGTATGATTGCATTGTTCATGTATTGTTCTAATGCATTGTTTTATTTATTTTGTAAGAAAACAAGACGTTAAAAAATTATCAATATAATCGTTGATTGCGATATTTGTTGTTTGCGTTTGTATCTGAGGTGTATATGTATATTATAGACGGTCTTGTGGAGCAACCTTGGAGAGGCATGACAGTTAGTGCGTTGATAAGAAAATACTTGCACAAACCAGATTATTAAGAAGTCGTTGTGCTGTCAGCTATCTGCATCATGAAGGACGGGCACTCGCCTTGCCCCTAAACTGCAGCAACTTTTCACTTTGGCTTTGCAATGCCGTGGGCGTGACCGCAACGTTACCCCTCACCGCGGCACCAGTGCTTTACTGGGAGATGAATGGTTCATAGCATTCTGGAATTCCTATTCCAGGGTGCTAAAAATGGTCCATTGAAAGGAATAAGGCGGTTGCACGAGCAACGCAGTCAGTCTACTTTACAGGGGCTGAGTGAAAACATGCGCGCGCAGACCGCCATGCTGGAGTATTGGTATAGAGAACTAAATGATTTAAAATGAAAATAAAAAATGTGAGGTGAGCAAAATGTTTAAAATAAAATTTACAAACCTTTGCTCACCTCAGAATTTAGAATCTTTTCTTTATATATTTTTAAATCAATAATTTTTTTAATATTTTGTTCTATGCTTATACATTGCGTAGCTCTACCAGTCCACCATCGACGACTGGCGGACAACTGTTGAAACTCCCGATCTGACGTCACACTGACGTCACACGCAAGCACCTAATATGAAACAAACTATAAATATCTTTGACAAAATGGAAAATAAATCAAGGAGAGATAGTGCATGTTATAGCACGGTAATTTCCCACTACAAACAGTGATAACAATTTGGGTTATCCCTGAGGTAAAAAAAACGACATTACCCACTCTTTGATGACTACCGCATGCTGATAACGTAAAAAAAGAAAGAATAAGTGTAAATAATGAATCACCAGACTTCTATCTAAATGCTCTGAAGGAGGTCCCTTGTAAAAAAAACTTATGATTTAGTATACTTTATCATACATTAATATAGTATAATTTAATAAAAATAGTATACTTTAGTATAATAAAAAAAGTATAATTATAATACTTATTTCGTATAATTTAGTATACTTAGTATACTAAATTTATTATAATAAATGTTTGATATATCACAAATTTATTATACTTAATTATATTAAATTTATTATACTAAATGTACTAAAATTATTATACTTAGTATAGTTTCTATAATTAAAATAGCATAAAAATTAGTAAATCGTCCCACGTCTGCAATAATGAACAGTAATAATATGTTACCAAGATCTTGTGTGAAATAATAATACATCTATGTCTTCTATTTCATGTACATGATTGCAACAATGAGCTTTATTTTATATATTTTTCAAGCTCCTAATTGCATTCATCTGATATAGCAGATAGGTCAGTATATATTGCACATAAGATCATGGTTATTATCCCCGTTTGACTTTTGTCGCTTTGGCACAAAAAATAGTTTGTCCGAGTACACGTCATGAAAATTTTCAAAATCTGTTTTTTTTTTTTTTATTATCAGCCAAATAACTATATATTCATACATAAGTTTTTTTAATGCAGCAACTAAAAGTATTAGCATGGCGTAATATAAAAAGATGAAAAAATATATATATAGAACAAATGAAAATTATGCACTAACCCACTAACGGAAAATAAAAGACCAATATTATATATAATATATGTATTATATATAATATATGTATTATATAAAATATATGTATATTATATATGTATTATATATAATAATAAATAGTACAAGAACTACCAGATACCAGAAATTTTGAACCAAGATCAAAATTGGAGCATTTAGCAATAATAGCATATATCATGCAATGTTAAATTTATAGAGCAAGCGTGCATGGATCAAGGATCGAGGTTTGGGGTCGTGACTAAACTTGCATTGTAAAATCTCTCAACAAAGCTCGAACTTTAATTATAAAAGAAAATCATCAAAAAGTATCCTTTTACCTTAATGAATGTAAATATTAACAAGAAGAAAATCAATTATGGATACTTCCCGTCATTTTTCTGTATTTTCATCAAAAGACGCCATCGTCGTCTCACAGAAATTTCCCATCAGCTGACTAAATTATTACAACGCTTTCTGATGCTCATTTGTTTTTAATAGTAGCCATCTTGTATAATAATAAAATTATACTTCATTATAATTTAGTATACTTATTTTATTATAATCCTGTAATATTATAATTATACAATATTATAATTTTTATGATTTAATTAGTATAATTTATCATTAATTTATTATACTTTTTTCTATGCTTAGTATACTTCTAAAGTATAATAATATATACAAAGTTATTATAATAAAATAATTTATAATATATTATACTTCAGTATACTAATTATACTTTGCAAGTATACTTGAGTATAATAGTGTTTTACAAGGGGTGCATGAGGGAGCAAAATTGAATTTAAATTATATTGGCTTTAAGAAACTCCCACACAGCCAGCTAAAATAAGTGGAGGAGCAAAATTGACCACAGAATACATATTAATGTATGATAATTAGTACGACCGCATTGTAATTTTAAATTTCGAACTTACTGTTAATCTTAATTAAATCTACGTCAAAACTACATAATAATATATGCATAGAAACACTGAAGTATATATTATAGACTATTTTGAAATTAAACTTTTATTTTTCCTTATACGTACACCTCGGGACACCACGAACTTTACTTCTGCTTTGTTATTGAACATTACCACGCAGTTTATGAAGGCGTTGTGAACCAAAACTCTTTTGATATTGATATATTGATAGACTGGATGCTCTTCTCACCTCCACCAAAATTACAAATCTGCATCTCCCTGTCTATTGGAGCTGCAGCACTAGCAAGTGAAGAAAAGGTCGTGATGTCCAGATGTGTATAACGTGTAGCCATTAAAAATAAAATAATTTAGAAAACTCAAAATGACCCTTTTAAGGCGGGAAGGCTCGAACCCATGGCGATGCGTATGCCACTGCGGCTCAGCGCTGTTTTAATAATTGTTTTGATAATTTAAAGGCGGGGAAAAATAAGGATTATATTAATTTTAATATCCAGCGTTATTATTATACAACGTTAAAACACTCGCTATTTCTTCATGGCATTTATAAAGATAATTCTACCTAAAACACTTCATTAGTTACATGAGGATCAACCTTTTCATGCAGATCGAGTGCCTTCATTATGATTGTGCCTGCATATTTTGAAAATGACCAATAAAGAACTGAATGGATCAAAAACTACAAGCTACAATCTCCTTTTATATTAAATTGTGCTTCATTAAAAAAAAATCAACCTGATTTTTATATAAAATCAGAATGATAGTTATCACAATTACGACACTAGAAATAAATCCAAGGTCATGACAGAAAAGCATATCACACAATTTTATAAAAATTTTGCTATGTACCAGACCGCTAAAATTTATGGTTTTCTGCCAGGTTGTTTGAAAGAGATAGAAAATAGAAAATTATTCAGATCTAAATTAAAATATGTATTAGTTTGTTGTCAAGGAGTTTTATTCACTCAAAGATTTTGAACGTCATAAAATGTCTGAAAAAATAACTATCCGAATAATTGTTAATGTTACAGTAGTTGTTCAAATGTCTAAATTCTAATAAATTCTAATATTGTCAATTCTAATATTAATTAATAAATTTGTAGTTATATATATTTTTTAATATTTTATGCAATTTGTAAAATGAAAATATGTAAAACTGTTTTATGTATATATAATTATACTTGCTAACATACTAACTTTGACGTGAACAATAAGTATGCTATACAGAACCAACAGAAGTTCAAAATAAATAGATAAAATAAATTACGAAAAAAATAAGAAATGCAAGCTTTTTGGGAGAAACTTTTTCCTGAATATTTCGCTTGGCAGTCTTGGCACACTAAATTATACATACAAAAGGTACAACATTTACAAGTTTGAACAAAATCTGCCATGCCATCCCGCAAAGGTACGGTACAGAATATATATATATATATATATATATATATATATATATATATATATATATATTGTATACTTACATTTCCTTGTATTAACTGTTATAGGACGCTACATATGGCTATAATATAAAATGCAACTTCTTACATCTTCGTGTTCATGTATGAATTAAACCTCCCTTCCATTCGATGACTTAGTAAGTCTAATAACTAAATGAGAACAGCTTAGCGCTTTCGTCATGCTTACCTGTTTTCGGGAAACTCACAACCCAATGATCATCAGGGCAGACCTCAAAGTTCCGAATATTTGTTTTGAATTTACAAAAATATTCCGGAAGAACAGCATTCTCAGCCAATACATAACCATGGCGAAATTCATTGGTAAAATCTTTCATCAATGATTCTTTCAAAATACCATCGGGTAAAGGCAAAACGTTAAGCGGTGAAGTAGCCATGGCATGCAGATACTATTTGTTAAAAAGCACGAACCGATACTACTGAGCGTTATCGCAGATCAAAGTCCTTGCAGCTATTAAGTGTCATAAAAAAATATTCACAATAAAAACAAGATCCCAATTCGACAAAACTTTTGAGACGAAACTGACGTTGTCACGTGCTTCTCACTACGAAAAAACGCCCACTTTTTTTCTTGAGGTCATTCAGATGAACCAGCAGAGTTGACATGCATGGAGTGGACCACGCAGCAAATGCACTCAAGCGCGAGAACAAGACGTATGCTCAGATTGCAGACCCGGCCATCCCGGAACTCTGCGCGTCGAGTATGCAAGCACTTGCAGTTAGCACGTCATCGTGTATGTATCAGCTTAGCTGATGATGAAATTACAAATTTCAACGCACCTGCATAGACTGGTGGAAAAAATAAAATGTAAAGTCAACGTTTTGCGAGAGGTAGAAAAAAATGGTCAGCTTGAAATTAAGAACAAATGATGCATTTTAAATACGTATATATAATCATATATATTTATTGTTCAAACACCAGCGGTGTGCATTTTAAATATCCATATTATACTATTTAAATTTATATAACAAAATTGCCAAATTGCAACATGTTTATTACTTTGTTACCTTATTTATATTATCAAGTACCCTGCAGTTGAAAATAGCCTGCAATTCCAACTGTTCCTTGTATCAAAATCCAGTCTTTTCTACTTCGCTACCAATCGGCCAACTTCCATAGAGTAAATTATTACAGGATTAACAGGATTTGAAGGATAATCTATACAGATCATACTGCAGTAATCACTCTCTTTGTACGCAATCATCAAGTGCAAGTACACTGCTTACTGTGGGCTCAATTTACGAAAAGAAAAATCCAGGTTTCTCACTAATCTGATGGCTGGCGCTAACCGCGGTTAAGTTAGAGAGCTGGATAGCTCTTTCGTGAAGCACCGAACGGGACAAAATAATTTAATTTTTTTAATTTACAGTATAATACTGTTGGTTATATATATATATATATATATATATATATATATATATATATATATATATATATATATATATATATATATATATATATATATATATATATTATGTATATGTATGTTAGTGTAAGGCACAACATGACAATTTTATAAAATATAAAAGATACCATATGGTTAGTTTAAATAAAATTAAAGATAAGATTAAGCGGTTCATATAATTGATAGCAAATAACCACGACCGAGATAGTTCACGTAAGTTAATTATATTCTCTTTCAGCAGGTGCATTGATAGTTAAGGTTAGTATTTATTTATTTCACCCACAGAAAAAAAAAATTAATTGGGGTTGGAACAACTGCATCATAAGACACTATTATCAGAAAATATAAATACTAGTATATTTACATTCTCTGCTATTATACACCAAAGTGGCTACTACCTTGACTTATTATCTTATTATTACGACATAAGACATAATACTATACAGTAAAGCTTAATTGCGTCACGTAATTAGATTTTATAACGTTTTCACAATATAAAATTTGTATTATTTCAAACTAACGTTTACTCGAGTTAATATAGAATTTCAGAAGGTTTGATTATAAAACGTAACAAATGAGGATATGTTTACTGCGCTAAAAATGTTTTTTCAACAGGTTGATGGGTGTAAATTACGAAGGAGTCATTCATTTCATAACTAATAAGTTTCTTCTCATTAAATTTATTATTTATCCGGTTTAATGCATTGAATCAGGTTGACGCTAACACGGCGGTTACTGGATAGTAAGAAATCTCTTATTATTATTAAAAAAAAAAAAAAAAAAAAAAATGAAAAAAATGAAAAATTCTAACATTACGATACGAGATAGTTGGACTGTTTCCCCGATCACTTGGCGCTGTATCTGCAATAAACAATAATAGTTGCATTTTTTTTTTATTTCAGAATTAGAAAATAATAAAATATACATAAAATTATGATTTTCTGAATTTTGTCAGATTTCTTGAAGTGTGGGAACTAATTTTAAAAATATATTTAAAATACCTGAAATTGGGTGGTACTATAATAACCCGAAATGAGATTTTATTTCGGCTTTTGAGCAAAATTTGAGCAAAACTAGTTATGCACATTTTTCAAAGACAATTTACTTGAGATTTTGAATTTGGGTGATCTGCGCGCCACACATTCCACTTTGACAAATTTATTTATAATGATAATTAAATAAGAATGCACTCTATTACTATTAAATTATAAATTTAATTACTATTTATTAGGAAACATAATATAATGAAACAAAGTGATATATATTATATATATATAAACAAAGAAAGCTAAAAATAAATTTCAATATATTCTACATATTTTTCACCTGGTTCACAAATTCATGACCATTATCACTGTGAACTGTGAAGTATATTTTTGGCCCCGACAATGCAAAATATGTCTAGTAAATTATAGGCAACTTCTTCAGCTGCCTTTGACATCAGAGCTCTCAGAGAGCAAAATTTTGTGAGGTGATCTTGGTAGTTCATCATGCAGTATATAACGATATTTACCATCTGCCTCACTCTGCATGTCTATTAAACCAATATGTACAGTACTGCAATTACCAATCAATTTTTATTATTTTTTTATTTACAATATTATAATATAATCATGCAGAAACCAAGCAAAGTAAAAAAATTATAGCTAACTGACAACGTGAGTTCAATTCTGTAGGTACATATTATAAGCTTAACAACTAGGTCTTTGCCTTTCTTTTTTAACTGGCAGTCTTTGCAAAACTTTAAATAACTCTGAATTGTAACCCTGGAAATATTTTTGCACTTAAGGGACAGCTTGATGTCCATGCCTGCATAGAGATCCGCAGATCCTCAAATGGACAACATACATGAAAAACATTTATTGCAGAAATGAATAGAGGGTACCAAATTATGCTACTCTGAATTTTTTAAGATTTTTTTGAAACCCAGAACTATTTTTAAATAGTTATGGAAAGTGCGGCCACGCCCCCTGGAGGCGTCAATAGGCGTCCAGTCTCTATCCTTTTTATTAAGAATTCAGGGGTGCCAACTGAAATCACAGGACATTCAATAATTATTTAAAAATAGTTCCGGGTCTCAAAAAAATCTGAAAAAACTCAGAGTAGCATAATTTGGTACCCTCTATTCATTTATGCAATAAATTTTTTTCATGTATGTTGTCCATTCAAAATCTCAAAAAAATTATCTTTGAAAAATACGCAGAACTAGTTCTTATTTTGCTCAAAAGCCGAAATAAAATCTCATTTCGGGTTTTGAGCTTAACTTGATGCGCAAAATTAGTTTTGCTAATTTTTTTCGGCTTTTGCCCGAATTCAACTTTTGGTGGTAACATAATATATATAAAGAGAACTGCAACCCTTGCACCCTTGCACCTCATATTTTTAGCAGCTATCCCGAAGGATAGCCAAAAAATAAAGTTACGACACCACAAAGAAAAAGCGACGACAGAGAATAACTTTTTCAAATGCCTTGAATTGTTCATGAAAATATAGCTACAAAACGTACATTACGTTGGGGGGGGGGGGCATATACATGACCAAATTGTGTCAACTGCCCCAAAATACAAACCAATCAATCAATCAACACGTATGTTCAATCATGCCCATTCTAATTAAACTTGTCATGTAAATACGTTTTGCATTGTTTATTGATAGGCGACCGAGTAACATCATGCCAATGGAGTATTGTCCTCAATTTTTTTTTATTGCAGAAATGGATAGAGGGTGAAAAGTTATGCTACCCTGATTTTTTTCCGATTTTTTAGAGCCCGGGAAGTATTTTTAAAAAATTATTGAAAGTTCTATTTGTCACGCGGCGTCAAGTCCTATCTTTTTCTTAAAGAGCGGCGTCTCGTGACGTCACAAAAAGAACTTTCAATAATTTTTTAAAAATAGTTTCCGGGCTCTAAAAAATCTGAAAAAAATCAGGGTAGCATAACTTTGCACGCTCTATCCATTTCTGCAATAAAAAAAATTGAGGACAATACTCCATTCAACTTAAGTATATATTAAGTAGTATGTTATTAATTGTATGGCTTGTATGGTAAAACAGGGCATTATCCTGATGGTACAATGTGTAATGGATGCTTTAATTTTAAAAATACACGAATAAAAAGATATCCTACACTGAGTGTTTTTAAAAAAAAAAAGGTATATAATAATTCATCGTCATTAATGTATCGCACGTGTAATTTCTTGTATTATATAGTTGTTATCGAAATGAAGTTTAATAATTTACAGATCGATTTAACATATAAAATTATAATTGTCTAAATATATATGGGCATAATAAGAGCTATTATTCTTATCAGTTTCTAATTAGAAACCCTAAAAGTGAGAAATTGGTTTACTTCATTTTGGTATCAAAGCACGCAGTTTCTAGATGCATTATAATATGCACAATATTTACCGTAAAAATATTTTATAAATAAATAATATTATATATTTTAGAAATAAGAGGCAATGTGTCATCTTTTCAGTTATTTGACGACTATCCTTTAGGTCTCTTCCGTTCATACTGTATTTTTTTCACGATTGTTTCTTCTTTTTTGAGCTCTGTAGTTACTGGTTAGGGGTTGCCTTGTATAATATACCCTCGCTATAAGAGTCCAATAAATAAAAATAATTTTCAGTATTTGTGACACATATAATTACTTATCTGAAAAATCATAAGATCGCAATATTCAACTTAATATACTTATATACTATATATAATTATACATATATCGAGGACTCGATTTTTCTTCTTCTAAATATAGAGGCTTCAAGTCAGCTGATTTTGCGGTGTTCCCACCGTCCCATCCAAATCTATGTAAAAAAAAAAAAACTCGAAATCGCTTTTTTGGCATCAAAGAAAATTTTTAGAGGAAAATAAGTTCTTGATTCATTATCAGAAGACGTCTAAATAGGGGGGTAGGAGATGGTTTCAAATTAATAGCTTTAATAGTTACTGGAAAAAAATTCAAATTTTGTAACATGGAAGGCTTACGGAGAAAATTTTCCCGCCGGGGAACACTTGAAACTTGAAGCCTCTATTAAACCCACGAAATATTTTTACACACTCTTCCTTTGAAAGTTCTAAATTATAAATAAATGTTACAATAATGGGAGGTAATACCTCCCCAAAGTATCGAGCCCGTCCTTTTCTCCGTTGGCACCCTCTAAATGACGATGCTGGATATATCACCATGTCTCAATTTTCAATATAATGTACAACAGAACCAGTGTTTTAAAATATTTTGAATTCTCCAGACGGACATCTGTTTGTTTTTAGTTTATTCTATGATAGCTATGCAGTTAAATATTCTGCGTGCTCGAGTCTACGTATTACGTACAGTACATTGCGAGACTGCACGATCGCTACCCTGTATATAACTCCAAAAGACAAAGTGATGCAGTCGACCTGCAAATTTGGGGGAGGTAAGAATAGTACACACTACACAGTCCAGCCATCACAATATATGTAGTTAAGTTGCCACGCCGCTACAGTCTGTATGACATGACTCACAAACAAAGCAGGGGTATAACTTTCGCTGTATCTCGAGGTGTATGATTGCACGGTACGTAACATTGTTAAGTTGCGATGAAATGCAGACGTGTTTGGTGGGGAGGGAGAACGAGCTGGCTAGAGCATAGAGGAAAGAGCGCAGCAGTCTGCACTCGCTCTATCTCTGCTGCACGTGCTGTACTTGCTCTTCTTACCGGCGCTTCGCATCGTTCACGGGTAAATCATTCTCTGCTTCTTATCAATTGCACACATTATCAAATAAATATTCAAATTTAAAATAATATGTACAGCGAATTTAGATATTTTAATAATTTATGATTTATATATATATTTTTTTTAAATCAACTTTTGACTCCGATACTGTTATATATGTTGTAAAAAAAAAAAATGCAATAAAAAAGCAATCACTTTAAATGGATTGTGCACTTAATTCAACATTTTTTAACAATTGTAAATTCTGATCAGTGTCGCATATTAGTGTTTTATAACTTACTCTCTGCATGTATTAAAATGACATAAAAACTTATGATTATTTACATAAACATTTAAATAACTTATATAGACATAGCTACCCAGGGACCGCATGGGTATCGATAGGGGTCAATTACAAATTTTAGATCGTCCTTAAGAAAAAAAATAAGCTATATTTTAAGAGTATTGTGACTAAGAGTCTTAGTAAGGCGCCTTGCAGGTTTGCATAACAGTAATAATCTATTGATGCAATTTTTTGTGCAAAAGCTGCCGGCGTATTTTCGCCTCGTCATTAACAGTAAAAAATAAAAGTTTGCACTTAACAGTGCGGTCAAAAGATATTTCCGGGTTACGTTGAACAATGCAATTTATACAAATCTCTCTAAAAGCGTTTGTGATTATACAGTCGAAATATTGGCAATTCTTTTAGTAAATTATGTTACTGATGCATGACGAATAATGTTACATACATATTATATAATAATATATATATATATATACTGTACTTTCCAACAAGAATATCACGAGAGACTGAAAATTTCTAAACTGATAAAAAAAAAAAAAGTAACAGGAATTAAAAAAGGAGAATAAAATAAAATGTCTTAATTTAATTATCATGACTAGTGACTACATAAACTAAAAAGTAACAAATCTTGTTTGTCTGGTTTAAAAGAGCTTATATGTTATATTGCATATACAAAAATGTGATAATGCTGTCGTATTCATTTCCACGTCAGTACGGTTGTATAGAAAAATAAAATTATACGTAGACATGTTGATTCGTGTGATTTTTTACTAGTCGGTATACAATGTATCATAATAAAGCAAATAAAAAGAATTCAAAGTTGGCACTTCGTTCGATTGCATTTAATTAACAACAATGTAACTTCGCGTATCACATGAAAAAAAAATCATATACTCGCCAGAACGCATTAACAATAAAAGATAGAGCCGCATAATATATTGCATGTTAAATGAAAAACAAGTAAACAAGTAAACAAGTAAGTTATAAGGAGTTTATTTTTTAGTGCATTAATTCTATTTCGTCATCCGATTATTGCAATGTTGACCTCTACATCACCTCTACCTCTACTTGTATACCTCTACATTGCAATAATCGGATTGAGAAATAGCACTAAAACGTCTAAAACCAACTCCATATAATTTAATATCACGCTATCCAGTTAGAAGTAGAATTACAAAAAATAAAAAAAATAAAGAAAGAAAGAAAGAAAAAAAATAAAAAAAAAAGCAAATAAAAAAATAAAAAATCTCGAAGTAAACAAGTACGTTGTTTTTCTGCTCATTTTATTTGCATTATTATACACCTCTGCATGGACAGTCTGAATGTTACACCCCTGCTACTTTCATTGAGGGCATTCATTGTTCCCACAATGAATGTCTATTAAGGGTGCAAGGCCACCTAAGGCCACGAGGTTGACAGCGCCCCATCTCTTGATAAATTGGTTTTTAGTTTCTTACGGGCAGAGTTTTTAGAGTATCGAATTGAAACTTAATCAAGGTATGGACATTAACACTTTTGATACGCAGAAAAAATTTCACTGCACATTGTAGATGAAACCAATTTTTAAATTCACATCCAAAACTGGTTTGGTTCCCGCTATTGGCAGGTATGGGCGGGAATCAAACCAGTTTTGGATGTGAATTTAAAAATTAATTTCTTCCACAACAATGAAATTTTTTCTGCGTATCAAAAGTGTTAATGTCCACACCTTGATTAAGTTTCAAGTCGATACTCTAAAACTCTGCTCGTAAGAAAAAAAAAAAAAAAAAACAATTTATCAAGAGATGGCGCTGTCAACCCCGTGGCCTTAGGTGGCCTTGCACCCTTAACTAGTATAACACTTGACTCCTAAGATGGGGGTAATATTTTATTCTTCTGCAATGTTTACAATATTTTATATAACAATTTTTACAATTCCACAGAATTATATATCTATTTTTTATTTTTTCTTGAAGCTGCAACATCAGTCGTCAGCTAAAAACGTTTCAGCTGTCCTGAGGTGTAATTTGAACTTATATATAGTCCTGCATTTAACAAACCATACTTATGATAACACAAAGCTAGAAAAAAAATAAAAAAAAAAATGCTTAAAGAGATATTTATCACGTCTCGATTGTGACTTAACAACATTCTGACTCTAAGTAAAGAAACAACTTAAGGAATAACAAAATCATCACATTCATCACTTAACCGAGAAAGATAACAAATTGCCTCTTATCGTTTGAGTTACTATTGTAACATATATACAACCAACTACTCAAAAACAGGGGCATACATGACCAACATGTGTCAATTGCCCCAAAATACAAACCAATCAATCAATCAACTACTCAATTAACTCAATTTATTACTATAAGTAATAAAACAAATAGTTACATTATTACATTATTTACAGCATATTATGTGATATATATTTTATAAATCAGACATGTAAATTGTTCATATATAACAATTAATTGTATCAATTTATATATATATATATATATAATATAATATAATATAATATAATATAATATAATATAATATAATATAATATAATATAATATAATATAATATAATATAATATAATATAATATAATATAATATAATATAATATAATATAATATAATATAATATAATATAATATAATATAATATAATATAATATAATATAATATAATATAATATAATATAATATGTTTAACTATGCATATTTTTAAAAAATATTTTCAAGGGCTGTCATGTAGTGGTTTTCAGTTGAAAATGCAATATATAAAAGGAAGAGTAATACAAGGGGGGGGGGGGGGGGTCGACCCACCTCCCTTTTCCCCCTCTCAAAGGTCTCAAAATACATTGAAGGTGTTAATTACCACCCTCCTACCCGTCACCCGGCCCCTTCACACCAGTTGTGGGATATAGAGCACCCTTTCCCAAAAACTGTGCTCTGGATCCGCCCTTAAGTGAAGCTAATGATTAAACTTTACTTGCTTGGGATAATTCTCATCTAAAAATCTAAAAAAAAAAAAAAAAAAAAATGAAATGAAATCTGTAATGAAATAAAGCGAAGTTAAAATATTTCCAATTTCATATTATGTAAATTTGTCTAAAAAAAAAAAAAAAAAAAAAAAAAAGTAGGGTCAATGTAGGTGTATAATTTTTATTGTTAAAATTGTTAGTTGCTATACAAAATATATATAATGTATAAGCAGATCTAGCTTCCCGGGGATAAGGGGACCCATTTTCAACCCCTCAACTCACACATATAATTATATTGAGGAAACCTTCTAAGTTTTATTATTATTAACATTTAACCTTCTAAGGGGAATCTATCCCCCACTAATTGTAGTTCTGCCCTAGTTTAGAAATGTTGCTGAATCATTACAATGACCTTGTATGTTAATGTGTCATTTCAGAAGAAAGCATAGCACAATGGCACTACAGTTTGTGCCCTTGACTGGCGAACAAGCAGAGCGACTGCACCGTGACACAGGGGGCATGTACGTTGAAGGCTTCGTGCAGAGTGAGCCCCGGCAATGGGTCCTTCCTAGACAATTTGTGTCCGTGTCGGAGAGAATACGCAACATGACTGTGAGGCATGATGATGTGTGGGTTGTCACATTCCCTAAGTGTGGTGAGTAGCAATAGCCATGCATGGAAATATTTTGACAGAATTCTATTACAATGGAGAATATTTTGTACAATGAGTTGTTAACGGAGTTCAAGAAGTGGGTGGTAGAGAAGCAGATACTCTCACTACACATACCCTATATTAAGCTAGATCATAACCCCCCATACCACTAATGCCATGCAGACTGATATATGAGTGAAGAGGGCTCTATTAACTAACACAGTTCTCATCTCAACATTACCGCACCCACTGTACTCTGTCAAGCAATCAATCTTAAATTCTCACAATTTTCTCACCATGTTTGATTGAAGTCTATTGTCGTTGTGAGTTTAGTAACAACTTCAACCTTTAAAATAAAATTACTGACAGTTTGTACCTCAAAGTTGATCATATTTAGCCGATATATATGAAATAACCATGAAACAATCACAATCTTCCAGTATTATCCTGAAAGTAAAAGTGGACTACTGAATTGGTTCCCCTTTCATACAAGCAGCATGAAGTAGTCAATTAATGCCATGCCATGCCAATAGTAACTTTAAAAATCACATATAAGAATTAAAAATCATATTGTTGCTTGTTGAACAATCTATAGACACCCCCCCCCCCCTCCCCGATTGCAGAGCTAAGAAAGTTCAATAGGAGGGAGAAGGCATCATCTTAATCTCAATGTTTGAGAGTCTGAATCTTTGAATCTTGCCAGCGTAAAATGGTGGGTGAAGTGTATTAGTACTTAAACTTAAGCAGGTTTTATGGTTATATCTCATAGACCAATCTAATTAAGTTTCCAAAAGTTCCCTTGGTGAGAATACGGCAAAATGATATAATGCAAAAAATATACCTCAATTGTCAATGTGGCCATGTCTGACTAGGAGAATGAAATGGAGATCGAGTTTCATGAACAGCAACATAATATTTTACAATAACATTTTACATACCAGATATAATTTATACACTATATATCAGCTAATTTGCCAAATTGTGAAAAAGATACAATAATTAAGCCATTTATTTTAGCTCTGCTGTAGATTCAAGTTGTTACTAAAATTTTAATGTCAGCAATTAATACTGTATTATACAAGCACTCTCAATTTTCAAATCAGTATCATACTAATAAAATGTTTTTATCATTACTAAACCCTCCGATTATTCAATGAACATTTGAAATTTCTTGCAGGTACAACATGGACACAGGAGATGGTGTGGCTGATTCAAAATGACCTTGACTTCAAAACAGCAAAGTCAGTCAGTCTCTTGCAGCGGTTTCCATTCCTTGAGTGAGTAAATTCAGTTATTTTTAGATTTGAGTGCTATGCATAGTAGGCATGGGCAGGCAAATAAGTATACTGTACAGATCATCAGCAAAACTTTTTTTTTTTTTTTTTTTTGTACTTTCCGGTTGCATTTTTTTTTTTTTTTTTTTTTCTTAATCAGCCTCCATTTTATTGAAACATTTGATTTTGAGCACAGTTAAAATTAGTTTCACAATTATATATACTGTAATATACTGCTCTTAATTAATAACTGTCCTTACTTACAATATCACTCAAAGTGTTCTAGGTAAAACAATTAATTGAATTCATGACTTGAATTAGACCTAGCAGTAGAGTCTACAAAAATAAATAACACATCAACTATACTCCGCACGTACAAGCAACTGCTCCTCAATTTTGGACAAGGAGGTGTCAAGCAATATTATTACTGTAAATTAAGCGGATATTTATTCAAATGTAAATTTAGGATAGTGTATTTATTACACTCACAAATTTAAATTCAACTTGTAGTTTAATGCATTAAAACAGACGAACTATTTCTTATAAAAAAAAAAACAGTTTCCCTCGACCAGGATATCAGATTTATAGCAGTTAGTTCAATTATTGAAAGTTCAGTTGCTCTGCTTTGTGTTGAGAAGTTGGTGAAATTCTCCTACCGTGTGCACAGGGTGAGCTCGCTGTCGTCCAAGTACAGTGAGATCTTAGGAGGGAAGAGCACTCCGCTGGAAAAGTCCGTGGTGGAGGTGGAGCAACTGCCTGGACCACGCCTCATCAAGTCACACCTGCCCCTTGACCTGCTGCCTCTGCAGCTGTGGACAGTCAAGCCAAAGGTGGGCTCACAAACTGCACCTTTCATTTGAATTTAGCATATTGAATATATTTATCAAAAACTGAGGAGAAATGTGAAACGCTCTGTGAGGTGTGGCTGCAGTTGCAGTGACAAATTACAGTTTTGATCGTGTTTTCATTTTGTCTTCTTCGTAAAATTAGAATGTTTATTAACTTTCAAAAAATTTATATCATTACTGATTTGGCTGCTGCAGCTCACAACAACTTGAAATCACAAATCGATATTGAAATGTATCATAATTAAACTATAATACTTTATACTTGGCATTTGCTAACTTCTGTAATTCACAGGAACCAATAAGTATGAAAGGAGTAGGATCACTAACAGATACTCGAATATAAAACTGAAGGTGAATTCACTTGAGCAATTTCCAGCATAGGCTAGCAAATAATGCGCACTTGCTGTAACTTCCACTGGCTGTCATATTTGGCAATTCAAAAAAAGAGCATTAAAATTCAATATGTGATATTCCTATCGCTGCTTGAGGCATGGGATTTCACAGCCAGTGCATCAAAATTGAGTGGCATCACGTCCATTGCAGCATTCATGTAAATCCACTAACTTAATAATTTTAAATTTTGAATTGGTTGCAAATGTTGCAATTTAATTTGATTTCAAAAATATTTTCACACATATGGAACGGAAAACTGTTTGAAAACAATGAAAACCTAAATATTTCTCTCGCATTATAGAAGGTATTTGTCGCGAGCACAGTATTCATATTCTCAAACCATTAAATTAGAGTGAGGGATTGCATTTTTTTTTCAAACATTTTATTTTCTAAAAATATTTTAACCTGCCTCTATTTAGAAATGAAAACTAAATAATTCCATATATTATATAGGCTGCCTTGAGAGGTGGGCCAAAATGCAAACACTATATATATAGTATATATATATATATTAAACAAAACAGTTTTTGAAAAATTGCTAAAATACAACACATGCTATACAGCATAAATAGATATAGAAAAAAAAATGTATTACTAAAGAACAATCAAAACTTTTTTTTGTCATATATCTCCTATCCAAGCCTGCAGTACTTTGGACCATTTATTACACCTCCCCATGCTATAAAGACCGTCTGTACCACTCTGTACACTTTTGCATTTTTATTTCCCCTCCCAAGTCTCAAAAGTAAACATAAGCATCAGCAAACAACTCTATAAAGTAGGATTGGATTCATAGCTGCTGCAGGTATGTGTGCATGCACATGTGCACATCTTATTTCACTTTTAACTAAAAGTCTATTTGTTATTATATGAATGTCATATTTTTGTTTGATGCATATTATATGTATGTGCAGCTCGTAACATAAGACCCCGTGGTGCAAACGGGCTTATAACCTAATTTTATTAAAGGAAGCTACAAATTTAAGCAAAATTAGAAAAAAAAAAAAACTTTACTTGCCATTGTTTATAAGCCCCTACTTGCATCACAGTGCCTTGTATTTATTTTTATATTTTATTGCATTGTATTTTACAACTGTTTTGTTTAACAGATAATATATGTGGCACGAGAAGTGAAGGATGTAATGGTGTCCTACTACCACCACAACCGCTTACTGGTCGGATATTGCAACACCCTCCCAGAGTTTTGTGAGAGCTTCATGAGAGATGAATGTAAGTTTCTGCTTAGTAATGTGAACATGCAATAATGTAGCATTCAAACAAAGATATGCTTTGATAGGTTCTTAAATTTTCTGGTATAATTCAGTTAAATTGATGTACAGTATATAGATATATTGCCCCTCATCCGCAATAATGAGCTAATGGATCTGCCTACCACGATCTTGTTGCAATAATGAGCTATCTGCTATTTCAGGTGAACGCAACAATGAGCTTTATGCTATACCTATTTACAGCTCATAATGAGCTTAAGGGGTGTATTTTTTTTACTAGCTCAATCAAAAGAGGAGGTCGAAAAATATCCCTTAGATTTTTTCGCAATTTTTTTTAGAACTGCATCATACCTAAAATGGGGATTAAAAATGTCACATGACCTGGATTGAGGCTCCGTCCAACACAACTGCAATTCCCTGTTGAACTCAGTCATGCATCTTTTGATGTTCTTAGTCTGAACCAAAAACTGTTAAAAATAAAGTTGTAAATGGCTAACAGGAGGTCATTCAAAAAATTGAATAATTGAATTGCAAATTTGAAATCTGGCATATATATTATATATATAATATGTGTATTTTTTTTTTTTTGCTCTAATCCTTTTTGAAGAAAACTATTAATTGTACTGGATTCTCATTAATGTTTAATAAACAATAAATCATTGTTTTTGCAGTGATATATTCTCCATTTTGGCAACACACACTTGACTTTTGGAACAAGAGAAATGAGGAGAATGTGTTATTCTTTACCTATGAGGACATGCAAAAGGTAAAGTATACAATTGAATTGTTTTTGTCCATGCCCCTAAATTAACAACTATAGTTGAAAATATAGTAAAAATGTAGAACGTTGCTAGAGACACGGCACCCTTATCTCGAATCAGGATAAGGAAGTTTTTCGTGCTTGTGCACTACACAACTCACTAACTGGCTGCACATGCAGTTTTATCCCAAAGAAAAAGCACTCGGGGCAGGACTTTTCTATAAGCCGCATTCTATATGCTATACCAGCAACATGTTAACTGCCGTGTAGCAATATGAAGAGACACGGGAATAAAAAAATATATAACTTAAATAAATGTTGTAAAGTATGATACTATTATAATATTATTAATATATTTCTACCTTTAATTCAAAATATTAATAACACTTATTTTATCATGAAAATATCGCCCGTACATGCCATGATATATAATTAAGTATATAATGTTAATATGTACAAGTGTATAATACATAAATATGTACAGCATTATTTTGCGAATAGTAATTAATATATTAATAATAAATAATAATAATAAAATTAATGCGGCAAATGTGGCTACGCCATGGTGGCTCACGAAGGGTTTGTCTCTCTCAAAACCCTCTTAAACGAAATAACTCTCCGTTTCAACAACTTCTGCCTTCTGATCTATATATCTATAGATCTATTTATATTATATTCTATCTACAGTATATTATAATTCATAAAATCATGTGCATATGGCTATAATATAAATTTAATACATATTCAATGTAAATGTATATAATTATATTATATATGAATTATAATATAGAATAAATTAATTAATTATTATATGTGACAAAATGCTATACATATTTATGTATACAGTATATACACGTACATAATTATTCATCATGGCATGTGCAGGCGAAAATTTCATGAAAAATTAAATGTTATTAATATTTTTAATTAAAGCTAGATGAAATTAGATGAAATAGATTAATAATATTATATTCTAATTTAAAACATTTATTTCATTAAGTTATATATATTTTTATTCCCAAAGTCTCTTCATATTGCTACACAGCAGTGAACATGTTGCTGGTACAGCATTTTTATGAATACGGCTTATATAAAAGTGACATGTCTCGAGTGCTTTTTCTTTGGGACAAGGCAGAATAAAAATGCATGTGCAGCCAGTTAGCGAGTAGCGTAGTGCGCAAGCGCAAAAAAAAAACACTTGTCCCGATTCGAGACACGGGTGCCATATGTCTCTAGCAATGTCTAATAAAATGTGTAAGTTTTGCAAATATGGCCCAAATTTATTATATAGATACTTAATTGTAGATATTTATTATTTGCACGTGCACTGATGTTTTGTAATAAAACAAAAAGTATAATACAGACTGGACTATCTGGTCAAAATATAAGATATTCAAGTCTTACAATCGTATGTGTCATATTCAAACCAAATGTACCTGTTTGCGCTTAAAGGCCTGATATATAAACAGCTTGATAATGATTGAATATTACAAGCCATTCAATTATAAAAGTTTAGTATCCATTTTTAAAATATTTAAAACACTACAGTTAGTAGAATAAGCTGTGTAAATATGATGATTTTATTCAAATATTAAATGAAAGGTAAATATTAATCAGATCTCTACTAAAAACTACATGGAAAAACCAGAACCTGTATGAATATAAGCTTATATACCCACTGTTATGTCACATGACTTGTCCTTTAAGATATTGGTATATTTTCCCCAATTTTAGGACCTGGTGTCTATTGTCCGCACCACTGCCGACTTCCTGGGGAAGAACCTGTCGTATGAAGGCATCGCAGAGCTCTGCAACCATCTCAGCTTTAAGCAAATGAAAAACAACCGTGCTGTCAATTATGATGAAGTAGCAGATATTATTAAAAAGAAGAATATTTCTAAGGACCAAGATGGAAAGTTCATGCGTAAAGGGGAATCTGGTTCATGGAAAGAACAAATATCCAGTCAACTTGCAGAGAGGATTGATAAATGGACTCAATTGAAACTAAAAGGCAGTGCTTATGCTCAAAATGTTTAATTGTTATAACACAATTTAAACAGCAATGTTTTATGAATTTTAGGCATGGTGAAGAAATATATAATATATATAATATCATGGCACATAACAAAAATATCAAATTTATCCAAGGATATATATGGTAAGAGATAGGAAAAGTCAGTAATAAAAGCCATCTAGATTGATGTTCATACTTTTAACAATTAATAATATACACAAACAAATACTTTTGTATATTATACTTTTGTGTACTATAGTAGAACCATCATATTACCCTGACTCCACGGCACAGTAGGGCACAATTGGGCACAGTTAAGGTTCACAGTTAGGTAAGCTGTAATGCCCATGAGTATCCAGTAGGGCACAGTGTTTATATTAGGTACCCCAGAGCATCCTAGCTTTCTATACTTGGCGTAACTTGGCACATTGAATACACTCTTTGAAGTTGTATCGACTATGAACTAGAAGGGGCTTAAATGATGCTTTAATTGATATATATAATATCCAACTGATATTTTTTTTCATTAAATAAACTACATTGGCAATATATCTAATTATTATCAAATTTATTTATTAATTTTGGACTTTGAAAAAATTTATACCCGGATGGTAGCACCATCTGTTTCTAAAAAATTGAAGTAAGAAAAAAAAAAGCAACATACAACATATGATATGGGTGTCATTGCATGTCAACAAAAACAGAGATGCTGTCTCTTTTTTATTGGAAAAGTCTGCTTTGCAGTCTTTAAAGAAGGTAAGAAATATATTAAAAAGTATATTGAAATAGCAAAGTTCTTTTTTTTCTAATAAATTGCTTCTTTTTTACAGTGATTATTACAAATTCTAACATCATGAGAGGCCCTATCATAGCTTTTCTTTCTCCAGCCCAGCCCGCCCCCTTGAATTCTCTCTTTTCTTTCAACACTGAGGAAGTTATGCCCAGGCTAGCTACTTATGTGGTGAGTTAAATATTTACAAAATCTTTTCATATGTGTGTTATAATCTCATTTTCATAATTTTACAGGCAATGAATTCAACTCTGCTGCATGAAATGCTGATTAGTGGATTCTATCACCAGACATCATGGCCGCCAATATGCGGGATAGAGACAAAAGAGTTGCAGCTGCTAGCATCAATGTTTTAATTTTTTATGTTAGAGTACTCTGTTAATTACCATGATAAAATAAAAATATTTAAAAAACTACATTTTTTTAGTAATACGTTAACTTAATTAACTTTAATGAAATGAAAAAATAAAAAATTAATAAGGAGAAGGGGCGGGGGAGAGCTACCAAGTCTAAACCATTGGTCGAACTGTGATTTTCACAGTTCGGCCATTTTGTGAGAATCACAGTTCAGCCAAGTGTCTTTGACTAGGTACCTCTGTGAATTTCACAATTGCGCCGAAGCACAAGGGGATTAACAACCGGGCTGCCAAGTTCAAATTACAATGTTAATAGAACACAAGATTGAACTTGGCACCTAACTGTGCCCAACTGTGCCGTGGAGTCAGGGTATATATATGGTCATGCATGCAGCGCTGTCACTTTGACGAGGCAAGCCGGCGGCTGGTATGCAGCAGCCGCTGGCTAGCCTCGTCAAAGTGACAGCGCTGACCATATGATGGTTCTACTATAGCTGCTGAGGGAAAAAGCCAGCTAGGAAAAACGCTCACAAAAATCCCATTGAGTGATCGAGGAATATATCTGTTTGCGTCCGCGCACATATCCAATATTTCAGTGTATCATTAATTATTATCAAAATTACATTATTAATTGTTATACGTATGTGTGCCATAAAATAGCTAGATCATACATAATATGCAATACATATTATATATATTATAATATATTATTATATGCATAATTTATATGAAAGTGTGCAATATATATATATATATACACCACATAGCTAGCCCGGTAACGGACCCCCTTTTTAAGACATTTCGCACTTTTAACAATTTTTATTTGCCATATTAAATTTAGGGTTCTTAAAATTTTGAAAAAAATATTAACATGTTTAATAGAATATGTAGCAATTGAGTTTATCATAATTTCAGTTCCATATCAGAGCATCTCTTTGAGTAAAAAAAAAATTTTGTGTGGAGAGACATGAAAAAAAAAAATGTTCCGGTATATAGGCCTGCTTTTGGACTCCTTTTATAGCCAAAAAAAGTAAAAAAAAAATAAATTGTAACCCATGGCATTAACCAAATCAGCCTTTTCATAAAAATAACAATTAACAGCAATACCGTGATATTTTTTTTACTATAGTTAAGAAAAAATAATAAAAACGAATTATTTGTTAAAAACCCTGTTTTTATTCGTTTTTTTACTTTATTTTTTTGAACCAGTAAAAAAATTATCAAGGTATTGCAGTTGCTATTTTCATGGAAGGGAGGGTTTGGTTAATCAGTTACAATTAATTTTCTTTTTTTTTTTACTTTTTTTTGCCTATAAGCTATAAGGAGCCTAATAAAAGCAGGTCGGAACCAAAACAGGCCGGGCTAAAATCCAAAACTGGGCTGCATGTGCACTGTACATGCATACTGACACAGTATAATATATTATATATTATTATATAATACAATTAACCAACTTCGTTTTTATGGTGCAATGTATGCATACATATAATTGAATTTTATTCTAAATTATATATATAATTGCATGCAGCATGCATGAAGAATTCTGTAATCCATCTACCTGGATCGAGGCTTTATTTAGAGGTGCAAGTGTTATATAATAATAACTATAAGTGTTAAAAAACGTCATTTTCATACTGAAATTGCTGAATTTTAACTCGCAGCTAGATCAGAGCTGGCTTTTTGAACCATGCAGAGCACTTCAAAATCTTCAAATCACTCAAAACTCAAATCCAGAGATAATCGAATCGGCTTCAAAATCTTCAAATCAAAACAGCTGATTGGCTGTTTTGATCCTTTTGCTGTGGTTTCCACATAAATTGTCTGTAAAAGGTGAACGTGAGTAAATTATCAGAAATCAAAAGTTGGTGTAAAAATGTATATATAAAAATAAATTTATTGCTAAAATGTTATTGTTCATATTTTTGTTTTATTTTTCAATAATATATTTTATGATATATCTGAATAAACAAATATCTAAATAGTGAAGGAGTAATTAAAATTTACAGATAGAGCGCATTAAGCTCAATGATAGAGCCATAGAGCGATATATATAGAGCGTATTTATTTTACATGATAGAACTTCATACTTTTCCTAGTGCCTAAAAAAGAACATATTCTGTTGGTAGCAGTGGCACAGTACGTGACGATGGTCCGCGATGGTCTCATGAATAAAAAGCGTGGCAAAATTTTATTTATTTTTTATGTTTTTATTTAATAACATTATTCTTTACAATTATAAATATCAGAGATGAACTATGAAATATATATATATATATACATATATATATATATATATATATATATATATATATATATATATATATATATATATATATATATATATATATAAACCACTTACAAAACTATATGTTGTAGCAAAAAGTAAACAAATAACTCGTCCACACAGTGTATTGTTGATGATTATTGTTGTCGATCAGTGGCGATAATTCATGAAATGTACAGGGAAAATGGAAAATGAATTATTGTAAGAATTAATTGGTTATTGGGCCCGTTTTTCTACCGTCCACTTCTTATGCATGTCCCCACCCCTTGTTTGGTCCTGGCTACGCCACTGCCAGCACCAGGTATCATTCCTAAATAACAGGATATGATTTTGATGTGATGTCGATTCATTTATGCATGAAAAGTCGACGGTCTATAATTATTACATTATATTTTCTGTTTGTTTCATATATTGTACTCGCAAGTGAATTGTTTGGCATAACTGTATAGTATAATAATTATTATAATCATACACATATATTTATTTCTGTAATCAGACTTTTAAATCTAAAATAACATTTTTTTAAGGATTTATATAGTTTAAAAATAATTAATTATTTCCATGGACTTCGAAAGTTTTTAGGATAAAGCAACACTTTCAATTTTTTGTAGGTGTTATTTAAGTTCATAGTTTGTGACACGAGGGTTACACTTGAAGGTCCTTCTTGTCTAGGTCAGCCCTGCGCACTTCATCGCTAAGGAACCATTCTCGGCAACTCCTCGTCGCGTCGTGCCAATAGTCTGCAACAATTAATAGACATATATTTTATGTTACGAGGGTCTAAGAAATGCTAAAATGCTGAGAATTTCTTATATATAATTCAATTTTTTTTATGAATTATGAATAATATTGCATGCGCAGCGTCTATTTAGTATCATAATTAGTATCATAAATATCATAATGGAGTATCGACCGCAAAATCTTTTTTATTGCAGAAATGGATAGAGCGTGCAAAGTTATGCTACCCTGATTTTTTTCCGATTTTTTTTTTTGAGCCCGGAAACTATTTTAAAAGAAATATTGAAAGCCCTTTTTGTAACGTCACGCGGCGGCAAGTCCTATCTTTTTCTTAAGGAGCGGCGACTCGTGACGTCTCAAAAAGAACTTTCAATATTTTTTTAAAAATAGTTCCCGGGCTCTAAAAAATCTGAAAAAAATCAGGCCAATCAGGGTAGCATAAATTTGCACGCTCTATCCATTTCTGCAATAAAAAAAATAGGTCGATACTCTATTGTCAAATATTAAGAAAGATATTTGCCAGATTGCTACATACCTATTAGATCGCTGAGGCTGCCAGAAGTGCCGCCGTATTCCACGGGTAGGATGTCAGGCGAGGTTATTGAGGACATCACTTTGGAACCGCAGCCGTGTACACGAACCTGCAAGTGCACATTGCACTCGTAAAAATAACAATCAGCCTCAGCATGATGTACTGTACACTCCATTCAAATAAAAAATATACGATCCAAATTGTACTCTCCGGATCGGATATTTTTATTCGAATTGAGTGTACAAACAGTACAAGTGTACAAGCACTGCTGATCATTATATAAAATTAAGACAGCAATCACCAAAATATCTCTTAGCCCATATTAGCCAATATTTCAATCTGACAGGCGCGCACAGCAGTCTGTCGATTCAAATTTACAGATCAATTAAACGATGATCCATAATATGATGGATCATCACGGAATTCAGTCACCTCTTTGATGAACATGTATATAGTTTTCAAATGAAATGCAACAATAATAAATACTATAATAAATCACATTTATCACATTGTATAGTTAACTAATTATATATGTATTGCACATTATTATTATATATTATCATAATTTTCAATTATAATCTAATTATTGATCGTGTTATTCAGAGTTTATTGTTTTGATAACTTTGAATGCATTTCATATCCGTTTTGCTTCAAACCGTGATTTAAACTTTAATCTTTTTTATATTACATAATTTATAAAAAGCACAATTAAGTGTTAAAATTGAAAAAAATTAAAAGACGAATGCCAACATCGCAAATAGCATCAAATGACACATATAATACACATTTTAAGCAAATAAGCAATTAAATATATTTAAATATAGTAGATGATAATAAGCACTTATAATTTAAATTTAACCATTATTATCACTTCTATATATTATAAAATAATTATAGTTTTTGTTATTTACTGTGCATTAAGCATTGCATTAATATATCATATCATGTTATTATCATGGTATATTTTATGCTGTTTTAACTTAATTGCATATAATTAATTCCTATATTTATAAATATATATTTATGATGCATGGCCGTTCTTCGGCCTGACCATACCTATTTCCAAATAGAGGATATAAAAGTGCAGTTTATTTACTTACTCTATTGCGCATCTTTTCAGACATGAATCGCCGGAATATATTGAGGACGACGTTGATGTGGGTGGGACAGTTGACGAAGTCCATGCTGCGAGTGCGGATCGGGTAGCAATCCTGCAACAACACACCGAGCAACGTTAAGTTTGTAGTACTTTGTAGACGTGCATCCAGAGAACTGTTCAACTGGTTCAACAAGCAAACATCCGACAGAAAAAAGGTGAAAGAGAGTTCTCACCTCACAAAAAATACTAATTAAACTGAATTAATTGAGTTATGCAGAGACTGCAGAGAGACAATATCAATTTATATTTTAAAGTCATTACTGTCATTAGGCATTATTTAAATTTAATGATGTGAGATGATTAAAATATGATATTTACATATATATTATGTACTATGGTGATAAATGATAATTGACATAATTGGTAATCGTATATTATGATATAAGTTTTCTCATATTACTCGGATATTTTGTACATTCGGACAGGTACATCCGTACATGCAGTGCAGTAGTGCAGTATTATTGGCAATGGCAATTAAATAAAATTGTCTTGTTGTTTAATTGTCTAGTCGCTTAATTTCCACTGCTTAGCGACTTGTATTTGTTATTATTATCTCACTATACTGTTATTAGTGTTATTCCTGTTCCAGAAGGCACGACAAGCGTGTGGTATTATAGAGACAAACAATTTTTGTACAAAACCAATATGAGAGTTATAATGCTAAATTAAAAGGAGATGAGTTTGATCAGTTGAAATAATCACTTAATTACCTCCCATCTAATATACATTCCACCTTCCAGCTTGTTGCTCTTTAATCATGCACATTATAATACCATAATAATTATTTAAATAAATATTTATTGTTATTATGAACCCACGCTATATATGCCATGATTATGGTGACGACGTAATAATATTGTAATGATAAAAATTGGCAAGCAGTTTGGGCAGTGGAACGGCTTGTAGAATACAGTATAATACAGAAGTGTACCATACTGACGATTTTTTCAAAAACTGATATTTTATTATTATATATTGTATGCTGACTTTTCTTTACGTAAGATTAGTAAAATTTTGAATTTTGAATTTTTGAATTCAATATAAATGGGGCAAAAAAATTATCAGTACTGACTTAATGAATTGAACAGTATCCAAGGTGGGTAAAGATACATGTAACTTAATTTTCCCACCTTCCTTTTGCCTGTAACTCTTTTAAATACGGGGAAAAAGTGTAAAATAGTGCCCCAATTCTGAAAAAAAATTGTAATCCTTAGTTAGCCACCCAGCAATGTTTTTCAGCAAAAAATATAATGAAAAAAAAATCCTTTTTTTAAACGTGTGCCCCCCCCCCCCTTCTCCTCCCCCCGGGGGTAAAACGTGTGATAAAAAAGTACCTTGGTAATGCTAGGGTTAAAATTGTCTCGTACCGGTGCATTTTTCCATTTTACGACATACTTTATTAATAGTCAAGTAAAAATTCTGTAAATGAACGAAACTGATATATTCATGATACACTCAAAATTTCTTTAAAATGAGCTTCTTTGTAATAAGAAAGCGGACTGAGAATAAAGTATGTTAATTAAACTGCATGAATGCTTGTGAAGAAATAAAATTTAGTGATGGCATAAATGCTTCTAAGATATTATATATAGTCGGCCATGACATACGGAAAACTTCCTATTGGGTTATTAGATCTCTTTAAATAGTTTAAATATTATATTTTTATATACTCTCCATTTGAAGTATGAGCGCGTTTAGAACTACTAGTACAGAGCGGTCTAGACTTCATAAATCCTCGTGTGTTTTTTTCCTGAAGAGCGTGTGAAATTTATACAGTGCAATATAGACAATATATTATAGTATCGTTCATATACTGTGTCCGTTTCAAAGCTCAAATATGATTTTTCTATACAGTGCAATTAAGTTAAATTTTATAATTATTTATTAGTTAATAAATACTTATACTTATTATTAAATTAAGACTTAAGAGCACTAAAAAATGATTTTTTGTAAATCAAATAAAATTTTATTTCGTTCATAGGCTGTTCGGAATGGATCACGTCAATTGTGCATGTTACATAAAAATACATAACATAATCTAAAATTAATAATTTTTAAACACAAATACCCAAACATTAATATATATTATACAAATTTATAAATTAATTCAAAAGTCTTTATATTATGACACGTTAATTGGTGATCTTAATATTAGTGATAAATATTATAAATTAGTAACTTAGAAAAAAAACACTCAAAGAATTGTTGTATATTTCATTTTTTTTTTTTTTTTTCACAGTATAACAAAGTTTCTTAAGGGTAAGGTAACGCCACCAATGTTAAAAAAAATCCCTCACACAAAAATTCTGAAATTTTTTTTAAAATGTTCTCCTCTACACCCCCTATCAGTAGCTAAAATATCAGGTATACAAATTCGATCTAGTTTTTGAGTTATAAATTTTTAAAGTTGACTACTTTAACATGGAGAAATGAAACTTCCACGTTAATTAAATTAGTCAACTTTAAAAATTTATAACTCAAAAACTAGATCGTATTTGTATTTTTGTATACCTGATATTTTAGCTACTGCATGAGAGGGGGTGTAGAGGAGAACATTTTAAATTTTTTTCAGAATTTTTGTGTGAGGGATATTTTTTAACATTGGTGGCATTACCTTACCCTTAATGCATGACTTACTGTTACTTTACGTAATGATTTATTATTAAATTTTAATTTTTTAACAGTAAAATAAAGGTAACATTTTTACCTATATTTACTATCACTTAATTATTGAATTATTATGTTGTTTTTCATAGCCAACCTTCGAACTGTTGCACCATCCCTACAGAACTTGCTGTCACATGCACGTATATCAGTTAATAGCGTGATGACGCATTTCATATATTATAGACATGACTGATAGTGGTGCAGTGGTTGTTGTGATACAAAATATCACAAAAAGTCACCACCATCTCGTTTGCAGGTCAATGGTACTGTTATATCTCGACTCGATGTACACTGAACCGTGACTATATATACACACCGTGTATATAATATGCAAGTGGCACAGAGGTTGCGTGTGAACTTTATATCTCAATAATATTAAGAAACATCTTACTTACTATTTTACAGTGGAATGAACTTTTTTTTTTTCTTTTTTTTTTTTAAGAGCTAGGGCCTTTATTAAAATAAAACAGCTTTCTATTCTTTTAATTTGCTGTCATAATACTCATAATATCACAATATTTGTCTAAGTGTATGTCCACGAATAAAATGGATTTTAATTCAATTTGGTAATATAACGGCAGCCAAATTTTGTCAGCCTTGTTGTGTATAATACCTATATATATAAGGATGGTTATTATTTTCCAAAATTACTGGTTTATAAGTTGTCAAAGTATTTGCCTATGATGATTACCCAAGCTATTAATGTGGTATATATAAAGCCGGCTGAAATAAAATTTACACCTGCAGATGTAATTTATTTATTTTAGATTCAACTTAATTGGAATTTCTGGCAACAAAGTTTTATTGAATAGGATTTCAAGAAGATTTGCAAACTGAACTGTTGCTCTTACAGACAAACTGAGCAAAAAATATTTAATATCTGCACATAACATATAAACACTTGTATAATGTGACCTTCGAATTTGTATGTCATGAGCTGTAATATACAAGAAATATTGAGTGATAATAAGTGTCGGTAGACTCGGTAGGTATATTATTTATTTACATTATTATTACATGATTTGTAGCATGGAAATTTTTATTAAAAGAGGGTACCAAATTATGCTACTCTGATTTTTGGCTTATAATTTTTTAGCGCCCGGGAACTATTTTTAAAAACATTTTGAAAGTGCAATGAGAGGCGTCAATAGGCATCGATCACTTCTTAATAAAATGATAATTTAGGACTTATTAAAAGGAGTGTAGGTTCAAACCGGAACTTTTAAGTCACTTTTTAGCATGAAGTAATAAAAATATATCATGTATATAATTATACTATATACAATATATAGGGTTTAATATTGTTTCATTAATGTTACAAAGTACTACGTTATTTAAGGCGAAGATTTTTTTTTATTAGATTGGAATATACTGTGCAAGAATATTACTTTATTTTGTGTTTGTGTTTTTTCTAATGATCGCTGCATGTCATGTATGTTAATTTTAAGTAAAATATTATTAATTAGAATCAAGTAATTTTGTTATATGCCATGTTTGTGTAAAAAATAAATAAATAAATAAATAAATAAATAAATAAATAAATAAATAAATAAATAAATAAATAAATAAATAAATAAATAAATAATATATATATATATATATAATATATGTGATCTATGCTATAATAAAACTATAAATGATGAAAATAAAATTATAGTTTACGTTGTAACTTCATTAATTTATTTCACCTGAAATTCCCGCGGCAGCTAGGATACATAATTAAAAATTTGACCCTATTATATTAGCAAAAGTTTTGCAATTTGTGTTTTTCATGCTAATTTACTGTCTATATACAGTACGTACTTCATCCCGCCCCTATAGCTTGTATTTTCTTTTTGATTTAAAAAGAGGTATATTAGTAAAACGTCCGCTGATAATTTTCTTGTATTATTTTAATTACGTTTCGCAACGATCGATTTCATTAATATAAATTATCTTCATTTTCTTATCACAGTACGTGTTTGATTACAATAAAGTAACACGTACGTGTACCTGTTCATGGTGAAACAATGCCATCAGTGCTCTTAATATGATAAACTTAACGACGAGTGTCATGTCTACCGGACTACAGCGATAACGATGACCAAAAAACTGTCACTGTTTCACGTCATCTATTATATATCAATATGCGAGTATAATGCATACATCATGTTATATATTTAGAACCATCACTCGATCGCCATGCAGATTGTAGGCTATAATTAAGATTCGTATTTTTATATTAATAGTATTATGTAAGTATGCATGTCGTATATATGTATATGATAGAACGTCGATCCGAGATTAGATTGCACATGCAATAATTTTAAACGGCGTTTGAAACAGTGAATATTTTAACTACACAAAAAACAATAATTTAATGCAACACAATTCGATGCGAGGTTTCATGAAAAAAAAAATAACAAAACAATTAATTTTATTAATTAATTAATTAATTATAATTTAAACACACACACACACACACACACACACACACACACACACACACACACACACACACACACACACACATATACAATATTATATATAAAACCAAATAAATATTATATCTGAAGATTATTTTAATTATTATAACTTTCACCTTAATTCTCTCTTAATTTTTTGTAGTTAGTTCAGCTATATGTAATTATCAGCTACAATATTGCTTGCGAGCTTTAAATTAATATATATACCTATGTAGTTAATTATATAGACATGGCATATATGTATAATAATAAATTAATAATAGAATTAATAGTAAAAAGAGAATTTTTTTTTTTAGTGACAGCTACACTATATATGCGGTCTTAAAATACGCGATTTGACGCGTGCTGTATATTGTTCTGCTTTATACAATCGCAATAAAAATATTATTAATTATTAACACACTATATACATATATAGCATAACAAACAACAACAAACCAACAAATCAAGCAGTATATAAACGTTCAAATTTTCCAAAGTTCTATAATATACAAGACGGATTCAAATTGTTTTATTGTTTTTTTCTCATTCCAAGTACACAAGATAGCGGTATTAATATGGAACCTCGAAGGAAACTTTATTTCATAAATAAATAGAGCATTTATTAATTTATGAACAAATAAATGGACATTCTGATTTGTTTACCGTTTCTATAAGTTTGAACACTATTTTCATAGAGGAATTTTCAGGACATTCAAATTTCCATACCAACGGTGTCAATTATAAGGCCTGAAAGGCTATCCATTTATTTTAATGTTTAATCGATCAATTCTTAATATTATATAAATATTGCTCTACATTTTTATTACTATTTCATGTATTCAGTATTTTGCTAAGTTAAATTTAAGAATTTAAGGTTATAAATTATTATGTAAAAATAATTTTTGCTATTTGAATTTTAGTTAAAGTTGAAAATGATATTAGCCTAATAGTACGCTTACTCGTCTAGCTGCGATAGCACATGACTGTATATCAACAAAAATTCTAAAGTCGATCTCTTTGATTCAGACAACGGACATCAAAGTGCTATTATTATAGTAATTTATCCAACCATTTCCAATATTTTATTAGAGGCTATTAGATTCTTATAGGACTTTTTGTTGTTTTATTCTTTTGTGACAAGTGTTTTTGTATGACATGTTTTACTTTTTTTTTATCAATTTTATGTTTAATTTTTCAGGTAAAGGATATTTTACCACTATATGCATTAGCGCTCAACAGTGCCTTGTATGTAAAATATCCCATTTCTTGTTTTCTTTTTTTTTTTTTTTTTATTTTTTTTTTGTAATTTATATTGGTGAAATAAATAAATAAATAAATAAATAAATAAATAAATAAATAAATAAATAATTAATTAAATAAATAAATAAATAAATAAATAAATAAATAAATAAATAAATAAATAAATAAATAAATAAATAAATAAATAAATAAATAAATAAATAAATAAATAAATAAATAAATAAATAAATAAATAAATAAATAAATAAATAAATAAATAAATAAATAAATAAATAAATAATTATTAACTGATTTATTCAATAAGACTTAGTCAGAGCCAATCAGAATATTCAAAATTTCTGTTACTGCACGTTCCGGGCAATCGTGTACAGTATCTAGCTTAAAAACTTCTTATCTTACAATTAGTGAAACAGAATTTCAAATTTTCTGATTGGTCGAGATTTCCGTTCCCGACAATCGTATAACATATAAGTATAGCTTTAATTCTCGATGAGTTTTTAAGTTTTACATAATTACTTTATTTAGTCAGTATAGTTAGAATTATATAAAACAATCTGAAATTATGTCAAGTACCTTTATCTCTTTTGCCTATTAAATGTGGAAAAACCTCTGAAACACGTAACATGCACGTAGACTGAAGCAGATATCATACGTAGGAGCGCGTGTACTCAATTGGTTATAAAATTATGTAAGTTTCTGCATTGTAATTATAATATTCATGAGATTAGAAGGGAAGGGAGAAAATTTAAAAAAAACTTTGATCAGTATGAGAATGTGATATAGAACACATTATAAATTATAAAATAAGTCGCAGAGTACTTATAGTACGTATAGTACGTAACCATTTAAACTTTGATTTAAAATTGATACGGTGTATAAAAATAAACACATTGTCCGATAAAACTAAAAATATACGTTTGTTTAGACGACAGATTAAAAAAGTCTAAGCTCGTGATTTAATAAGAAGTACACCACTGTAAAAAAAAAAAAATATATATATATAAATTAACCTTGAATTCAAGCAGTTAACCGCAAAACACAAAGTCATATGAACAAATTCTAAGACCTTGGATTTTTTTTTTTTTTTTTTACATAAATGAATAAATCCACCACAGGAGCAAAGTGGTGAAATAAAATATGCAAGCAAAAAACTGTATAACTAAATTTCTATCTTGGTTATAAGTCATGAGTCAATATCATTTAGAAATTGTCAATCTGAAACAAAGAGAGCACACACAATGTCAACGATTAAATTTATTGGGTATGTTATTATTGTGTATATACGTATATCTTATATATATATTTTAATAATTACGCGCAGAAAGTAGCAAGACAATTAAATATTGAAATGTAATTAATTATCTGTTAGTTGAGCAGTCGCATATTATTCGATTGATCAGCAAAGCATAAATAATAAATATTAATTGCATGGAGTGCGCCGCACCTTCTGGCTAACAACACGCCATCCGCGAGTGCATGGCTGCCAAAGGTCACTTCTGTCTGTACTTACGGAGTTACAGACTACGTTCTTCAGAGTTCTTCATAATTTAAAAAGTACATACAAATAAAAGCATGTGCTTTCATCAATGGAGAAGAGGGTTTGTGAACGGGTCAAAATTTCAATTTGAAGGTCACCAAAGGTTGTGCTGGCTGCTCCCCGCCGTCTGCCCTCGTTGATTAACTCGGTACACCCGTCACATTTCATTTTGGTTTCATCGTGAATGTTCGGGTTCGGAAGCCAGCTCTGTTCAGCCAGTGAGCTTGTTCGTTACAAACTGTTTTCAAATGATGGAGGACAAGGACATTAAAAACACGACAAAAAACATAATAAATGTGACGTGCAGTGTATAGCGGCGGCGACGCACGTGCTCAATGAATTATCTAACTAATCTATCGCTTCATCTTTCACCGTCTCACATTCAGATAAAACATAAACATTAAATTTATGAAGTCAGAATTCAATTTTCAATGTTTTAGACATTTACCAAACAATTTCCGCGCGGTGCAAAACAATATTGTAGATGAGTGAGATGAGTATATTATACAGCATAAATATATGCAATTTTGAATTTACGACCTAAATATTTTATAGCAGCTATATAGGTTCAGTTTTGAAGAAAAAAATTGCATACATTTTTTTAAAACTCGTAGAGTTTTAAAATGAATTTTAATAATTTAATTTAATTTAATTTAATTTAATTTAATTTAATTTAATTTAATTTAATTTAATTTAATTTAATTTAACTTAATTTAACTTAACTTAACAACTTAGCTTAATTTAATTTAATTTATTTTGTTTTTATATTATTATATAGTATTATAGTATACATTTTTATATAGTTTCAAATAGTTTCTCACTTGCCCCAAATTTTAAGATTTAGATCTAGTTGTATTAATCAAAAGACAAGTGCTGTAGACTGCATGCATGATCGCTTCTTTTATAATAACATGCAAAATTAAGTTTTTAAATAACTAACTTTTAAGCAAAGTAAGGTTATAACATCGGAGCTTCTGCAAGAATGATCGAGAGGATTTAAGAATTGTAGACTGGTACACAATCGTTGAGGACTATTCTAGTACCCTTAGCAATTTGAATAAGTAACGTCATTGATGTAAGGACAACTAATAGCACAGAATAATATTCCTTCCATATTATTAAGATGGATTTACATTACGTTCCCTAGCTGGTGAAATTGCTTCGTTCAAACCTGAGATCACAATTTTTGCCAATTTTTGTAATGGCTGCTACACATATATATATACATATATAGAGATTTACTTTTACCGCAAGTGCACAGCATCTCATTTACCTGTATCCCTTGTTGAACAGGGTGCGTACTATGCAAAGCGTGTTACATACCTGCCAGGCGTGCACCACCTTCTTGATGAGTGAGGGCGTGAGCTGCAGTGCGTGTCCGAGTCCCACACCGGCCAGGTCGATGATGGCTTGCACGCCGTACACGGACACCAATTCCTCCGTCCGCGCAGTCAGCTCCATCACCATCTTGCTCACCTGCAGACACCGAATGAAATTTCGTAAGCAGCCAGCAAGGCATTCGGTGCATGATGCGGACTGATGATTGCAAAAACATGTTCAAAAATATTGTTGAATATCGAAGAAAACTCTTTCTTAATTCAAATCTATCATAACAAAATTAGAGATTTTCTCGAGCGAAATTTCTTTTCATAAATTTTGCTGCTCAAGTGCTCATATATATATATAATATAAATATATATATAGCAAGGTGTCTTAAAAAATAAATATAAATTTTCACGTGTAAATTCATTCATCCAACGTTTTCATTCAAAGTAATTTCTGTAATTTCAATAAATATAGGATTTGTGGTTGATTTTAACGATTTATCGATTTATCTCGTTGAAAACGTTGCCATGACTCCGCTATTTTGTATGACTGTCAACATGACGGTAAACTTTTTTCTTATATACCTTTTTTTTTAATCTGCAACGAAGTAATGCCGATGAGAAATAACATTCCTGCCCATTACTTATTAAATTTAAATCTAGATCGTACAGCCATGCAGTCAACAATTTACTTTCAAAATCGGCGTCAATTGCGTTAAGCTGTGGCAAGTTAGGATCACTTTCAGTTCATCATCTGGTAAAATTTCGCATGCTCCTTCTCAAATCTCGTGGTATATATTATGTGACCAGCATGAATAATACTGATAGAAGAATCCTCAGCGTACATATAACATACATTTTCAAGTTTTAACTTAATTAAGGTGAGTTTCTTAACTTTCGCAAACGTACAGGAAACAACCTTAATAAGACAATTAATACCTTAACTGTGAAATATGTATGTAGTATATGTATATAGTTGGAGTTGGTTGTATACGTTTTTTTTTCTTCTACCACTTTATATAGAGTAAAAATTTCAATGAATAAACTCTATTTTAAACAAATTAAATTGTAAATATAATATATGCCATGTATATTAAACGTATAACTCGAGTACATGTTAGTACTGTACGTAAAGTGCAGCAATGATCAGATAATTGTGTAGTTAGTTACGATTGACTAATATATCACAATGTTGGCGTACCTTAAACACATCGTTCATTGAAAATTTCTTAGGGCTGTGGACTGCGGCACGGATAATGATCACGATGTAACCAGTCGCTGGGTCTCGCTTCAGAAGTGGCAGAAACACGCTGTAACAGCAAGGGTCTTGGTTTCAGCAGGGTCAGTCGCTTAATTGCCACTGTCAGAGGAGTATACCCAAGTTTGAGCAGCTGCTGCAGCTGGGGCAGGTAGGGGTCGCGGTTGTTAAACCACTCGGGGGCGGTGGTACGCATCTCGTAGTAGTGCAATATCTTGCGACGCGCTCGCTCCTGGTCGAACTTACAACCGCGCAGGAATTGGAGAACGGTGAGATCATCTGCACACAATGTGCCCAAATTAAACTCAAGAAAATGAATAAGGGAAAAGTACAGAGATTTATTTATTCATATACATCGATTGTGTATTTACGAACAGACACAAGACCTACTTTAAAATAAAGCATATTCAGAACAGAAAAAAAAAATGTTTGCAATTGAGCAATGATAGCAGCTATAGTAGCATGACCTTTGAAATGATCGTCGCTATAAAAACTACAAAACAATTTCTTTATCCGAAGCATGCAAACTTCAGTGGCACGAGGGAATTAAAATGGTAAATATTGCTGAGCATTCTATTTTCCATAAACCTTGATCCTTGATGAAAGTGTAATCCTGTGACTTAAAAAAAAAAAAAAAATACTTTTTATTAACATAGAAAAGACAAAAATTTGAGCTTATCGAGTATAAAAGAATAGAAATTGTTATACTGCTAGGAAATTATTGTAAATCCATAACATTTTCTATTTTATTCTTGATAACTACACGGCAGAAAATTGACAATACTCATCACCAGTTGATAGAACTAACAATAACAAATTATTTCCAAAGGCACCAGCTTCAGAATAGGAAAAAATATACGTTCTATTTAATTATACGGACATATCCATAATTATTATATTAACAATCATTAAAAATAATCACCTACTAAATATACGATTTCTAATTACAAGCATGAGTGAAGAAACATCAGTTTGGGCTGTTATACGTTGCTTGAACAACAGTTTTTGTTTTTATATCATGATTGGCGATAAATGTATTAGATAAAATTTCATATCAAAAAGGACATAAAAATGCATTCTGAGTGACATTATTGAAAGAAAATATTTTATATTCATCTCTACATCATACATGGGGGTCAGATGGAGGTCATCCGACAAACGTACCTTTATGAGCGTTTAGGTAAGGCTTGCTATCTATCCACCTCTGCATGCACCTGATTTCCTCCTCCCTGGTCCCAGGGTCTTCGTGCAGGTTGTCGATAGCATAGTCCAGGGCCTCCGGCGAGAGGGTGCACAGGTATGGTGCGGAGTACTTTTTCAACTCGCAGTTGTTGTCCACTCCCGGCATAGTGCTATAATACAAGGAACAATAAAATTCACTTCAAATTAATGAAGCACAAATAATAATGAAGCCTGTGACCTTGCATGTAGGTCACTCATCATATACAACCTGATTTTATTATTATTATTGCTGTGAATGGTCATGCACGCAGAAGTATAGCTTAAAAACACATCATCTCTCATCAGTATATGTTAAATACAGGAGCAGATCATTGAAAACTAGGGAATTAAGGGACCGAAAGAACTGCAGTCCCTCCCCCTCAACCCCCGCTCCCGTAAATTTTGGATTGAGTATAGGAGCATAGACAATACAAGCATTTCCCCACTCTCAATTTTTTTAACGTTGGCCTTATATGGAACCAGCACTCTCCGAAATTTGGTTCTGGATCCGCGCCTGATTATATTTATGTGCATATAAGTATATATTAGGTAGCCCGCATTTTGTGTAACTTAATTATAATAGGGAAAGGAACCAAAAAAAAAAAAAAAAAAATACACACACACACACACACACACACACACACACATATATATATATATATATATATATATATATATATATATATATATATATATATATATATATATATATATATATATATATATATATATATATATATATATATATATAAGAAACTATTATAGGTATCTTGATTTTTCATCTTTCAGATTTTCTGATTTCAGGATTTTAATCACTTAATTGACTTAATTAAGACAGCTGTGACGTCATCAAGTTCTATCTCTTCTTTAATTGGTGTCGTCAGCATTTTTTTAATACTTACAAAAAAAACAAAAAAAAAATCTGAAAACAAATTATTTATGTTATAACGTTTTATGGATTTGTGCTCCTGTAATTTTAAATATTTCAATAAATGTAATGGTACAATATAAAAAAAGTGTCTATTATCGAGCTGAATCACTGTTGAAATGCTTAGCTCAAATAATTATATATAATTCTGCAGGTGTCCGTGCATTTGTATATAATATGTGCAACAAGAGTTTTCATATAGTATAAGCATCGGCAGGCAAAAATGTATATAATATATTAATGACGCTTTGTGTAATAAAATACTTCCAGTGAAGTTATGGTATGGAGACATTGCGTTAAAGATCACTGCACTGTACTTCATACTATCCTATTATATAAGACATATTCTAAAGCGTTCTGAAGTAGGCTTAATTGCATGATCGCATGCACGCTAATTGAAACTTAATATGAACGATTTTGCAATGCCTGATGCCGAGTCAATTTTTATATGGATCCGAGAAGAATTGAGTAGATGAAAATAAATATAATATATCAAATAAATGCATTTAAACACAATTGTCATGACATTCATGCAATGCTAGTGAAAAAATCGAGGTGGGAAAAATTTATTTTGCTTAAATGTATTGATTCTATATTGAATCCAAATTTTCGCACCCCCCCCCCTCAACCACTCTTTTTTCTTAATATTATTTGTGCCTACCTGCATGAGAGTGCAGTATATAAAAATTATAAAATGAAACGTTTTTAATTATTTAACATACATTACATATATAATATATAATGGGCGCGATTCACGAAGCAGTTAGCCAGGTTTATATATACCTGTTTTACATGTTAAACCACCCTAGTTAAACGTGGTTAGAAATCTGGTTAACTGCTTCGTGAATCGAGCCCATTATATATATATATACATACATATATAAACACATAAAAAAATACTTATGAGATATTGACGCAATAATTTTCTTACTTTAGTCTCATTTTCCCATAAATATGCATGTTGTCTATTTCAATGGATATAATTATTTAATTGAGAATAAATCAATTAATGTATCAATTTGATATATCAGTTGATAGATTTTTTCAATGTCATCTTGATTAGTTAAAAAAAAAACGAAAATTGTTGTCAATTAACGTGCATGTTGTTTACACATTATACGTTATTGTAGGAGAGGATATGATATTACAGAAAAACTCGTGGAAAAAAATACCGTTGTGTGAACTATTTTGCAATGTCTGCAGTCAATTTTATTACATGGAGATAAATTGAGTAAATAAAATAATTTGTTTAATTTTATAACAGTTTCGTAATTAATATTATATAATTATTTTTTTATATCTAGCTGTTCAATTTTTTTTGTTTTTTTTTTTTTTTTTTACTTATTGTCACAAGAAATTTAATTTGAATCAATTGCAAGAAAAAAAATAATACAATCGTTTTTAAATAGTATTTCAGGGATTTAAACAAGATAATAAAATATTATAATAAATATTATAAAGTCACGATATAGTCTCTGATGGAAGAAGTTCGATAATAATTTGGTATTATTATAATATAAATTTAGACTTCGCGCCAATAATTAAGCATTACGTTTTCATGACAGAAATTAATTGTTTCATATACTATTAAGCAAATTATTAAAATCAAAAATTACAAATCAATTAACTGGGTGAGGAATATTGTCAACAAATCAGACTTCTTACCTTTTGCTTGTTGATTCCGAATTCACGAACTATCACGTCCACCTCTACAACAGCACCACTGGCACCAGTAAAAATTAACGTTTCATGCTCGATCCTTTTAAAAAGCAAACAAGTTAGATGCTGCGATCGTGCTGCTGCTTAACGGCTATGTTCGACACCGGCAGGAGGCGAGCATCCGAGACCTCAACTTAATTAAACGCCATCTAAGTACAATCGTGGAAAACAATTCTTATGTTTAAGCTATATTGTCCAGCTATTAAGCGGTCTTCTAGTCAAGATCGAGCGTGTAAAACTGTATTGACATCTCAAACACTCCGTTTTATGTAAAGATGATCGATTTATTATATCTATCACTACGTTTACATGACGGTGTTTAATACGTATATCATTGACGACGGATAATGTTATTCTTATGAGGCGTCGTCAACGAATACGCACTAAACACCATCATGTAAACGTAGTGTATGTATTATATGTTCATGATCCATATGCTTATAATATATTCTATATTTTTTTTAATTAAAATAATTTTAGTGCAATTTTAACAAATTAAGTAAATGCATGTGGTTGCATAGACTTTTTACATGGCAATTAATTAATATTGGTATGGTCATAATTATATTATTCTACTTACAAATTTAATAATATACATTTATAAATAATTTATGATAAATTAATAATACATTTAATTTAATTCTAACAAAAACTTTTCAGAACACGCGCGAGGTATTTTTATGCTTGATCGTACAGGGCATGCAGTCTACTAGGAGACTGCCCTGGCTCGTATAGTGCTCTACGTAATTATACAGGGTGGACACATGAAAAATAGCGATTTAAAACTCCTATAATGGAAGAAAAATATTTTTCGTCAACAATGACATGCACATCAAATAAAAGCTTTTAGAATTTCAATTTATTTGTTTGTTTTTTTTTTACGCCAAACTGAAATTTTCATTTTTGTGTTATATGTTTGAACACATTGAGAAATGGCGTTTCTCAAACTTTTTGCTCTTGCCATAAGGAAATCTGCAATTTTAACAGCGTTTTTAGATGTCAAATGTGTTAAAAAATTACAAAACAAAGATTTTCGAATGCACTTTTGTGTTGTGATAACATTCCATTCTGTTCCTCATCATTAGCCCCTCGTATTATAGCGCGAACAGAACCCTCTTCAGCTACAAAGTTACAAGTTAAATATTTTGCATGCTGGGCAGAGAGAATTTTGCAAATCTTGTCATTTTAATTTGTCAATTTTTAATCATTCTTTTCGTACAAAAACTGAAAGTGGTGGAGAGTAATTAAGGGTTTAAATGTGTGGGGACTTTGACAGTTTGTTTACCAAGATTTTTTCAACGTCCATCGCCGCTATGAAGGTAAATCAGCTAAGAAATTAAGAGTTGTGCCCATGCAAGACCCCCAAAATGCATGATTTGAGACCCAGAAAAGAGCTGCTGTAAAAATCATTTGTTCAAGCTGCCAGTGATCAAGATGAAGAACTGACTGCAATGGGTCCTTGACATCATCAATGGATAAAAACACTTGTTTTGCAAATTTTTTAGCGAATTTAAACCTCTAAAACCGCTGCTAAAATCGCAGACATTTCCTTATGGCAAGAGCAAAACGTGGGTTTGGACACCATTTCTCAACGTGTTCAAACATGACATAAAAAGGAAATTTTCAGTATGGATAAGGCGTTAAAAAACTTGAAATACTAAGCTTCAATTTGATGTGCATGTTATTGTAGACAAAATTTATTTTCCTTCGATTATATTAATAGTTGTATTCTACAATATCTAGCCATGTTTGATAATTATTATAAGTTCTCTGTACAGTACGTACAGCTGTATATGCTTCTATAGTATTTCTCCATTAATAATATAGCAATTTAATGTAAAAGAAAAAAAGTCAAATTGACAAGAAGTCAAAGAAGGAGCATATATTATATATAAAATGAAATGAACGTGCCATGATGTAATCCTTAATTAATTTTCACTTCCGGCTACTTAATTTCTGGACGTCCAGGGTGCGTGCAATGTTATACTGTGTAACTTATTTTTTAATTAACAGCAAACCGCTTGTAGAACTGGCCATGCAAGAAGTATATTTCTATATATACATATTTCATAATTATCATGTGTGGGAATTTTTTAATATTGGGCATGTTACAAAAAAGTCATATTGAAGGATCTTCTTCAAGTTAACAACAGTCGGGTAAGATAACACGAACAATCGATTGTTGATAGTCCCGTTTGATTAACATGTAAACCTTAGCAACCTCATAATAATTCTGAATTATTATTCGTGTTATCTTACCCTTGAGCCTTGATTATTATCAAAAAAATTTAACGCCTGAAATACATGTTCATCAAATTTGACCGAGGACATGCCAATTAAGTACCGGCGATCGAAGCCTCGAACGCCGAGGCTTGCAATTCTTCGGCCAAATTGACGACGAGCATATATTTATAATATATTTCATAATCCGTTGGTTAAAAAATTACAAAAAAAAAATCATATAAAAATTATATAAGAAAACTGTCGTAAGTCTACCTAGTTATAATTTGAAGTAGCTAGATCCTTCAATGACTTTTTTCGTCCCAATTCTCACAGGTGATCGATACGTATACCTTTTAAGGTAGAGATAACGCGCCCAATGTTAATAAAAATCCTATTCATGAAACTTACGAAAAAAAAATGTTCTCCTTTACCTTATCGTCCTTATCAGTAGGTAAAATATCAGGTATGCAAATTCGAGCTAGTTTTCGAGTTCTTAATTTTTTGTATAATACCTGATATTTTACCTACTGATAAAGTATGTAAAGGAGAACATTCTAATTTTTTTTTCATAATTTTCATGAATGGGATAATTTTTATTTATTTTTTTTTTACAAGGATACACCCCTTAAGAGCTTGCAGCTCGCGGCGGGGTACTGGGTAGGGATAAGGTAAGGAACGGATAGTAGCCACGGCCTGCATGCTTACGCGTCCCAGCATTCGCTGAAGTGAGACTGAGGGAACCGTGGAAAACCGCAGTCAACAAAAGTGTCCAGTCACCCACACAAGATAATAATCAATTATTTTAATCAGATATTTCACAATGAAAAACAACTATTTATCAGATACCCCCACCTGCTATTATTTCAGCTTGAACTTTATTTGTTTGGTTTTTAATTGCCAGTAATTAAATTTTGTCAATGTCTTAAACTTTAAATTATTGTTTTTTTTTCTCAATGGACCAAAGCGATGTCCAAAGCCTGGGGAACCACACACAAAAGTGCATCACTGCACTGGGTGGAAAGCGAGACGAATTTACCCCAGGGAGAGGGAGCAGCGTATTTTTTACTTGAAACGGTCACCCATCCAAGTACTAATTAACCACGCTCGACGTAGCCTGACTTCGGTGATCTAGCTAACGAGAACCGGACAATGCACTGCGCCACGCTCGACCTAACATTGCATGGCTGTGTTACCTCTACCTTAAGGTCAAGATAACGCCGAACAGCTGTTCGACGTACTCCCCTTTGATTAACATGTAAACCTCTTATAGTAGTCCGTGAGCTAAGGTACCAAAATGGCGGAAAAATTTTAAGGGCTCCGGAGAGGGTGGCGGCTAAAAATGATAAAAATCGATTCGAAGGGGGGCATTCTGGTGAATACAGTGAGCCTAATTTGACCCCGCAAAAATGTCTCAGGAGCTTCCGGTGACGTCACAAAGATGGCGTCGGAGCATTAATTTTCAAACAAATCCACTTGGTTATATTAATTATATCTACTCAGGATGGATTATTTTGATACAAAAAATAAAATTATTACGTTTTATTGAAGCCAATAAAATTTCCATTTTAGACATGTACGTGCAATATTGGACAAAATAAAACTGTTTATTTGCAATAGCTTAGAACTTTAATTTTATAATGATTTAACCATCCCGACTTGCTTACGACTACTGTAGCTCGTTAAATTTTACATTTTAATAGTTTCAAACTGCACTACCTATAAAACACTCTATTAAAGAGTATCTACGAATATTTTTTAATGCTCATGCATTTAACGATTAATCTCAGTTACTTCGGAATCAAAGAATATTTTCTTGCAAACGAATCGAATGAAATAAATTTTAAAAAATCGAGAATGTTCTAAAACTTAATCGCTTATGGTATGAGCGAATTCAGTCTTGCAGTTTTCTTACAACAGCTCCATTTCCGGTTTTCGTCCATAAGGCCATGAATGTTAAACACCTCAGTTTTCACAAAACTGATAAGACAGATTCGCTTCAAAATTTGTATGCCACCTATTGATGGTGAGTTCTAATTAAGTTCCCTGCAAGTCTTGTTGCATTCAGGCGGTACGATTGCGAGATATCAACCTACTGAGATTCATCCTTAATTACGAATCTGTGGGCATATTATTTATCCGAGCTCCGCAGCATAAAAACAAGCACGAGCGCGCCTCATATACGGAGCTCTTTACCATTGCCCGCGCTGTGAAGTTGTTGATATTATTATATTATATTATTTGAACGTCAAATATGCATCAGAATGTATATAGTTTACTATAAGAGACTAATTATTTACAATTTTTATTATTAGGAATATCTTTTTCATTATATACACTCGCTGGAAAAAAAATTCTGCAACAACTGCGTGATTTCTATAACCATTCTAACCATGGCCTATATAGACATTTGTTATTTGGTGGTGCAAGCCTGCAAGCACATAAAAAATAATGTATAGAATATAGAATAGAATATAGAATGGAATATTTTTATTCGACCACTGGCGGTAATACAGTGACAAAAAAATTGCCACAATACAGCATAAGTCTTGTCATTTTTTTACATTTAAAACATGACACATACATAGCACTATGACAGCAAGTTCCTAATATAAAAATAAAGGACAAAACAATATCAAATCTATTTTTTACTTCAAAGTCACTATGAATATTTTCTTATATTACTTGATGTTGTAAATTTTAAAATGTCTCTCTCTACAATTTTAAACTCATTATGAAAAAACATTTTAACATCATAATATTCCTTATCAATCAATATTTTCTTCAGTAAATTTTTAAACAGTCTCATTTTTTACATTTCTTAGCATATAAGGAAGTTGATCATATAATTTAGACGTTTTTGATAATAAGTACTTTTTTCTGTAATTGATTTACTATGCATAGGAACAACAACTTTTGCTTTATTTCTGGTATTGTAAGAATGAACATCTTTATGCAATAAATATAAACGGTTATTTTTCCTTTTAAACATAATACAGTTAAATATATACATAGATGGCAACGTCATTATTCCCAATAATTTAAATTTTGTTTTACATGACTCTTGTTGTTTTAAATTTTTCAATATTCTTATTGACCTTTTTTGAAGTATAAAAATATTATTAATATTTGATTCCATTGTTCCCCAAAATATTATATTCAAAGACAAAAGAGAATGAATGTATGCATAATATATTGATAACATGGTAGCAAGGGAAACTGAATTTTTGATTGAAAACAAGGCAAAATTTGCAGAATTTAGTTTTTTACTAATTTGTTTAACATGGATATCCCATTTAAGATTTTCTTGAATATTTAATCCGAGAAATTTAGTGTTTTCTTCACGTTTTATTATTGAATTACCAATTTTAAACAAAAAACTATTAGTGGGAATATTAAAATCTGAATGGAATTGAATATATTTAGATTTATTTGCGTTTATTATTAAGTCTTGTTTCATTACACCACTCCTGAAATTTTAGTATTGTGTTGTTTGTTTTCTCAATTATTTCTTTATCAGTTTTAGCAGATATAACAACACTTTTATCGTCTGCATATTGTGTGAGGGTTACTTCAGGTAATTTTTGCTTTAAATCATCCGTTGTAATACCATATAAATCTGCTGACAAACCTGCTCCCTGAGGCACTCCTAAAACAACCCCTAATTCAGGGGATCTTACTGTATGATCAATGTCATTTTCATCTTTAAAGTTAATTTCTACATATTGTGTTCTATCTGATAAATATGATTTAAATAAAGCTAAGGCATTTTCTCCACAGCCAATTTGTTTTAATTTTGAAATAATTATATCATGATTTAAAGAATCAAATGCTTTTTGCATATCAAAAAAGAGGCCAATACACACATCCCTTTTTTCTATACTATTAACAACAGGGTTTAACAAATCAAATGATGCAGTGGTAATTGACCTATTTTCTACAAAACCATGTTGACATTCACTAATTAAATTGTTAAATTTCCTAAATTCACTTAATTGTGGCTTTATTACCTTCTCAAATATTTTAGAAAATACTGATTGTAAAGCTATTGGCCTGTAATTTGACAATTTTTTCCTACAACCATCCTGCTTATGTAAGGGGATTATTTTAGATAGCTTTCATTTTTTAGGATAAATTTCTGATTTAATAGATTCATTAATTAGATAACTCAATGGAACTGCAAAAAGACTAGCACAATATTTAAAAAGGGTGTATGGAATCTCATCTGGACCTGCTGCATTTTTATTGGGCAAAGATTTTATTACTTTTAAAATTTTTTCTGGAGATGTATAATCAATGTTAAATTTTGGTATATTTTGTGTATATAATTTCTTCTATTTTAGATGTATGTATATCTATTATTCTATTTCGTTTGATTTTATTTTTTACCCCTAAATGGGGTGAATTGGTGCTATTCATGACACTTAAATTTTATAAAAAAACATATGAATTTTGATTAAACGCAATTATTCTCTCGATGAGCCGAAAATATGTTCGGGGGATGAATATGTATTTTTTTTTTTTTTTTTACACATCGATTTAATTTTAAATATCAATAGATTTAAGCATTTGTATGAAACTTCGAGCAAATAATATTTTCAAACAGATAGGGCTGGGGTTGAATGTTTGTTATTACCAAGTCAGGATGCCAAATTTATATTTTCAGCTCATAGATACAGCGAATAATAACTTTTTGAATTTTTTGCGTTTAATCAAAATGGAGTATCGACCTCATGTATTTTTATTGCAGATATGGATAGAGCGTGCAAAGTTATGCTACACTGATTATTTTCAGATTTTTTACAGCCCGCGGGAACAATTTTTAAAAAATTATTGAAAGTCGTTTCTTTGACGTCACGAGGCGGCAATTAAGTCCTACCTTTTTCTTAAGGAGCGGCGTCTTTCAATAATTTTTTAAAAATAGTTCCCAGGCTCTAAAAAATCTGAAAAAATCAGATTGCTCGTTCTATCCATTTCTGCAATAAAAAAAATTGAGGTCGATACTCCATTCATATATATTTTTTTTATTAATTTCCCAGTTGTTGCAGAAAAAAGTTTTCAGCGAGTCTGTACGTGACCAGAGTGTAATGAAAAAGATATTCCTAATAATAAAAACTGTAAATAATTAGTCTCTTATAGTAAACTACATTCTGATGCATATTTGACGTGCAAATAATAATATTATCAACAACTTCACAGCGCGGGCAATCGTAAAGAGCTCCGTATATGAGGCGACTCGTGCTTAAAATTGTTTTTATGCTGCGGAGCTCGGATAAATAATATGCCTAATACAGATTCGTAATTAAATGCATAAGCATTAAAAAAATATTCATAGATACTCCTTAATAGAGTGTTTTATAGGTAGTGCAGTTTGAAACTATTAAAATGTAAAATTTAACGAGCTACAGTAGTCGTAAGCAAGTCGGGATCGATGGTTAAAAAAATTTTATTGGCTTCAATAAAACGTAATAATTTTATTTTTTGTATCAAAATAATCCATCCTGAGTAGATATAATTAAGGGTAAGGTAACGCCACCAATGTTAAAAAAAATCCCTCTCACAAAAATTCTGAAAAAAATTTAAAATGTTCTCCTCTATACCCCCTATCAGTACCTAAAATATCAGGTATACAAATACGATCTAGTTTTTGAGTTATAAAATTTTAAAGTTGACTACTTTAACATGGAGAAATGAAACTCCCATGTTAAATTGGTCAACTTTAAAAATTCATAACTCAAAAACTAGATCGTATTTGTATACCTGATATTTTAGCTACTGATAGGGGGTGTATCAGGAGAACATTTTAAATTTTTTTCAGAATTTTTGTGAGAGGGATTTTTTTTAACATTGGTGGCGTTACCTTACCCTTAATATAACCAAGTGGATTTGTTTGAAAATTAATGCTCCGACGCCATCTTTGTGACGTCACCGGAAGCTCCTGAGACATTTTTGCGGGGTCAAATTAGGCTCACTGTATTCACCAGAATCCAGAATGCCCCCCTTCGAATCGATTTTTATCATTTATAGCCGCCGCCCTCTCCGGAGCCCTTTTTCCGCCATTTTGGTACCTCTAAGCTCTCACGGACTAAAGCAAATTCACAAAAATCCTGAAATTTTTTTGAGAGACAGATATTATAGTGCCTAAAAGCCATAGAAAAAGTTTCAAAACAATTTAACGAGCCGATTTTTTTTTTTTTAATTTTCAGCATATGGCTTTCCCATGGAGAGATAAACTATTAAGGGTAAGGTAACGCCACCAATGTTAAAAAAAAATCCCTCACACAAAAATTCTGAAAAAAATTTAAAATGTTTTCCTCTACACCCCCTATCAGTAGCTAAAATATCAGGTATACAAATACGATCTAGTTTTGGAGTTATGAATTTTTAAAGTTGACTAATTTAACATGGAAGTTTCATTTCTCCATGTTAAAGTAGTCAACTTTAAAAATTTATAACTCAAAAACTAGATCGTATTTGTACACCTGATATTTTAGCTACTGATAGGGGGTGTATAGAGGAGAACATTTTAAATTTTTTTCAGAATTTTTGTGTGAGGGATTTTTTTTAATATTGGTGGCGTTACCTTACCCTTAAAGGGCTCTAAAAAATCTGAAAAAAATCAGGGTAGCATAACTTTGCACCCTCTATTCATTTCTGCAATAAAAATTTTGAGGTCGATATACTCCATTATTGCAACAATTTATAAATGTACTTATAGGTTTTAAGCTTTATACATCACACTTTATATCGATGGTGCAGCGTCAAAACTGACTAACTAAAATTGTAGGGTAATTCTCTCAAAATGAACTAACTAAAAAAATGTAACGAAATCTCAAAATGGACTAACACGATTTACTGCGCAGACTTTATAATTATGTGCAAAGCGCGCAAAATCTTTGTTGAGTTTTATCTCTGCCATGTATAATATATTTAAGTGAAATTAACTGTGAGTTATATTTAAATTTGACTCAAAAAAATTTTATACAGCAGAGATAATTAACACACTTAACAAATATGTCGCCCGCTTTGCACGTAAAAGTCTGCGCTCTAGTACATCAAGTTAGTCCATTTTGTGAAAAAGTTATAATTTTAGTTAGTCCATTTTGTGACAATCTTACAATTTTGAGTTAGTCCATTTTGACGCTACACCATCAATATACATATGTAGTTTTAACAATTTATCTCAATTAATTATATATTACCATAGTCATCAAAGATTTCTGTAAGGAAGTTTAAGAATGTTCTAATACTTACTCTTTTATGGTTTGACCACAGTCATCCCTAACATAATTTAACATCACTTAAGGAAGGGAGTGAGAAAAATAAAAGGTTTTTATGTATTATATTTTTTAAGTTTTCTTAATAAAACACTTAAATATAAGGCAAAAACAATTAAACAATAAATAACATGGTACCCACATCTTCTATCTATACTTTGGTCCTAGGGTCCTTACTTTCATGCAATTTTTTTTTTTTTTTTTTTTACCAAAGACAACATTAATTGGTATCAGAGGGCATTGGCTTCTTCCCTGCAGTGGAACATGACATGCTAAAAATTTGTTCCTAGGGCTTGCTGACTTGTGGAAGTGTCTTGACGGAGGAAAACGCAACCTTTGCACTGGCGGGCAGCTTCTTGTCTCCCACAGGACCACCTGTGCGCTGATGCCCATACTGAAACTCTATCCTCAGCTCTCCTATGTGTGACTCTGGCAGAATATCCGGCACCCATTCTATGAGGAATGGAGTCGGTTCCTTTTGATCAGGAGAAGTGTGACCTGGAAATAAATTTTTTTGTCAAAAAACTGCTTTAAATTTCAAAACAAAAATTCCTGATTTTTGCTTTTTATTAAATAATTTCCAGGCTTATGTAATCACTATTAAATTTTAAGGATATTTAACTATTAAATCTTTGGTAAGGGAAATAATATGCCAACAATATTTTTGTTTGCTAAGACTTCTAAAAGGCCTTACCGTTTTTTTTTTTTTTTAATTATTTTTTCTAATCTTTACTGTACAAGAGTAATCTGTTAAGAATGCCTTATAATATAGTAATACAGGCGGATTGTTAAAATAATTTTTTTTTAATAAGTTGCTTTTAATTCCCTTCTTTTTGTTTTTTTGCAGAGCAAAGAACTGCACATCGATGGAGTTCCGTCAAAAACGACTAACTCATTTTATCGCGTCCTCTCAAAAACGACTAACTCGTTTTATCGCGAGCCGAGATGGTCGGTTTTGCACTATGGGTTTCCAGGTATAAAAAAAAATGTATGCCTGGAAACCCATGGTGCAAAAGCGACCATCTCGGCTCGCGATAAATCGAGTTAGTCGTTTTTGAGAGGACGCGATAAAATGAGTTAGTCGTTTTTGACGGAACAACATCGACATACTTATGATGATACTTATGATGATTCTATAACATTAAAGATTAAAGAAAGAGAATAGTTTTAATTTAGTAGCAACAAATTTTTAAAAATCACATTCCTTTCATTACACTGTATTCCCTATAAGTTGTGTAACATTTTTAACAATTTTATAACTTACCAACTTTGAGGAAAGTCTTAAGCTCTAGAGGTTTGATGAGAGGTGCATTTTCAGTTTTACGGAACAGTTCTCGCTCGTCTTCGCGATGGTGGAAGTGCTCGAACGTTCCATCTCTGTTCTCAATGAAGCTGCGAGTAATCTGTAGCTGCATCTGTACAGAAAAGTTGTGCTCTGTATATTTTTTTTCTTTTAAAGGATGGGAACAGTTCCATAAAAGATTTTTGTGTTGAATTTCCTCCTTGAAGTGTCAACATAAGTCAACAACCAAAAAAGTTGCACCTATCCTTCGCTTTCCACACCTTTAGCAACCACTACTGTATTGAATTTATTAACAGTGATGTCATATCAAGGTAGTGGAGAAGTTCAATAGATTTTGATGAATTTCACATATATGTTATACAACTGACCAAGGTTTAAAAGTTTTAGATTTCAATTAAAAAAAAAGTAAATAAATAAATAAATAAATAAAAAAAAACGCGAAATTCAATTTTTTTAAGGGCTATTGACTTGAGAGATAAAAAAAAAATTAAATTTTGCAATACAAAAAAATAAAATGAAGTCTTAAATTATTTGAGTTTATAGTAAAATTACCAAACTTTTTTTGGTTTGACCTCTGACCTTAATATATGCAAGGTTAAAATTGTCAATGCAAAAAAATTTTGGTGATGTTACTATAAAATCAAATAAAACTAGGTTGTATTTTCATGTATGCATGTAGCAGAATTTGAGATTTTTTTTTTTTTTTTTTAATCTCTCTCAATTGTTCCCTTCCCTTTTTTTTAAAAAACATATTTACTTTTCTTCAAAATTTGGAATATATATATATATATATATATATATATATATATATATATATATATATATATATATATATATATATATATATATATATATAGCCAAATGGTCAGATGTGTAAAATATGAGAAATTCATCCAAATCTATTTTACCTCCTCTATTACCTTATTGAACTGACCTGGTGCCAACCTGGAGTATCTTTGACTGCAGCCATCAAAACTATATATAATAAGTCATTACATCAGTCCCTTAATAATTTTGTAACTCTTGTACTTCTAAATATATATTATGATTTTGTAAGTGCTTACTAAAGAAGTAGTACAAATAGAAAAGCTGCTGTTGGCTCCACTTGACCGGGCATAGAAGAAATTTTACACGAAAATATCAAGCATTTCCCTGTTTAAATCAACCCGACTCAGTTCTTACCAAGGGAGTGTCAAATATGCGCTTCACATGAATTATATTTGTTATGTGCCATGTGTACTTGGTGAATGTTCCAAGTGGAAGAGCATCTTTTCTAACAAAACCAGTTGTGAAGTTGGGCAGCCGCTTCTTTTTACCTCCAAATGATATTCGTTCTCGCAGGCAGTCGAAGAAAACCTATAACAGAGAAAATAACATTGCATTATTCCAAAATCAACAAAACTCCTGCATTAATGTAGAGTTGACGGGTTACTGGCCTCAAATTAAAAACTAGGCAGCCATAGAGTTACTTGAGTTGACAATATTAGCAACTCTCTGTGACTGCCTAATTTTTAATTTGAGTCTTTTAAAAAAAAGAGTATTTTTTAAAATACAGTAGTTTAAGTGGTCCTCCATATCAAACCAAAATCCCAAAAAAATTCAATCACACATCAGTTCTCCAGAAAAAAATTCCGAAGTCAGAGTGAATATATCATTTAACATGGAATCTTATTTAACAATTTAGTCCCAAAAATCACAGGATAGGTGACATGAAAAAATTTATAGTGATATTCAATGACTCAAGCTTTAACAAAAAACATTTAAAAAGAAAAGTCTTAAATCAAATTTCCAGTAAAAAAAAGGTTACAGCCATAGAACAAGTATATTTTTTCGTTTTTTTTAGGACACCTGTTGGTTGAATTTTAAGGAATAGTAAAGCCATATGCTACCTATTTGTGACAGAATTTTTGGATTCAATATTGAGGACTACTTAAACTTTTTTAAAAAAAACACTAGTTCAGTTTTTGTGAGTGAAATTAACTGTATTTTAAGGAAATTTTATAGCATGTTTTGTAAATGCTCATAATAATATGGTAAGGTTTAAAAACATCACAAATTTCATAGAACATAGCACTTCAAACTTGTACGTCTGTATTTTACAAAAGACTGCACTTTAGGAAATCAACTAATTAAGTACATTTTAAAGTGTCCAATTTTACATTTTTCCTTCTTTTGAATAGGTCTGTTGTAATTACACAATATTTTCATAATCAAGAATCAAATGAGCTTTTTATGTCCTCTGTACAGATGGTGGACACAAGAGGTTTATGAACTAGCCTTCCAAGCTCAAATAACAATAGAAATAGACATAAATTTGAACTGGGAAGCTAACTGTGTGCAACTGTTCTGTTGGATCAGGGTATGGCTAGCAAATCTTGCATTTAGAATGGTGAACTGATTCAAAGATTTGAAAGAGTGACCCTAGAAATATGCTTAGGCAAGATCTTCATGGCAACATTGTTGATGGCTCACCTGGGGAACGTGGAAAACTAGAGGCTCGGGCTTGCCAGGGAACTGAAAGTGCATGGTGTCGTTGATGCGTTCAGTCACTGAGGCAAGCCACTGGTGGAAGCTGAGGCTCGTTTTACCTTCATCAGGCTGCTCTAAAAAATTGCCACCGGTTTGAGAACCTAATTCAAATGAGGAGCGTGCAATTAAAAAAAGAAGCAAAACGACACCAAATAAATATCGGTACTTGCAAAATAAAACAAACAGGAAATCAATAGAAACAAGTCAACTATTAATAAATTTTAAAATGTAAGATTTCAAAAAAAAAAAAAAAAAAAATCCAGTAGTGACATCTCTGGCATTTAAGTCTACTCATTATTCTCTAAAACAATGCTGATTATATTGTTCCGAATGACTATCACAATAGTGAGGCCCGCGCTATCACAATAGTAAGGCCCGCGTGAAAAGAAAAAGGTCTTTGACATTTCCACCAACAACAGGTATGAGATATTAAACAATGTTCCAGAGTGTGAAAAGTCAAATTTACAACTAGATCACTTTAAAATTAATTATATCACAGGAGAAATATTTGAAATTTCAAAAAATATTCCAGTTGTTCATTGTGTGGGAAGAGATTTCTTAATGAAGAAAGGTTTTGCTAAGCAAGTTAGAGAGCGTTTTGGGAACATTGATACATTGCTGAAAATGAACAAAAATGTAGGAGAAATTGCAGTGCTCCCAGTTTACGATAATGCCTATAATTTCAATATGGTTACAAAAAAATCATCATTTGAATTACCATTTCTTAGTGACATTATGAAGTGTCTTACTGAACTAAAAGAGCTGTGTCAAATTCTTGGTGTGAAGAGAGTGGCAATGCCAAAGATAGCAGCAGGCAGGGATCAAGTGAGCTGGTCCACAGTTAGCAATATGCTTCACACGGTTTTTGCAGATCAGGAATTTACAATTGATGTCTATAGCCTGCCACCAAAAGAAAAGTCCGCTCCCACAAATCCAACATCAATTACCAGTATGACAAAATTCCCACCTCTACCGCCTGTCTCATTAAACTTTGGAAAAAATTCAAAATGTCATACACCTCTCTCTACCAACATTCCCTCTCCAAGGTCTTTCACACCCCGCGTTCAAGTGAACAAAGGGCGTGAGAAGGGAGAGGAGGAGGAGGAGAAGCGGGACGCAGAGGTCACGCCACCACAACATGATCAAAAAACACCGGAGCAGCTAAAGCGAGGGAGTAAGACGGCGGGTGCCCGGCGGGGCCGAGGTGCACGGCGATCGTTATACCGTCGTACACCGAAGCCACAGGCCTCTAATACGACAGCATTAGAGCGAACACCCTCTCCATCCTCATCTGCTCCCTGCAATAGTGTGGCAATGAGCCCCACACACACTCCATCAAGGGGTGTTGAAAACACATGCCAGCCTCAGATTTCCCGCAGTGAACCCCAATTTCAACAAATGCATAATAATCATAATAAATTTGGTTCAAGTGGTCCTAACCCTCAATTATTTTCTCCAAATAATGGTGAAATAGCAAGTGCATTAGATTTTGAGGAAAACTTAATCGAGATCGATAGGTACAATGCTGCAATTAAGGCTGGTGATAACAATTCAGATGAATGTGAAGATTTTTGTGCTGATAATTTAGCCGAGGATAATTTGTATGAGAAAAATGACTCAACCTCTAGTTCTGAATCAAAAAGTCCAATATCAACACATAATCTTAGACCTAGAGTAGCAACACAAGTTGGTAATTATTTTCCCAGTCACAAAAACCAAAAAAAAAAAAAAAACAAACAAACAAAAAAAAATCTTAAATAATAATAATTATAAAATTTCAGTTTTACAATTAAACATTCCAGGCCTGAAGTCGAAATTAAAATTATTTGAAGATCTCCTTGAATCAGAAAATTGTGATGTTATTATTATATGTGAACATGGCCATAAATCGGAAGAATTAAATACAGTAAAAATTAAAATTGTCAGTTCCTATTGTCACACATCACAAGTAAAGGGAGGAGTTGCGATACTAGCTAAAAATAAATTTAAATTTGAATAAATTAAAATAGATTCGATTGAAGCTTGTTTCGAGTGTTGTATTGCCAAGTTAAAATGTAATGATGGCCATTCTATATTTTTTACTTCATTGTATAGATCCCCGACATATTTTAAAGTAAAGCGCGCTAGAAAAAAAAGTTGAGTTAGTATTTTCTAAAAATAGTTCAAGTAGTCCTCCATATCAAACCAAAATTCAAAAAATTCTATCTCAAATAGATTTGCCAGAAAAAAAATCCAAAGTCAGAGTGAACGCGTCGCTTAACATGGGGCCTTACCTGACAAAAACCCTCGAATATCTCGAAAAAAATACACCGTTAAGTGGTATGAAAAAAATATAGTGATGTTCTATGACCCAAGCTTTAACCAAAAACCGATTAAAAAATTTTTCTCTCGAATCCATTTTTCCGTAAAAAAATCAAGAAAATCTACCATGTTAATTCCCATAAGATTTTTTATTATTTTTTTACGGAAAAATGGATTCGAGCGAAATTTTTTTTAATCGGTTTTTGGTTAAAGCTTGGGTCATAGAACATCACTATATTTTTTACATACCACCTAACGGTGTATTTTTTCGAGATATTCGAGGGTCTTTGTCAGGTAAGGCCCCATGTTAAGCGACGCGTTCACTCTGACTTTGGAATTTTTTTCTGGCAAACCTATTTGAGATAGAATTTTTTGAATTTTGGTATGATATGGAGGACTACTTGAACTATTTTTAGAAAATACTAACTTTACTTTTTTTTCTGGCGCGCACTTTACTTTAAAAAGGGGACTTTTCAAGATGAAGAAAAAAATATACGTAAATTTATGGAATGTTTTGAAAATATGTGTGTAAGAATTAGCAATCTGTGTAAAAGGAATGATACAATAATTTTGGGGGGAGATATTAATATTAATATTTTAAGACCATGCAATACTGTAAAATCTTATCTTGATATATTGCAATCGTTTGGGTTGCATATTGTAAATCAGAAACCTACCAGAGTAACAACTAAAACCGAGACTCTTATTGATCACATAATAGTTAATGATACAGATTCTAAAATTGTATATTTTAGTAAAGATACTGGTTTGTCAGATCATAAATATACGATTGTTGCCATAGTTAAGTCGGACATTTCAATTCAAAGTATACAGAAATGTGTCGTTTACAACTCGAAATTTCAGTAAAGAAAATTATGAATTATTATTACGGTTATTAATAAGAGAAGATTGGAATGGATTGTTAGACTCTACGGTATGTATTAAGAGGAAATGGGAATTGTTGATAGAAATATTTTTATTCCATTTCAATGAAGCATTTCCTAAAATAAATAAGATTATTAATAATACTGTAAAAAACCAGACTGGCTTATTAATAATCCTTATCTATTAATGGAAGGAAATTATTTGAAAGATTTGTTTCTTGAAGCAAAATAAGTAAATTCAGAATTAATGTCAGATTACAAAGCTAAAATAAAAATACATAAAAAAAAAATTAATGCAGCCATAATGACAGAAAATGACTTAAAAATTAAAAAATCTGAAAATAAAATTAAAACTAGTTGGGAAATTATAAAAAAACAATGCAATATATCTAAACATAAACAAAGCAATATAATATCTGAAATAGCAATTGATGGGAATATCATCACTTGTCCAATTTCAATCAGTAATATGTATAATAACTATTTCGTAAAAACAATAGAACATATAATTATAGAAAATTTTCAAATTAACAGTGTTGTAAAAGATCTGCATAGACAAAATGTTAATAATACAAAAATTAAACCGAATTTTGAGTTTAAAACAATTGATGAATTTAAATTATTACAACATATTAATGCTTTGCCAAATAAGAATGCAGCTGGCCCGGATGATATACCATATACTGTAATAAAATATTGTTAATCTTTAATAGCAGTACCTTTAATGTCTCTCATTAACAGCTCCATTAAAGATGGAGTTTTTCCAGCAATTTTAAAATTATCACTAGTACTTCCATTTTTGAAAGAGGGTGATAAGAAATTAATCAGTAATTATAGAGGTATTTCTAAGCCCTCAGTTTTTTCTAACATTTTTGAAAGTATACTGAACGAACAATTAACCGATTATCAATCGGAAAATAAACTCGTTCCAAATTGTGAGCTTGGTTTTGTTAAAAATAAATCCACAACTACAGCGGCTTTTGATCTTTTAAGCAAAGTATATACCGCTATTGATAGTAAAAAATTTTGTGTGGCAATTTTTTTCGACCTGTCCAAGGCTTTCAATACATTAAACAAAGATATTATAATAAATAAACTTCAAAATATTGGAAGTGGTGATAATAGTTTAAAATTAATTAATTCATATCTGTCTGATTGTCAGCAATATGTTGAAATTAATCACTTAAAAGGTTGCCAAAAATTAGCAGTAAAATCTACTATACTACCCCTAAATATAGGGGTGCCACAGGGAGGAAAAATTTCTCCAACTTTATTTGCTGTTGGCACAAATGATCTAGCTAATTATTTAATAGAAAGATGCTGAATTGATAAAGTATGCTGATGATACGACGGCTATAGTTACTGCGGATACAGAGATAGAGCTCCTTGGAAAAATAAAAAACACCTTAAATCACATGAAACAATGGTGCAAAATTAATAAATTAGTTTTAAATAGTAAAAAAACTGCATTTGTACAATTCCATTCACATAGGAATATCCAAGAGTATAGTTATTTATTAAAATTAAATACCCACTCAATTAATAGGGCAGAACAAATAAAAATTTTAGGATTTAATATCCATGAATGTTTAAATTGGAAAACTCAAATTGTATCCATTGTAAAAAAAATTAATTCAGCAAATTTTGTATTGTATTCAATTAGGGATCATGTATCTATGGAGTCGCTATTCTCAATTTATTATGCATATGTTTATTCACATTTATCATATGGTATTATTTTTTATGGAGCCAATGACCAGTCCTTGAATAGGCTGTTTATATCACAAAAGAGAGCACTGAGGACAATGTTAAAATTCAAAAAAAGAGATTCATGCGTCTCACATTTTAATGCTAATAATATGCTCACTTTACCATGTATATATATTTTATGTAGTGCATTATTTAGAAGACATAATCCAGAATTATACGATCACAGTAAACATGCTTATGAGACAAGAAATAAGACAAAAACTGTAATAGTAAATCATAAATCCGCTCTGTTGGAAAAGAGTCCATTATATCAGTCAGCAAAGATTTATGATTTTCTTCCAGCATGTATAAGGAAAATTGACAGTGATGCTTTGTTTAAAGCAAAATTAAAATATGTTTTAATTAAAAAGGAGTTTTATTCATTGAAGGAGTTTTTTGCTAATAAACTGTCGGAAAATTGTCTCTCATAGTGATTGTAAAATATTATTGTATTTTTTTACTGACAAAATATGTATAATATATATTATGGTTTTATGTATAATATATTTACAATTAAGAATATTATGATGTATATGTTGTTTTGTTAAACCGTTTATTGAAATAAAATTATTATTATTATTATTATTACCATCACAGACACTATATGATATAAAATAAAATAATAAATTTAAGTTCTTTAACTTAAAAATTGGAAATCATATGTTACATTCTAACACGTGTATTCCAATTTTTAACTTTAATAGCTGTACAGATCCCAGCTGTTTATACTCTATTTCATTATTTATATATGAGGGTAAACAATGGACAACATACATGAAAAAAATTTACTGCAGAAATGAATAGATGGTACCAAATTATGCTACTCTGAACTTTTTCAGATTTTTTTGAAACCCGGAACTATTTTTAAATAATTATTGAAAGTCCTGTGATTTCAGTTGGCACCCCTGCAGCCTTAATAAAAAGGATGGAGACTGGACGCCTATTGACGCCTCCAGGGGGCGTGGCCGCACTTTCAATAATTATTTAAAAATAGTTCTGGGTCTCAAAAAAATCTGAAAGAATTCAGAGTAGCATAATTTGGTACCCTCTATTCATTTATGCAATAAAATTTTTTCATGTATGTTGTCCCTTCAATCAGATTGTCCATTTACTAATAGAAAAAATAATATTTATCACAGTTAGAGGAAGCTACACTTGAGTAAACTTCATTAAAAAAAATCTAAAATCTCTTAATTGTTTGCAGCTTTGTTTCGTTATGAAGGTAGCATTGCCTGTCTGTCTAGTGAAGAGTTCATTAGGCAGCAATGTCGACTACCTACCAGCCCTACCTTTATGGCAAAACACAACATACATTAGGAGATCAGATTTTTTTTAAATGGAGTTTACAAGTATTGCAAAATAGAAGTACCTTGTCTCTTTGCAGAGGAGTTACTTTGGTACTTCTTGGAGGGAGATTTCTTGGCAGGAGCAGCTGACGTAGAGCTGCTCTCTTGCAGAGTAAGCAGAGCCGAGCTGGCTTGAGAAACAGACTCATCTCGCTTCCGTTTTAACCCAAGAAGCTGAAAATACGGCAAGCGTTGTTAGTACATACTACGAATGCATCACCTACAACTATCTGACTGCAATATTCAGTCATAAATTTCAGATCCAGCTAACTACCAACTAGCTAAGGCTAGTGGTTAACAACTCAGCAGTAAAATTTGATATAGGAGTGTGTTAAGTTGACCATATTCATGTTAAATCCAAATTTTGTATGGGCACATCTGAATAGTCTTTATCATGTTTTTTTAAGCTCATAATAACCCATTATTCAAATATTTTTTTGAAGTCTGCAAGGCCTATTAGAAGGCTTCTTACCTCAAGCTGAGGAGCTGCGTCTGACAGCAGGTGGCTTGCATCTAGTGTGGAGAAGTTGAGAGTTTCCCCTGTTGCTGACACAGTTTGGATTTGTACTTCCACCTGGTCCCCCAGGCCTTCTAGAGTGTGCACCTAAAAACCAGACAATCCAACATTCAAATAGGATTAGACAATATGCAAAATAGTGAAACACTTAAAATTATGTGTGCCAATCTTCTGTCTACTGCTTATACGGACAGAGACTGTTGTGCTCATAATTTTACCCATAAACCCTTTTTATTTAAATACTGTAATTAAAATGGAAAAAAAAAAAAAAATAGGGATCAAAATTAAAATAATTGCGACAGATTCTACTTACTCTTTTAGAAATCTCTAAAATCAATGAAGGCATGATTTTCAATATAATACCGAGTAATGGTTGAGTAAATTTATGCATGTTGGCTATACTGGATTAGCAATTACTATACTGTACTCCATTAATGATATAAAAAAAATTTAGCTTGTGTGGCAGACCTGCGTGAGTTGTCCGTCCTCAGAAAGTGCAAGGCCGGTGGCCTCGAGCAGGGCGGCCTCGTCCCCCAGAACCTGCACTTCAACCTCGCTGGTCCCTTCCTCTGTCTGTTTGGTCAGCACAGCCACCAGCTGCGTTGTCTGCTGTACCGAACCTAAAAGTGCCAATGAAGCTGGCGTTGGAAACAAAAACTTACTATCTGTTTATAAATACAAGTACAGTAATTAAAAATATAAAAAAATAATAATTACTTTGATCCGAGATGTCAGCATTTGATTCAAGAGTTATGTAATATGCAAATTCTTGAGATAATTTCTCATCACTTGCAAATGCACAAATACATGCATAATAATGCAAACATCTTCTTGAATAGGGTTCCTCTTTTGCTGGATTTTTTCCTGTCTGTAAAAAAATAATAATAATAATAATAATAATAATAAAAAATAAATAAATAAATAAATAAATAAATAAATAAATAAATAAATAAATAAATAAATTAAAGAAATGGTAAGTAAACAAGAAGCAATCTTTTGCAGTTCATCTACTGATTCTAGATCAGCACTTATATTCTGTTCTATTCATAATTATGCACACCAGCACACCAGTTGGGACAGTAAGCAAATTAAGACCATGACTATATTTTATATCCCCCCCTCCCCCCCAAGAATAGAGTTTATTCTGAAGGAATAAAAAATTATAATACTTTACTCTGATTTTTTGAGATTTTTTTTCCCCCGAGTCCGGGGGGAAAAATGAAGTACTGTACAAATATTGGAGCGAATTTGTGATGCCTGCTTAAAAAATATTGCTTTTTATGGTATATTCATCTGCAAATATAATAAATATATTTGATGTCCATATTGTAGTCCCTTGCAATATGCTTCCTATCATTTAGTATATTTAGGGGGTATTACAAAAAACTTAGCATAGATTTTACTCTTTAATTTTTAGCAACAGATTTAGTACTCTAGTAATAGAATTTGATATCCATATTTGATATCCATATTTGATATTGTTAATATTCCCTGTTATGTATTTACATTAAAGGGACATGGGACAATGCCGATAAACATGCCCAAGGAGTTTCTTTTACATATATTAATGCTAAAAATGAGTACATTACAGTTTTTTTATTACCCCCCCAAATTTACATAAATTAATTAAATTATAGTGTGCCAAACTCATATAATCGGCAACATCGCACTTAGTCAAGTTGGGGGGATGGGGAGAAGTGATGGGAGGAGAGTTGGAGGAGAGAGCAACAGCACAGCCTCTCTTTCTCGTATGCTGCCTGCTTTCCCCTCTGTTCTCTCTTATTCTCACCACCTTACTCGAGCGAGTGAGGGGCAGGAGAAGAGGCACCTAGATATGTTGCCTTTAGTGATTGCTGACGTCAGCAATCCACGGTTTAGTTACTCGCTGGGCGCTTACCCTGAGGCACTCGCCACCGTGCGGCATGTATTCGTACTCAGTTAGTAGGTAACTTTTAAATAAAAAATACTTATTTTTATGGTCCCCTGTCCCTTTAATCAATTTGGGATCCTGTGTGGCTGCTTGCCAGCACTTACCCTGAAGGACTTGCAGCTACAGCAGTACTTCTGCTCAACTCGGTCCTTCACTTTGGTTGTAAAGAAAGAGAAGTGGAGGTAACCCAGAGGGTACTTTGGACTTGGTTTGCACTTCACCACCATGATGGTTTTGGACACTCTTTGTACCAGAGGGCCTTCTGTTTCAGAGGCAAGTACCCAAATTGCCTAGAATTAAAAATAATTTAAAAAGATGTATCATTTAAATCATGTATTAAAGACAGGTAATTGGGTATACACACCAACATCAACATTAAGACGGCTATCTACTTTCTGTACAGTTTACCTGCACTATATATATTACATGATATAGACCCGATTACATAGATTACTTATTAGTCCATCAGCTTGAAACTAAAACTAACTGACATTTATGATAAATATTTACCTCCAGATCTTGTAATATAAAAAGCTCTGATCAGTAAGTGTAATTATTGGCTGATGTTCCCACATGATTCCCAGTCTATAACTGGCTCTAAATGCACTGCATTTTTCCTTCCACGGTAAAGATCCCAATAACATCAAAAATTTATACAGTGAACAGTGTTAGATTTTATCTTTATTATTAAGAACCACTTTCGGGACCCCAAAATTAACCAGCGTTTTCCTATGCTGGGACGCACTTCCTTTGGGAGAGGGTCTGGGTTCATCGGAACCCGACGAAACTTTTCCTGGGGGTTCCTGGGGGTAGCCGCCATAACCAGGAAAATAATAAAAATTCCACGTCCGGGGGGGGGGGGGGGGGGGGAGGGGGGCTGGAGGTGAATTTTTTATTTAGATTTTTGGGGTTTTTCGGCCTCTGAGCTCTTCCGGTGCCCTGCGCAGGCCGTGGGCAGTGGAGGTCTTTGCCCGGTGAACTTTTGTTGCTGCCGAGTCGTGTTTGGTTCCGGACACCGGACACCGGACACCGTTTCGGCAGTGCACGCCGCCCGTGAGGTTACGTTTGGAAATTTGGGCTCTTCGGTGTTGTGTGGTCTGTGTTTTGAATCACCGTGTGTTCGAGTGTTGGTGCGTGGTGTGTTGTCATGGCCGTGTAGTGAGGATGTCATGCTATTGTGACGTATTACGTGTCACTTTGATGTTTTATGGCCCTCTATCATGCACTTTGAATCACAAATGTGGACATTGTGGACACGGGTGACCTTGTGCCGTGTGACTCCACGGCTAGGGGATCTCCTCCCTGAGTTCATCTTTTCGTTGGTTTCTATTTGTGTTTTCTGATACGTAAACATGCAACACACAACAAATCAGTGCTACTTTTTCCATTTTTTATACATACAGTGTTTCCTGCCATTGGAAAGTTTATGGTTACCAACTTCAACAGCTTCTTTGTCTTCCAAGTTTGAATGTTGGTGGAAAAATTCAAGTCTACCATTGTTAGAAAGAGTTCTGCTTACTGAGATTGACTGAAGCTTTTGCATATTGCCAATGTTTTGAAATTATTAACTTTCTTTGAGTGACTGCTGCCATCCCATTGGCTGCTTCTGTTTAGAGGCAACATTGCAAAAGGGGATCTGACTGCTCAGTGCAGTGATGTGAAATTCGCGCGAAGATTGGTCCGCGAAAATGCACATGATAATATCCGCGCAAGTGCGCGCATATGTGCGTAAGATAGTTGCAAGATGGTGGCCGCCCGCAAATGGAATCACGTGAGCACAGAAATTGTAGACATTCAGACAATTTCAGACATTCAGAAGTTCGATATTGTTCCCATAGATGGAGATGATAGCACATTCCAAGCAACCTACTTTCAGGGGTTGACTTATTATAACTTTATATAAAATTGATTATTTTCGTAAATAATGCTCGGATTTACTCCCAATTAGGTCTAGGGGGGGTTATAAAATTAAGGTGTAGGTAATGCAGGTTGTATACTTTCAGGGGCATGTAGGTTGGGGTTGCATACTTTCAGGGGAATTTTGGTTGGGTTGCATACTTTCAGGGGCATGTAAGTGAAGGTTGCCTACCTTTAGGGGTAACTTATAATAATAACTTTATATAAAAACGAATATTTTCGTAAATAATGCTCGGATCATCTCCCAATTAGGTCTAGGGGGGGCTATCAAATTAAGGTGTAATTAATGCAGGTTGCATACTTTCAGGGGCATATAGGTTGTGGTTGCCTACTTTCAGGGGCAATGGGGAATTCTCTTACAACTCAAATTTTAATGTAACTACTATATTATGATAGGGTACATATTAACAATAAGCTTGACTTAAGTTTCAACTTTTTTAACTCAAATTTGGGGACTCTGAAGGGATTATTAGAATAGGGGCAAAGTATGCAACCAGCGCGCAAACCTGAAAATTGTGACGTAGAAACTCCTTAGTTAACACACAACAACTGCCTGATATCATAGTTTGAACGTCAAGTAGTGATTGGCTATAAATTTTATTAACACGATCGAAATCAGTGGGTTTTTCTACCCTAGTATCAATAGTTTTGTCTCTAATATCAGTTTACTTTAATAGTGATAATCGAAAATATAAATTTATTGCAGGAAAAATTCGCCTGCTAGGCAGTTTCTATGTCACGTTTTGTCACGCTTAATTCAAAACAGGGAAGATTTTTAAAAAAAATCCCCTGTCTCCAATTTTGAAAATTGAAACTTTTTTGTTTTGAGACATTTGGTTTCAAGGCATAGAGCATCTGAAAAAAAATTAAGTAGGAGAATTCCCCATTTGCGTTCGGTACATCATAGCATTACGAGGTTTAATTACAACTGGCCACCTCTTTGTGTTGAAGATGGGCAGTGTCCGGAGTAAGCCCATTGCCTTGCTCGCTCGATCACGACCGGACGCTAAGAAAATAATTAACTCGAATCTCCCCAAGCTCCTTAAAAAAATTATTAAATAAAATAAAATAAATATTAATAAAAATAAAATAGTACGGGCCTAACAACTGCGTCTGAGTCGTTATCTGAGCCTGTTCATCTTCGCTAATTTAAAATGTCACTATAATATCTGTCAACATAGGGCTGAGAGATTTGGAAGTGCATCACTGCACTGACTGGAAAGCAAGACGAATTTATCCCAGAGAGGGAGCGGCGTATTTTTATACTTAAAATGGTCACCCATCCAAGTATTAACCACGCTTGACGTAGCCAGACTTCAGTGATCTAACGAGAACCGGTCAATGCATAACGCCACGCTCCACCTCTACTCTGAATTACTCTGAATTTTTTTAGATTTTTATGAGTCCTGCAACTATTTTTAAATAATTATTGAACATTCTGTAATTTAAGTTGGCACCCCTGAATCGTTAATAAAAAGGATAGGACAGAGACGCCTGTTGACGCCTCCAGGGGGCGTGGCAGCACATTTAATAATTATTTAAAAATAGTTCTGGGTTTCAAAAAAATTTGGAAAAAATCAGAGTAGCATAATTTGGTACCTTCAATTCATTTCTGTAATAAAAAATTTCCATGTAGGTTGTCCATTTTGCATTAAAATACCGTTATGATATCACCATAGAGTTAATATTATATAGAGAGGTTATCCGGTAGGTGGCGCTCGTCGCCTCGGAAGCGCGCGAGAGGCTAGCTGACGTTTGAAACGGGCGTCTATGACGTCACTATAGGAACTAACAATGTTAAATTTAATTCAGTCAATACTGCTCTGCATACAATGAATGTTACAAAATAAGCATAAAAACAGGTTAATAAGTATTGCAGTTGTAGGCAGTATTTTTTTAGTAGGCGATATAATAGAAATAAACGTAATTGGAAATGTCAAAAAATAATCATTTTAGGTTGGTACTCCTACAGCTGCTAACAAACAATAACAACGCAACATGGATCAAAGAACGTTCTTTTGACATGGATTGAGGTGTTGGAGAATTATTAGTTGGTGCTGCTCCGAAGAAACAAAAATGCAATGTACTTATGTGAAATAGTGTAATTATTAGGTTTTCTGTACAGATTATTATGAATTTAAGACGTCATGTGAATGAAATGAAGCTAGTGAAACATCAGGTCAAAGGGATTCGGGCCATACAACAGGAAAAATGGCATATTTCCTTTCATAGGTACGTATGCAAACACAAAGTTTTTTTACGTAGAATAAATATAGTAAAAAAATAAAAAATAATTGAAAATAAAAGTATGCATTCTATTCATTTACATATGCATACCTTTGGTTATTGACTAATATACAAAGTGCAACTATATACTAGAGTATGTACAGTACATATGCATAATTGTTATTAACAGAAACTTACAAAACATTCACAAAGAGATCATGCACGCAGGAGAGTGCCTTATCTCTCCTCATAGGCCATGCAAGATAGGGAACTTCAGGGGACTTAAAGCTCCACATCCCCTCGTCTATTCAATCCCCTTGTTTAAAATATAAGTGCTTGCCTAAATGCCTAAACCTGCTTATTTGAATTATTAAATCATGATTTTATTTTATTTTTCAGGTTTCCAACAGAGAAAGACGTACGGAAGAGATGGGAAGCAGTCATCAACACAGCAAGAATATCAGCAAATCTTAGCCAACCTGATGCGCCACTGTGGGTTTCTGCGAGATATGACGTTCTTTGTTCTCAACATTTTTTGCACGCAGACTATGAGAACAGTGGATGGACTGCAGTACGCAAATTGCGTAGGGGAGCAACACCAACAGTATTCAAATATGCCTTCCCACAGAATAGCATGGTAAGGAACAAAATCAATCTGAAATATATTACTGTATGCAGTACACAAATATCTTTTGAATTAGAGTCAACAAGGGGCATTCACAAAGCCTTAAGGGTAAGATAACACGAACAATCGATTGTTGGTAGTCCCATTTGATTAACATGTAAACCTTAGCAACCTCATAATGATTCTGAATTTTTTTTGAGAGACAGTTCTTGGCGTTAAAAAAATATGGAGAAAATTTCAAAACAATCGGACGATCCAATTTTTTTAAATGAATTTTTTAAATTTTCAGTATAGGGCTTTCCAATGGAGACCGAAACTAAAAAATTAATTTAAAAAAATTGGATCGTCCGATTGTTTTGAAATTTTCTCCATATTTTTTTAATGCCAAGAACTGTCTCTCAAAAAAAATTCAGAATCATTATGAGGTTGCTAAGGTTTACATGTTAATCAAATGGGACTAACAACAATCGATTGTTCGTGTTATCTTACCCTTAAGTCCACAATTAAGGCTCAATAATTTAAGACCAGAAATTTTGGGTCTAAAAAACACGTCTAAAATCAAGCTTTAAATTATCGAGCCTTAAATGTGGCCTTAAGACTTTGTGAATGCCCCTTAACATATAACAAAGTTAGTTAGACTTTCTAAAGCTACCGTACAGTAGTTCATATTAAACCGAAATCCACAAATTTGTATCATGCATGGGTTCTACATAAAAAAAGAAGAAACATGAAATACCGTACAATTTCATACATACGTAATTTCATCGGAAAACTTGACAAAGGTAATGGGCTTACGGGGTGTCATTATTTTACTGGCTCAATCAAAAGAGGATGTCGAAAAATATCCCTTAGATTTTTATGTGATTTTTTTTAAGCACTGCATCATACCTAGAATGGAGATTAAAAATGTCTCTTGATCTGGAGGCTCCATCCGCAACGCCTATGACGTCATTACATTCTTTGGGTCAACTATATAATGTTTCTAAACAAACACGTTGCTATGGAAACAAATGATAATTTTTAATAAACAAGCAACAATGCAATAATTTTTTACAAGTGTTAATATATAGTTGACCCAAAGAATGTAATGACGTCATAGGCGTTGCGGATGGAGCCTCCAGGTCAAGAGACATTTTTAATCTCCATTTTAGGTATGATGCAGTGCTAAAAAAAAACGCAAAAAAATCTAAAGGATATTTTTCGACCTCCTCTTTTGATTGAGTCAGTAAAAAAATTACACCCCGTAAGCCCATTTAATCAACAATAACATTGTTGACCTGTGCGTTTAACCGGGTCTTGAGCAACGCCGAGTTAGTAGTTTGATTCGACCATTTCAAGGTAAAACCACGTTTCCCAGCGTTTTCCACCCAGGGGTAAATTGTTGCGCTTTTTCGCTATGTGGTTTCCCTAGCCTTGGACCATAGCACTTCAAGTCCATTTTGTCGCTTACTGGTGAATTTTTTTACTAAATCGAGTGTCTTTCCCAGGTAAAGGCCTTGTGTCTTCAGTTAAACGACGAGTTCACTCTGATTTCGGTCTGGCTTTCTTACTCTTTCAGTCTGATTTATTTATTTTTTTTTTCTGGAAAGCTAATGTAAATAAGAGAAAATTTAAGTGATATCTGCTAAATATGCAATTGGGTGCATGTATTAACTGATATTTAATGTGAATATAAATAAAAATAAATAAAAAAAATTTTACGTGTTTTCATTTTTCATTGAAATATGTAGATATCCTATAGATATAGAACAGTTATAATTTATTCATACCACATTTAAACATGGATTCAGAAAGATAAAATATAGAATAAAATAGTCAATTAACTACTCAAATCTATTATAGGTTCATAAAAAGTGATCATAATTCATAAGAATTTTATTGTTGGTGTGGTTGAGGTTAAAAAATTCTCGATCAATTCAAGCTTGCCTTGGATATAAGATGTTATTAGATCCTAAAATGATTATATATAGATATTTTGTATAATACCGTATATGTTAATTACACTATGCTAGCCAAGCTTATATAATATCAACATGAATGTCATTTTTCAAAAATTTAATTGCATGGAACTTGAATATATTATGATATAAAATTATGTTATTTCAATCCCTCGATCATTATTAGCAATATACATTACGTAATTTCGTAGAAATATTGCTGTAGCTGTCTAAATAATATATAATAATTATGAAATGGAAGCAAAAGAAAAACACAAAATAAATATTGCAAAATTAGAATGTTATGTCTATCATTAATTCTATATTTATTATATATCATTATATTACAAATAAATGTCATTCATATGTTCAAAACATTTTTTTTTTTGCTATATATATTTTTGACTGCATTTTGCATAACGTAAAATGTCGTACGTGCAATATATATGTGTATATATATTATATTGTAATGTATAAATATTATATATTATTATATAATATAGTCATACTGTACGGCGTACGTACCAACTGATGGGATTACGCAACTATTCTGCATGGTACACATGCTCCCCACATTTTTGTGTGTAACATTATAATGTATATTATTATATTAATTATAAATAAAAATAATAAGTTTCATGGATTACAAGGAGGTTTGCGTTTAAATTACACGTACACCTTTTATAGCTAGGCTCTCATATATGCATGCAATGGACATGGCCATGCATGCAATGGACATGGCCATGCATGTACCAAAATCCCCAAAATAATAAAGCTGACGAAATATATTTCGTCTGTATGTAATCTGTAGTTAGAAAAATACTAATTCACATCAGAATCCTCTCTTCGTTCGTCCATTCACTTAATTATTTATTTATTTATTTTATTTCAAACAACTGGTTATACAAGATAAAAATTACTTATCTAATTGGTAATAATAGCATTATATATGTTATAATATGTTTATTATACGGCGCAGGTCAGAGTTCTATAGCTGAAGTCGCAATAAAACGAAATTTGAAGCTTCAGCGCTAAAAATAACGAGCCAATGAGAGCAGGGCGTCTGTGTCGTCACACAACGCATGCAACCTATGAAATTGAACGATGCGCTCTCCATAAGGAAGAGAGCGCGTCGCCCCCCCTTGGATATCACGTACTGAATACTTATATAGATGGCAACATATGATTGACAAAATTAATTAAAAGACTTGAAACCAAACGAGCGTAGGCGAGTTTACACCCCACCCCTAGTATACACATTAAAGCATAATACATGACATGTATACTGCATTGCACTGTATTCATAACTTTGGACATATTAGTAACTGTAAGCTAGAAAATTAATCTGCGAGTACTCCTTAATGTTTTATAAGATTTTTAATGTAAAATTGAAGCAACGATAAAACTCTTTCTACACCCAAAGCACAAAAATTAGTTAACTGGTTTTGAAGCACAGTGAGCTTACTTGTTTCATGTCTGAGCTGATGTTTAGGGCGTTAAGGACTGCATTCTTCAGGGTGAGAGGCTGCGCCTCAGTGAAGCACCTCAGGGCCGCCTGGATGTGAGAGCACGGCATCAGGGAGAGAGTGTCTCCTTTGTCCTGGACATAAAACATGTCATACTGTTTTTTTCTACAGTGGAGGAAAAGACCCACCCCAATATTAATTTGTTTGGTTTATGCTATGACCAATACTTTGGGGTGTATTTTACCGTAAACATTCTATTTATAAAATGTAAGATACCTATAATAGCCAGAAGAGGAAGAATGCATGATTCTGGCTTTTCTATGAACATTGAAATTATAAAAATAAGCAGAAGTAACTGCTGATATATAATTAATAATATACCGTACATCCTTGGAAAGTCTCAAATTTTAAATTTGTATAAGAAGGAAAATAATAATAACAATAATAAATAACCGTCCAGCAACTTCAGGGAGTAAAACCAAATTACTACTGTACATGAAACAAAAGATGCAATCACATATAATATGCTTACAGATTATTAATTATATTTACTGTATATTCTTTACACTATAAATTAATTGGAAGCAATCTTAATAGCAAATGGCAGTTGTCTTGTTTTCTATGCATTATTGTGTGTTACAAAACACTAAAAAATCTCACTATTGGGTAGCAGAAAGTGAATTTAAATTTGTCCAGACATGAGCTTGACTCATGCTTTGGAATTTGGCGCTTGGTACTTTGACTATATATTCCTTACCACGTATGAACGAAGGCAAGTTTCTACAAAGCATTGGCATGATGTCTGTGAAATGACAAGAGCTTCTCCAGCAGATTCCAGAACTGTTTCGTTGTCAAGATTCGGGACGATTGGCACATACACAAAGCCACGGAAATCAGGACCTTTATCACGGACTCGCACAGAGTATAACTGAAACATGAAGAAAACCAATATCACACAAAAATCATACACCAATTACAGATGTGCTATTAGCTTCACACTTACCATACATGTACTATATACTACATGGTAAATGTAACACTACAGTATAACAGATCTTAGTTTACCACCAAACAGCTCAGTAGACTAGACGGCGCCAGATATATCAGCCAATGAAAAGGCTAAAATGTCAGCTGGCCACCTTTTCATTGGCTGATATATCTGGCGCCGTCTAGTCTACTGAACTGTTTAGTGGTAAACTAAGATCTGTTATACTGTAAAAACAGGGATTATAAAACTACAAGTTGCGAATTAATGTGTGTTTAGTGGAGGAATTGATGACCATGATCAGAAGATGAGAGTGTGGACTCAGTGAAGCGATATGGGAAGACATTCTCTTGTCGATTGAAATACAAAAGAGTGCAATATGTTGGAAGTTAATGAAGGCTGTGTTAAAGAATATGAAAATTAGTAAAATTATAGTATGCTGATGATAGGAATAGGATGCCACTCTTGAAATCTTAAGTGATTGGCTAATTAAAATATGCATACTGTATGCAAATACAGTATGCATATTTTACATGCTGAATTATTTTTATAATCACGTACCCGAAGTTAAGACGCATTCTTAACTCAAATGCTGTGGCAAAATAAAGGTTCCCTTGATTTTCTTACAGACCTAAGTGTGCTACGGTACCGTATATATCCTACGGCATGAATGCCATAGCAATTTCCGATTATGAGAAAGCTCCTTTAGTACTGACAAGACGTAAATATTAGTATTGTATTGGAGAATAAAGGAAAAGGTTCGTGATGTCAAATCAAATTAACCCAGGACGATTACTGGTATAAGCATAGTTATTGCATAGCATACTGTACATCATAATCATACTGCAGTATGATATGCTATGCAATGATGGTTAAAATCTGCATTATTAAATACTGTATGCATATACAATTATATTTTTAAGCATTTTGCTCACAACACTTCTTCACGCTAGTGAGGCATGAATCTCATCCTCATCGAAACTGCTAATTAAGCCTATTTCTATGCACATACTTAAGAGAATAAAATCAAGTATGCTTACACTATAAATAATATATATTATATACAGTACAGTATGTACATACTGTATGCATATTGTATGCATACTGTATGGCATACATATTGTATGCATAATATATGCAAAAATTTACCTGTGAAGAGGCTCCAGTAATGAGCTTGCAGGCATCCGTGGAAAGCTTTCTTTTCTCTCCAGACTCTTTGAAAACAACATCACATGCCCTATTTTTACAACTGACACCTCTAGTTCCATTATAAGTTCCACACTTTGGGCATTTTCGAACTCCACGAAGAGTGGCTCTCCCAAGATCAGACAGCAATGCTTTCACCTTTTCGTCATTAGGCATGTCTACTTCCTTAAGACTTTTATCAGATTTAGTTTCTTGATTCAATATTTACATTAAAATTATTATTATCTAGTTCAATGAACTAAACATAAAAGTTCAATGAACTAAACATAACTAAATAAATAAAAAAATATCAGATTGCTAAAGTGTTTCGACAAATTTCACCGCCATCATATATTTTCATGTTATCGATGTTAATGATGTTATGATCGATGATCGTTATGATTCAACAGTCGTTTGTTCAATATCTTGGCTGGAAAATTTAAATGAAAATAAATTTATGCCAAATTTAATATACGTACATTAATTATATACACTAGCTCTCTGAAATAAATATATATATAAACATCATATATCAGAGATCCTGAAACATAAATGTAAAAATGTATACATATATGGCAGTTTACAATAATTATGTCCTGTTGAAAATCTGATAATGTGTGCAGCCTTATATATATTATAGTATATATATATAGTGTACGTGCGTGCAAGATTACTCGATCTACATGGCATTATAATAATATATTATGTAGAGTTCACATAATATATATGTAGAAGAGTATCTTGGTGTGCGTGTATGTTTCTTATTTTTTAGTATTTGACGTGGTCCATGTTGTTGTACATGCAACCACTCAACCCTAGTCGAAAAATAAAGTGCTAAGTGATAATTTGAGCAGTAGTCAAGTAGTTGACTACTTGTTTCTAAGTAGTCAACTACTTAAAACAAGTAGTTGACTACTTAAAAACAAGTAGTCAACTACTTGACTACTGCTCAAATTATCACTTAGTTAACTCTTACTCATTTTCGACTATATAGGAAAGTAAAACAAAAACGTATGCAATTAACTGGTATGCATCACGTATAAATCTGGCATGGAACGGGCTAAAAATGTATGCAATACGGTTGGAACACGTATCAGCACGTATGCACAGCAAAAACGCAAAATTTTCTAGTATGCAACTATATGGGTCTTTCACCATACGTCACAAAACAATATGACGTCATAATTGTGTAGGCAAAACATTGTCAGCGACATAGCAGATACGTGTTAAAGTTGGTCTCGAAATTAATTTCTCCTGACGATTCGTATCATTTCTCGTAGAATTTTCTTTCATAAATGGTGACAAGAAGAACCAATGCTAGTGAAAAAAAATATTTGGCGACCAAAACTGTTTTGAGAAAAGAGGTGTTGTGAGTTACGTTAACATGCACAGCATAGGATTTTAGGGTTTTCTGCCTACATCCCGAAGCTCTTCGGGCGGCTTCTGGCATCTCCGTGCTACCCAAAATGTAAACATGAAATTCCCGTATAGGTTGGACGGACTGGGTTGTAAACACACTTGCACATTCTCTAGTATGCAACTAGGTTGGACGACTGGGTTGCAACACACTTGCACACCCTACTCTCGGTTGGAACTCACTTGCACACAAAAATCTCGGTTGGAACTCTCCTGTATTTTTTCTCAACTCCCCTTTAGTTTGCAACTCGTATGCAACGTGTACGTGACCTTAAACTTCCTTCAAAAAACCGTTAAACGTATGGAAACTCGTATGCAACAATTTGAAGATTCATTCCTAGCTGTGTAAAAGATGGCTTGCCATTGGTTTAGAAGTATTAATGTTAAAAAAATTTCAGCTCTTTTTAAACCAATAGAATTTGTTGTTGCATACCCTTTAACTTTAACATTCCAAACACGAAGGCAGCAAGCAAGCAGCAGAGCAGCGGCCATGGACTCCGGAGCGGACATATTATAATGCTGTTGCTATAATATAATATTATTATAGCAAGGAATCAGGTAAACATTTCAATTAATATAATTTTATAAATATACTCATTTTAACTTTTATGTATATACATAGTTTAATGCATTACAGTACAATTTATAACTGCATGCATGCAAACTCATTTAAATTCAAACTTTAATTTTCTATTTGTCAATTTTACTATTAAAATTGATCATTATAAATATTATTAATAAAAATTACATGGATAAATTAAATTTGATCTGATTCTCAATAATTATAAGTACTTATTATACCTTTGAATGATTAATATATAGTAGTAATAAAATATATAATGTAATAATTATGATCAAAGAAGTATATGTTATGTATTTAATTATCTTCTCTTATATGTTTTTAGTGGAGGAGCTGAATGCATGCAGCAGCATCTAGCATATTCGAAAAAATAAAATGATCTGATGACCTGATGCTGCAAATTCCCATCCATGCAGAAAGAACTCTATACGGGTCTTTCACCATACGTCACAAAAACATGACGTCACGTGAATGTAGGCAAAAAGCACCTATTTAACATGGTAGTAGCATACCAAAAACTATTTATTTTCTGCGATATGACGATTGTGATACCTTTGACAATTATTTTATTTGATAGATTGAAATGTCAAGTAAATGGAAAAAAATGCAATATTTGCCAATGATATCTGTGAAAAATACAATAAATCATTAAATAAAATGTAAATCGACTCCAAATTTCACGTCAATAATGACCATTTTACGACACTTATGCACTGATATTGACCCTAACATTCTGAAAAAAAAATCAGCCAATCACCGACCATTGCTTTCCCCGCGGACTTTTGAATACGAGGGGGAAACGGCACAACAAAGAATAATGATAAAGAAACTAGGTAAAATAAAAAAAATATATATGTTCAAGTTATGTTTATTCATTTCTTACGTATAAATTATTGTTAAAAAAAATTAAAAATATGTTAAATTAGGAGCAATAAATCAAGTGATTCCAGTTCCCCCTAAGTACCTACTGATGAATGTAAACAACAACAAAGCCAAGCAAACACCGTATAGCTGCAGGCCGGCCGGCCGCCATTATGGCAAAAGTTTAGTTGCACGTGGAGAATAAATTGTAGGGGAAACAGGAAGTAGGCGGGAGGGGCGGAAATGGAGGAGGGGGCAGGGGACGCTACTATTGTGCATACCAGTTGCAATTGAAATGCAAACCAATCCATACGAGTTTACCACGTGGCCAAGGTCCTGTAGTAAAAATGGTTGGAATACGTATGCACGTATGTAAACTCGTCTGCAACTATTCTGAAATAATGTGACGTCATCTGGTATGGATTTGTTTCAATTCCATACTACTTGCAAACAGGCGCGGATCCAAGGGGGGGGGGGCGATGGGGGCGATCGCCCCCCCCCCCCCCAAAAGGCCCCAAAATACATTGAAGGTATTACCACCCCCCACCCATCGCCCCCCTCCCACCCCAAAATTTAACATTGTGGGATAGGGCACCGCCCCCCCCCCCAAAGCCGCGGGCTGGATCCGCCCCTGCTTGCAAACCTTTTTCCATACCAGTTTTTGCCATAGCAATAACATAGGATTTGCATACCAGATTTATACGTGTTCCATACCAGTTGCATACGTTTTCGTTTTACTTGAGCATGCAGCATGCAGCAGTTGTTCGAATAAAGAATATAAATAAATAAATAAATAAATAAATAAATAAATAAATAAATAAATAAATAAATAAATAAATAAATAAATAAATAAATAAATAAATAAATAAATAAATAAATTGGTATTATATATACTATATATATAATATGTATATATATTATAACTATTATATAAGTAAAAGTAATAAAAGTATAATAAACATTTCACTATCGGGAAAAAGAGGTTTTGGGATTTTCGGGCATTTGCGCAACACGTACAGACCATCGTCATGATGAAACCTCCGAGTCTTTTAATAATTATGGCTAGAAATTTGACTAAAATTTCAGAACTTCACAATTATTAAGGTATAAGGACGTTAGAATAGATGAGCCATACTGTTTTTTGCTCATAATTGTCACTTAATTTTATTTATTTCATTGTTATTTCATTATTTCATTAGAACTGTGTTTAATTAAAAAAAAAATGGATTCTTGTTCTTCTATGTTTTCTCGGGAAGAAATTTTACTTTTACCCTGTCAATTTATATTATATATGAAAGTGTCTGTTTTGTTAAGAAACATAATATATGCCGGAATATTTTGTGCAGTGCAAGCTTAGGACTTCCATTATAATACAAGAAATAAGAACATAATAATATTTAATTACACTCGATCGCACGTCAGTGTAAATTGCAAATTTATAATAAGGGTCATAACTGTCATAAGGGACCTTATTCTATATATATATATATGTCAATTAAATTATATAATAAACTTCCACTGAATATAAAGCTCATACCACAGTGTGATGATTTTAAAAATGCCGTTAAAGTATTATTGTTGAAAAGTTGTTTTTATAATGTACCTATATAGTTATATATATATGCTATGTTACTTTTAGTTTTTAAGTATGTGCTTGGACGTGTCTTAATTACCATTTCATACAGAGTGCCTTCATTATGATAGTGTCTGTATTATTGAAAATGACCAATAAAGAATTGAATTGAATATGGTTATTTAATTTAAGTTGAACAGTTAGCAAAAAATAATAATAACATTAATTTATAAACAGAAATAAAACTCTGCTTCACAGCATTAGCAATGCATTAAATAGCTACCATGTTGCTTATATTGCTTATTATAAGATATTATTAAATATTAAAAGAAATGTGCCGAAATGTCGAGCCTCGAATGATAAGAACAGGAGGAGAAACTATAATAACGGAAACTATAACATGCGCGTCAGTGTCATTATATAATATTCATTATTATAATGTCCTCAGCCCTCGCGTGAAGCTCTGAAATTTTGTGTGAAATTTTTTGCCTTTACATGCTGTTGTAGAACCCACACGGCCTGGACCGGTGAGGACTACAGTGAAAGAATTGTTTTGCATTAGTTTCTGAACTTTCTGATAAAATAAAGAACTTTGATATTTTTTTTTCTTTTTTTTTTTAAAAAAAAATAATGCATCATATAATGTTTTCAAAGGGCTATAAAAATACAGTATTTCAATAACCTTGCAAATTACATTTTTAAGAAGCATAAATTAATAAATTTATAAAAAAATAATGTCGCTATACATGGTGAAATTTACTAATAAATAAATTAACATTATATTAATTATATTAACAACAAAAATTAAATTTGAAATAGTACTAATTATGTAATTAAAATTAAGAAACGTGTTCACTTTCTGTTGGAATTAGCGACGAGAGATGAGATAATAGTTTGGTAACGTAGTTAACGAAGTGAACAATCGAGGAGGTGCGTGTCGGGCAGGCGGCAGCAGAGACTTGGAGGCGCGGAGAGTAGAGTTGCGGTGGTGGTGGTGGTGCTCACGCATGCCCGAGGTCCGAGGTCCTCCTCATGGGCGTGCAGGAGGAGGGGATCGTGAAGCCCCTGACACTATGTTCCTATATATATTGTGCAGTATTGTTGCACAGCCCAGTCTTTAACATTACCACAATTTTGAACGTGGCTCTCACAGCCCATGATTGTATATTCAGAACTCCTTACCGAATTGCAGTGAGCTTGAGGGTTTCAACAACTCGCGAGAAACAACTAAACTGTGACTTTTGTAATTTGATTTTAACAGTTAATATATCCAATCAGTAAGTAAGTAATGTGAATTTTATATTATATTAATTTAAATTTATTGATTTTTATTTTCTATAACATTGATCCAGGATCATGCAGGTGTCGTATGGATTTCTTTTTGTTCATAATTTCATCCATAATGTTAAAAAATATATAAATGTTTATTCATTTTATATATATTATGCTAAGATAACATAATTTTAAGATGCTATTTTAATGTTTTAATTTCTCTTGAAGACCAATAGCTATATAGAGGAATTAAAAAAACAAAATCATATTTATCATTGACGTTTGTATCGTTTGTTGTTTCTGTCGTAGTTATAAAAAATAATATTAAACCCACAGCTAAAGTGTTAACTTCTTTGATCGATAAGATTAATTTTCTTTGATCCATGAAAAATGTAATGGTAAAAATGTTGTCTTTGACATAGAATATCTTAATTGTAGAGCAAAAATTATCTTGAACATTTTACTTATTTAATTTCATTGATCTGATATGTATTGATATTAATAGTAATATCATTGACTTAATTGTCAATTTTTGCAGGAAGAGCACAGACGGTATGAACATTGACATGCTTAAACAGCTAGTTCATCCACTCAAAGTAGGAATATGATAACACAATTTCTTTAGTAGATTTTCTTTCGAATAAATTCGTTATATTAATCAATGTAAAATAAATTACATTTAAGGCGATATGATATGATGGTCGTTGAAAGATATAATGTATGTATAAAAAGGCAAAATCTAGATTCACCTACCCTCAATTTAATAACTGGTGATCAAGAACAAGAAGTTATTTTAAGTTATTATACAGTGCACTAAATGCATGCACAACCCGCGCGATAGATTATTTTATTTATTTAATAGTTTACAAGTTAAATTGGTTTAGTTAGCCAAGGTTGCAAAAGTACAACATGGATTAATTATGTAATTTATGCATAAAAAATAGATATAATATTGTATTATACTCCAGTAACTTAATATTAGTATTGAAGTATATACTGTACATGTCATGAAAATATTGCTTATAAAAAAATATGGTTTGCATGCACCTTTCGCCTTTCGTAAAGTTTCATTTATTTTAAGTGCGTTTAATTATTAGCTGCAATGTTTTCAATAAATTACAAAGAGCTACATTTTTCATTAGGGTGGTAGAGTTCGATAAACTCCATATATAGATAACATAATCAACTCGCACTTTGCCTCTGATTACGCTTTTTTTTTTTTTTTTTTTTGTAGACCGGATGACGTTAAATCAAGGAACAGCATCCTAATATTAAATTTCAACACAAATTTATTGCACTTAAAATATAGCAAGAGCATATATATATATATATATATATATATATATATATATATATATATATATATATATATATATATATATATATATATATATAGCATAATTATAACGATGCATGCATGCGTGCAGGTAGCTCAAAGCATGCTTAACTTGAATAATCAGTAACCTGAATGGTCACAGGGTCTTGACCGGATTAGTATATATAATTTATAAAGTATCGATACTATATTATATTACCCCTACTGTCGTTAAAGTTTTTGTTGCTTTCGAGGATATCGGATAGCGATGTAGAGGTAATTAAGGATTAAAATTTGAACATTTGAACCTCCAGGTTATATTGAATTAACGAGTTAAGGATTGTGATCACTTATCACTTCCGCGTAGGTAACAATAATTATATTTATTGTATTTTATAATATTTTTTAAACGAAACAACCCGAGTAAATCACATCCTGGTCATATATTCCACTGTTTTTGAAATGCGTTGTACAGTAATAATAAACTAATGTCATTTAATACAGAATTTGGTATATCGAAACTCTGCTTGAAAATATCGAGAAAATCAAGAGGCTTACTTGACTGAACGAGTTTTATTAAGCTGATATAACTCGGTTTAAATGTTCTATTTTTTTATTATTATTCAGAATTTATTTATTATATTTTTTATTAATAAATAAAATAAATAAGAAACCCATAAAGAAAGAAGAAAGAGAGAAGGTGGTAGAAATCATTCCTCTCTCTGACTGATACCGGAAAAATGTTTTTCAGAGTAGGGGTCTGAATCAGAACCACGGTCAGTACTGTACAAATTTAATACCTGTCTTTTCTATACGTTTCTCATTATTAAGTAATATGAATCTATTGACAACGCCTTATAAGATGACATGAATCCGTCGTCAACGGATATTACGGATACGCATTTAACACCGTCATGTGAATGTAATGATACTATGTTTCGTGTTAAATTTTAGCAGTTCTATTCAACATTCAGTAAATTCATATTTTAACAATAAGATTAATGAAAAATTTTATTATTCCTGTAAAGGTAAAATGTTAATTAATCGCTGTTTAAAATTTAATGGCGATGTTTTGTTGAGATCATTGTATGTTTTTTGTTGGTGTATTGTTTTAGTTTGAGTCTTTGACGTGATAATTATGTTTTGTACAGTGTACGATCAGTTGTTCCAATAAATTATTATTATATTACTAATTATACTATACTATATATATACTATACTATATTATATAAAAAAATACTATATTGTGATTTAGTTAGATTGTTTTTGCAGCTGTTTCTATTTGCTTCATTATAGCTAGGCTCTCATTTGTTTCTTCTCCTATAATATGTATTTTCAGTCTCTGAAAGATTTAATAAAATAACCATGTTAAAAAGGTAGAGTTAGCTATTATATATACAAATTACCAACCGTATGATATACAGATTGTGGCATAATTGTATCGTTACTATAAACAAGCAGTGGTTGTTTGTTTCACAGAAGAGGCAATGACAGAAGACTTTACGCAGTGGGAAATATTTGGCCTGGTGGTTGCCTACACATCGGCGTGCATTTTATTGATACTCCTACTATGGGCCTTGACGTTGTTCATCCAGAGAACCGTGTTCGGGGCGCAAACCAGTAACACCCTCATGCAAGGCAAAGTGGTGCTCGTCACCGGTGCCAACTCAGGTAATTAGTGACGCCACTGAACTTGTGTGCTAGGAACGGAAATTTGAATATGTCTTGATTTTACCTAAAATACTTAAATAAGCTATGCTTCTTGTTCGAGACATTATAAATATAAATGATATATATATTATATTTTTTTATGTGAGGCACTACTAGATAGCCTGGGCATAAGACGAACTCAGCAGTGCCTTATTTTTTATGTTTACATTTTATTTTTATCTTTATTCTATATTTTTTTCGTGCGAGCTATTTCTCGCGTATATACCTACATGATGATATCTAGTATATGCAGAAAGCACAATGCAATGGGCAAACATATAAAGAGACTTAACGATCGAGTATTATGTACTATATAAAACTATTATATATATATGTAGCTGTGTTCTGTGTTCACATGCAGAGATCATGGCATTATTCACATTATTATAATATTATTATCACTGCATTGTGTACTTTATTCTTTAGTTGCAAGAGTCAAAATATATTTTGGTAGAAACGATGTCACAAACGTACTATAATAACATTGGTGTTAAAAGTCATTGTAATTATTTTATATTAAATTTGTAGTATTAAGATTAAAATTTATTCTGGTTGTAGCCGGAAAAAACGATGGTATTTCAGTTTCCTCATACTTTTTATTTATTTATTCATTGTACATTCAGCCTCAAGGGCTGAGGCTATTTAGGGATTTCAGATTCAGATTTCAGATTTTTTATTAAGTTCTGTGACATACATGTATGTTTAGAACAAGTCAATTTAATCCCTCTTTAGCCATAGAATTTTACATAGTTAATGAAAATATTAATATTAATAAATATTAATAAATATTAAAATATTTAATGTATTTGGAACTCACTTTTTTTTTCAACCCTTCCTTCAGCAATTGAATTGAAAATTTTGAAATGTTTTATATTTTCTTTCAATATTTAAAATAAAAAATATGTAAATCTACGTACAGTGCAGCTTGTTTAAAAAATCTTGACATTATTTTAAGAAAAAATGTTATTTCACAATGACAAGAGCTGCAGCCTAATGTGTCTTGGTAAATATTTAATGGCAGGAGGAGTCTAGAACATTACGAAAGCTGCTTGAAAAGCAATAAGCGTATTCGTGCACATGGTGTTGGAGCTGCACCGAGTCACCATGCACCTCAAATAGATGCTGTATCTAATAGCATTTAAGATGCTGAAATATTCTATTGATGAAGCAGGACTGCATGCCGAGTCGTAACTTTTGAACCGACATTAATTACAACAAAAGTAAATTAATTAAATGTAACATATTGATTTATTTATCGAAGAACATAAAATTAAGCTTATATATCACTCTTATTAGCTAGTAGCTAGCAATGTGTGCAGCAATAATTATATTTAGATCTTTACAGTAAAACACTACACATATTTAAGTAGACAATATTTAAACAGCATCCGCACATCATTAAATTCGGTCATTATATTCTTATTGCTATTACCAGTTCAATTAATGGGCGTGTTTAAAAAAATTATTCAATAAGAAAAAAATAATCTATACATAGGTTACATACATGTGTTTATTTTTTTTTTTTTTTATTCACTCAAGTATACAAAAAAAAACATACTGTATAATGATATATTATATATATTATTGCAAGTTATTATGGTAGTAATGCTATATAATATATATATATATATATATATATATATATATATATATATATATATATATATATATATATATATATATATATATATATATATATATCAGATCAAACGGGTTTAAATCCAAGCCCAACTGGAATTAAATTTTTAAGCCTCAGTTACATCACCAAAAAAATTTTTCAGACCACTTTTGAACCTGGATTTGGAAAGACAAGTATAGTTAACTTTCCAAATCCAGGTTCAAAAGTGGTCTGAAATTTTTTTTGTTGGTGTAACTGAGGCTTAAAAATTGAATTCCAGTTGGGCTTGGATTTAAACCCTTTTGATCTGCGGCGACTCATATAATATATACTGTATATAATAATAATATACTAATACTGTCATGTGTATATCTGTCATGTGTCATCTGCATTTAAGTACAAACTTTCTTTTATGAGCCAACTATATATGCCATGGCGGCAATGGCGCTAATTTATACTAAAATTAAGAAAGTATATCCCCTACAATTAAATTAAACCTTTGTGTGAAATTCATAAAAAAAATGATAAAATTGTTCATTCTATGTGGTCAAAATTTAAACCAAGTAATTTGTAAATTTTTATTTCTTAATCTTCTTCGTATCAGTTTTCTAATCGCACGATAGACGACATGCATGCATTGCACAGGAAATGTCACAATTAACGCACCATATTATAAACATGAGCCTCTCCTGTATCAAAAGGAATATAGTTTATGTAATTTATAACTTTTAAAAGGATGGTTAGCGACCACAATCGATTCCACGGGAGGCCTGGCCTCTGCTACTAAACGTTATATATATGCATAGTTTGTGTCAGAAAAGTGGGCACTCCAATTATGGCATACGAGATTATGTCATAAAGAGAAAAACATCTTAAATGCATGATGCATGGCTGTATGCTGAATTATTCCAAAACTATAATAAATTCTTTTAATATATTATATTAATGCTTGCATAAAATTATAAATTAATAATTATTTAATGAATTGATGAGAACTGTATAATTATAATAAGTGCACTTAAGTTTTCCAACCATTTCCCTAAAAGACCACCCCCCCTCCCTTCCCCGCCTCCTGCACTTGCCCCACAAAAAATAAACTCCCTGAGCTCGAAGTACACGGTGGGGTTAGGTAGACATCCTAACACAAGACATCCTTCGCCTTGACTATAGCAAGCATTAATTTCACTACAAGTATAATTATATAATATATGGCTTCTACACTATATATTGCTAATATAAATCCAGGTTTAGAATGTATTAATGAAAATTACACAATATATGAAGGAATGACGAGGTTGTTGTGTTTTCTGCAGGTATTGGAAAGGAGACTGCCCGAGAGCTGGCGCGACGTGGGGCACGCGTGATCATGGCCTGCCGGACCAGGAGCACCGCTGTGACCGCCAGAGGTGAGTGGTAATATATACGGTTTTGGAGACTGCATGGTGGCGTGCAGTTAGCTTGGAGCTCCATCAACGATGCAATATACGCTTATTCTTTTCTTATCTAACCACTTCCGTTTCTCCTTTTATAATATTTCATGATAATATAAGAAATTATAGTTAATTAAGAATCAACAATGTCACCTCGAGACAAGCAGGCATGGCAAATGAGTCTTTAATTTTTAAAATTGTTTTTAATTACCATGACTTCCACCAACCAAAATTCAGGTGTTTCGTAAATTTTAAAAATTAAAGTAATAATACTTTCATCTCATAAAAAATTATTTCTTTCTAACTTAACTGCATGCAAGCAAATTATATAATAGCTTGCTCAATTTGTGGTGAAATGAAATAAATCCAGCACTCCACTTATCGTTTTGTGATTCACTATTAAGAGTATTAAGTCATAATATTATAGCTAGCATAGCTTTGGATGTCAGCTGATGCATGAGCTTTGCTTTAAACAGTCAGCAAAATAAAGCGATCATACATGACATGTGTTTGGTATGTACATATATACATATAATGTTATACATTTAAAACTTGTATGAGTATGGAAATGCTGATTTTTATTTTAGTGTCGATTTTTGTAGCATCTTATTAACCTTACCCACTCTCGTTTTACAAGAATTAATATATTTGTAATGCTTTATTTATGTTTATAGGTTAACTGATTAAAAAAAAAAAAGTGGGAGGGACCTTGCTCAAAATAAGGCCTATGTTAATTTTGTTATAAAGTCATAAAGTGCAGGGGAATTAATTAAGGTCCTCTACAACAGTACTTAAAATCCAAAATTTCGGGACGAACCTCGTCAGCCACCTGTATGTATGTATATATATATATATATATATATATATATAGTCTCCTTTCTCCCTGCATCCAATGGATAAACGCAATATCCCACTATTATATACTCAGTATACTAGTATACTCTATAATCTCTGTATATAATTTAAGTTTCATATAAGTTATCGAAAGCATATCGCTATCGAGAGATCATTTTGTGGATAAATAGAGATTATTTTTGTGCTCTCTATAGATAATTATTATATTGTTATAACATTTTAATATTCATACATATACCAAAAACTGAAATGTTACTTCCCTCTACTTCAATAATGCATAATTATATTATATGACTACAATACATATAATATTGACTTAATTGATATTATTATAATATCGACTGTGTTCGTTATTGCGTGAACTTATATCCACCGCATCAACCGCATGTGCACGAGTCTTACGTGTGTACCATGTGTCAGGTCCTCAGTATAACTGCGTTATTTGCCTCATATGTGAGGATACATTCTGTACTTTAATTAAAATCTTCCAAATCTTGTGAGTGATGTCATCATTAATAATAAGCCCTCCTGCTGGTACTGGGCATTCATGCACATACGGTATATAATCTAGTAATAGCTAGCACAATTTGTCAGACGAAACATGCACGGACAACTTTCACGTTACATCCTCTGTTGGGTTAAATGTTTATATCTTCTAATCTACTCTCGTAATGATTATGCAATGAAAACAAAAGCACGTAAAACAATACCAAAAATTAAAAGAGAAATTTTTAATAGAGGTTATAATTATATTATAATGTATTAATATTATCACATCAACAGCAAAATCTTTTAGAAAAAATTGTTTTAACACACGCAAGTTAATTTTATTGTACTTACAATGAATAGATTAACACATTGTGGGGAGTCGAAAATTGCCTTTTGTGTAGACTGTGTTTAATTCTATATATATTATAATATTGAATATTGCATGAAAGTAAGTAAAGTTTTTTTTTATGTGTTTATTCATTCATATAAGTAAAACATATATATTACAAGTTAGAAATAGAAAAGTTAGTTTCTTTTCTTATCTCGATCACTTCGTTGATAATGGGAATTGTTTACAAAAAGCGATTTCCCCCATAATATAAAATATATGTGATTATAATGATTTATGATGTGAAATATCACGCTCTTTTTTTTATAATGTATTAGGGGCAACAAAATGTATGTACCAAAGGGCGGACTCACTGCTGAGGATGAGGCGATTCACAATGCTATAAAATGTCCAGAAATACAGAAGAGTTTTGTGTTACCCCCCTTTCCTCTAGAGCAGTTCCAGATTTAATTTTGCGGGATACTTTAATTAAGATAGAGATAATAGCCCAATGCTAAAAAAATCCCATTCATGAAAATTATGAAAAAGATTTAAAATGTTCTCCTTTACATACCTTATCAGTAGGTAAAATATCAGGTATATAAAAACGAGCTAGTTTTCTAGTTATTAATTTTTAAAGTTGACTAATTTAACATGGAATTTCCATTTCTCCATGTTAAATTAGTGAACTTTAAAAATTAATAACTCAAAAACTAGCTCGTTTTTGTGTACCTGATATTTTACCTGCTGATAAGGTATGTTAAGGAGAACATTTAATTTTTTTTTTTCATAATTTTTATGAAGGGAATGGGATTTTTATTAACATTGGGCGTGTTATCTCTACCTTATGTTTTACATATAAGAAAACAATTACATTTTCTTATTTTCAATAAATTTAACAATTAAATAAGCTATTATTTTTAACAATACATAATTAATATAATTAACTTATTATCTTATTAAGTATTTACAACAGTAGTAAAAGCGAGCTAAAATGCATGCTAAGGTAGGTGCATGGTAGCGGACAGGCTTCGAGCGAGCGATTTTCGCCACGCCAGCACAGAGACCACGTAGTATTCAGACAGACAGACAGACAGACAGACAGACAGACAGACAGACAGACAGACAGACAGACAGACAGACAGACAGACAGACAGACAGACAGACAGACAGACAGACAGACAGACAGACAGACAGACAGACAGACAGACAGACAGACAGACAGACAGACAGACAGACAGACAGACAGACAGACAGACAGACAGACAGACAGACAGACAGACAGACAGACAGACAGACAGACAGACAGACAGACAGACAGACAGACAGACAGACAGACAGACAGACAGACAGACAGACAGACAGACAGACAGACAGACAGACAGACAGACAGACAGACAGACAGACAGACAGACAGACAGACAGACAGACAGACAGACAGACAGACAGACAGACAGACAGACAGACAGACAGACAGACAGACAGACAGACAGACAGACAGACAGACAGACAGACAGACAGACAGACAGACAGACAGACAGACAGACAGACAGACGGTAGTATTAGGCGCGTACTGCGCGTAGAAATGTGTAGCACGTGTGATCTTTAAAAAGGTAAACACCGTACGTGTGCCACATGATGTGTGTGGGCGAGACAAGTTTATAGCAAAAATTCTAATTAATTTTCTTTTGAATATCCGGAAATTTAAAATTTTTTAATACATTAATTTCATGACACCATATAATAAGTCTTAAAAAAGGCTGGCAGGCTATTTTAAGACTTAATTACTATTACTAATGTTAAGGACTGGATGTATACGTATTACGTACTGTGGTAACGTGCAATTTCAGAATTATTTAGAAGCATTAGTGCTAATGAACGAGTGCGCGATAGACGTGATTATATTAATATAGAAACTACTCTATATCTATATAATAATAAAATATCATCCTTGTAAGTATACGTATTGCCAAATGACAAAAATGACATTAATTTAATTGTTTTTCGCAGGTTAATTTTAATGTTGGTTAATTTGGAATTTAAATATTTGTGATATTTTCAAAACTGAATTATAGAAGAATTGAAGGCATTTGTGTAAACTGTGAACATTTTTGAGTCGGAAACTCAGCAATAATTTTTTGTGCATGTAGTTACATTTCAACTTCACTGCAAGATTGTTAAGGCCTTATATTATATTATGTCCAAGTACAATCAAGGTGTATAGAGGTTGATAAACCTCTATACACCTTGAGTACAATAAGGAAATCAAATGCTCATTCAGGTAGGGTTTTTTTTTTACGTACTGGCTGGAGGATTTGCAGAGCGCGACTTTTTGGAAGGCAGTTATGAGGCGAACATGCAATCACAGCAGGTCACTCATTCTGAGTTTGCGACCTGCCTATATATTATATCTATATGCTATGATGTGAGTATGTACTGGCGGATTGTAGTACTTGACTGTAAAGCCAAGTATGAGGCGAGCAGGTCACTCCTTTTCAGCCTCTTTTGAGCGCAAAAAAACTTTTGCAAAGGTTACGTTGGGATGCTGTGTGTGTGTGACATATAACAGCCCTGATATGATATGAGCTGATCGAGTATAAAAAAAAAAAATCAAAGCTGATGAAATATAATTACAAGGAAATTTTAAACTGTTCGTTTAATCATCATTGATCACTTAACGCTCTCGAGTACAGACAGGTCAAGACAGGTGCCAGCTTATCTTGCTTTAATAATTTTTTAATTAAAACTTTTAACAATTATTGTTAAATTTCACGAATATTTCGCAAAGTTTCGCGTGAATTTTGTAGCTCTGCACCTAAAGGTGTATTTTTCTGAGTTAATCGAAGGTGTTTGTCAGGTAAGGCCTTCGTTAAACGACGCGTTCTCTCTAAATTTTTATTTTTTTTTTCCTGGAGAAACTATGTGAGATAATTTTTTTGGATTTCGGTTTCATATAGAGGATAATGACTGTAGAACTTTTTTTCACTAAATATTAACTCATTAATTTAATATGTTGTCTTTTTTGTGGTAGACCCACTATTTTGAGCGTGGCAGCAAGTAGGCTGTTGCGAGCGCACAACTAAGTAAGTGTTCGCCAGCACCGAGATCATGAGACCACGTACCACAAACGATTGACAGACGGGAGAATTAGGCGCGCAGAAACGTGTAGCATAATATATATGTAACTTTAAACCATTCCAGAAAGTCGCGTGAGCAGCTAGCGTACTTGTCACATGATGTATGTGAAAGAGAGAAGTTGATGGCATACATTTTAATTAAATTTCTTTAGAATTTCCAGAAATCTCCAATGTAATAAAAGTCGTTGTTACTCGACACCATTATTGTATTTATTGTATATTATATACGATTTTTTTTCCGAGGAAATGTCACCTTCACGGAAATAAAGTTTAGTGAAGTTGTAGTTTTCAGGAAAAAAATTGTTCAATAAAGAAAACAAATAAATGTATCCTGTAAAATCAGCTAACACATTTTTTGACATCATTAATATATATATATATATATATATATGTATATATATATATATATATATATATATATATATATATATATATATATATATATATATATATATATATATATATATATATATATATATATATATATATATATATATATAATACATAGCAAGTGAAATTTAACGTTGAATAGCCCTGAATTAAAATTTGTGATATAAATTTTTGATGTTTTCATTACTGAATTAAGTAAATTGACTGCATTTGGAAACAATTTTGAGTTAGCGTTCGGAACCTAGCTTGTTATTTTTACCTTGAAAATTATGCGTTGTTGAATTTTTCTACATTTAGGCAGCTATTTTTAGTATTTTTCTAGCACTTAGTGCAGTGCGCGACTTTTTGATAGCCTGTATGAGGCGAGCAGCAATCGCAGCAGGTTCACAGGTTGCTCATACGCTGAGTTTATGATCATATCTGTCTATATGCTATGACGTGTACACTTGTGTTGTGTTTACTGGCGGATTGTGGTGCCGGTGGTGCGACTGGTGCTTGACTATTATGAAGCCAAGTATGAGGCGAGCAGGCAGTCGCAGCAAGTCACTCCTGCATTGCATCGATCGTTCGTTCACTGGAGCCTCCGTGGCATCATTGTAATTTTGCATTGCAGAACCACTTTTTAAGGGGGAGGGGGGCGGGGGATAAAAAAGCATGTCGTACAGTTTTGTCCATTAAATAAAAGTATAATAAGCTAGTATTATAGAAAAGGAAGATATAATTTATTTTTAACGTAATTCATCGTTAGTCACATTATCACTGCGTGTGAATTAGCTTAAATTAGGGTTATCGTTGTTTTACAGAGCTGAGTGTACATGATGCGCTCGATGGCGAACAAATATATAGCTTTTTTAGTGTAGTATATGCCACACCGCTCGCTTTCCAGTAAAATGAACTTTTATCGGTCCATATATAGTTGTTCCTGTGCTGAGTTTGTTGGCCTAGTACTGTGCTAATTTAACACTGTACAGTACCAATCTAAAACATTTTTGACACCCTGTGTTTACTGGGTTCAAGTGCCCCGCGCCTGCATGTTCGGCGCGTTCGCGGATCGAAGCTAGACGCCTTTCTCCGACATGGCAAGCGATATTATTAGTATTACACCGCAAGCAGGAATTGATACAATTGGGAGGAATACATGCAGCAAAGTTGCTTGGAGATTTTCTAAGCATAATAATTACATATATTGTATGGAATGTGTCTTTTTTCATTTCTTCCATTTACTAAATATTTTAAAATTTCAGATGAAATTATTGCTGAAACTGGAAACAAAAATGTGGAAATTCGCTCGTTAGATTTGGGATCGCAGAAATCAGTTCGCAACTTTTGCAGTGAATTCTTGAAGCGCGAAACCCAGCTCGACGTGTTGATTCATAACGCGGCCACGGCAAACGTTTTCCACAAATCAAAATCGTCAGACGGGCTTGAGCTGACGATGGCAACCAATCATTTTGGACCATTCCTCATGACACATCTGCTTATTGGTAAGTTCTTGCTTTTGTTTCCTCGGTTGTGAAACCTAAAAATAAAAATCTTATCATATTGTATTGAAACTACTATATAATATTAAAAAAAATATACATAATAATTTGTGAAGAAGACCATCATTATATTTTATGTAGTATGTAGGACCCATGCACGTATATACAAGCAATTTTCGTCGTTATCAAATCTGTGGAATTGCAACAGCGATATGTGATGTGATTGTAATAACACGGCTGGCTGAGTGGTAGAAAGTGAGAGAGGTCATGCGGAGGTCATTACGTGACCGCAGATAATAACGGATTACCACTGACAAGAATGTACCGAAATTTCAAAGAAACAGCTATTATATTTATTTTCTTTACATCATTAAAAAATAAATCTTTATATTGCTCATCTTCAAGTGCATTTTCTTCATTTATAGTTTTAATGCATTTTTTGTTTTCTTTTTAATCAAAATTTATTGCATAAGCTACAAACGTTTCTTTTTTTAATATTTTAGTTTAATGATTTTGCTACCTTTTTCTTTAAATAAATATTGCACATATTTATGCTTGATTGAAAAGTTTTGAAAAAAAATTATAATTAAATTTTGTCTTATTACATTACTATGAAAAAATTAATAGTCTTTATTGGTATTCTATAATTATTTTATTCGACTTCATGCATTATATACTGTACATTCTACGTGCAGGGGGCCTTAAGTGGCTGCTCAAGAGTTTTTTTCTTTATATAAACTATTTAGAGACTAAAAACAATCACTTCATAATATAGACAAACTAGAGCCTAAGAACCATATAGACTATATAGAAAGTGATAAATAATAGAGTCCGATAACTTTCTTGATGCCATCACTGTTTTTGAGCTTCATTGTTGGAAATGGTTCCAGTAAATTATCATGTTGGCACTCCATTTTCCCAGGCTCATCAGACTGACCATTGACCAGCATTCTGATGTAACAGGGTTCAATTAAGAGAAAAGAATCAATGAATTGATTCGAAAGGACACAACTTATAAATATAACTGTCATTATATATATAATTATGTGTCATATTATATTAAGAATGTGTTTTAGGTAGTTCCGTACCATTTATTTTCAATAAATTCACTTGCGACTTAATAATGAGGGCTTATTTTAATTTTTCAGATTTGCTGAAGAAGTCTGCTCCAAGCAGGATTGTCGTGGTCGCGTCTAAGGCATACCGGCTGGCAAATCTGGACCTTGATAATTTGAACCCGGCGAACAAACTACCTGCTTACCTGTACGCACTCTCTAAGTACGCCAATATTGTCTTTACCCACGAGCTGGCCAGGCGCCTTGAAGGCACAGGTGAGTGATTGCAACACATGAGACACTGTTCCTTATTCTTCCCCCTAATCTCTTATTTACACTAGCTGTTAATGCTTACATATGTTCTTGACATTGACCATAGGAACTTAACAACTCTTACGTTCCTTTTCCTCTATCATAAAAAGCTGTAAGGGTCAGAGTGATATAATTTCAATTCCAGCAAGTCACAACGTTAGGGTATATAAACACAAACATTAAGTGAGTATACTGACATCCTGGACATCAAACATCAAAACAGCTGCATTCATACACGTTTCAATACACATTTCCCGCATTCATAGCTGGGTTAATGAGGTAAGACGTTATATAATATGTATTATACTATAAACTATATATATAAGCCTGTTTACAATTATTAGCTATAATATGTAGGCATACAATTTTTCCTTATAAGAAAATTTTATCTCCATATATACAAACATGATTGTAATGGTGTTGATGTTTTCTTGTATAGAAAAATTGTACCGTATACCAAAGTGGAAATTACAATTTTCTAACATCGCATAGCTAATATGAATATAATGTTAAAATAAGGTAAGGTACATGGCTACCAAGTGACTTCAATATAATTTTGTTGAGCAAATCTGAATACACTTCCCAGTGACTATTGCACATTATAATAACATAATTACTTAAATTAAATATTACGATACAAATTATAGTTTTAAATGATTAATTATATAATTAATAATGTGTAATTATGTGCTATAGTCAAAGACTTGCTATCGTTGCTAATTAATATGATATAGAATTATATCATATTAGAATTATAGATATATTAGAATTAGAATATTATTAGAATTAATTTAATTGTATATAAGATTGTAATTTGTTTTGCACGACGTATTGAAAGATGGAGTCCAATATATTTGTGATGTGTGGTGGAAGTGTACGCATGCATGCGACTCGTCAAACGTCAAACTTGCCATAAATTTATTGAATTAATATGAAATATTAATGTTAATTAAATGTTATAAACATGGTAAAATAGCAGGGATCGGATGCACCCGTTTTTTTCGTGCATCCGAGATGCGCATCCGGATGCAAATTAATTTTTCGTGCATCCATGGATGCGCATCCGGATGCAAATTTATTTTTCATGCATCTGGGATGCGCATCCGGATGCAAATTTATTTTCCATGCATCTGGGATGTGCATCCGGATGCATTAATTTTTTCCCGTGCATCTGGGATGCACGGATGCGGATGCAAGCCCATTTTTGCGCATCCGTGTGCATCTTGCATCTGCATCCGATCTTTGGTTTTTATAATACACTTTGTTTCTTGCAATTTTAAACGACAAGTGGCAAATAAATGTTAAAAAAATGCCTCGTGTTAAAGATTTATTTAGAGGCCATTAGCAAAAAAAAGAGAGAAAAAATATTAAATGGATGCAAATTTATTTTTCGTGCATCCGTGGATGCGCATCCGGATGCAAATTTATTTTTCATGCATCTGGGATGCGCATCCGGATGCATTCATTTTTCCCCGTGCATCTGGGATGCGCATCCGGATGCATTCATTTTTCCCTGTGCATCTGCGGGATGCACGGATGCGGATGCAAGCCCATTTTTGCGCATCCATGTGCATCTTGCATCCGCATCCGATCCCTGTAAAATAGACATAATACACCGGTATATATAGGATATAGGATTATGAACAGACACTAGACATTATACTGTATAAGTAAGTGCCAAATGATAATTGACACATTACGGATAGAGGAGAGGTGTAACTCACCCGTGTAAGGGTGCATCCTAGGGGCGAGGAACAAAAGGAGCCTCCTCTATGGAACCGCCAGTATAACTTTTATACTATTATCTATACTTTTTCCCTCACTTTTTCGGATATATTTCTTATCCTTGATCGATCGTGGTGTCATGTGCTGTCGCAACGCTTGCTACTCCTGTTTTAGTAATTAAAGGGACCACCTTGTGATTATATTTATAATATTGATACAGGAGTGACCGCCAACTGCCTGCACCCCGGCACCATTGACACCGGCATATGGCGCAACGTGCCCTTCCCTCTCAATTGGCCGCTCAAGCTGATCATCAAGTGCTTCTTTAAGGTACCCACGAAAATTAACATTGCTCCATCCATGCCATCTCTTTGAAGGCACCAAATTACCACATACTCCTTGTTACTTTTAATAATGTTCAAGCAATCATTTGATTAATCACAAATATAAATATTATTTACACATGTTTCTAAATAAAATAAATTAAATAGGTTTTGTTAATACTTTGTAAATTACGAGTAAATTGGCTTGTTATTATCAAAAACAAAGTTTTATTGTGATCAAAATTGGATTAACTAAAGGTGCTTTAATATTTATTCTATAAGAAATGGCTGCATGTGTCTTATACATTGCCATGATATTTGACATGGCATTAGCCCAAGGAAAGTAGAGACGCTCTTTACTTTCCTTGGCATAAGTCAGCCAGCCCATTTAATTATAAATATATTATAGTGACTATAGAGCCCATGCTTGCTTGCAGACTGCGGAGCAGGGAGCCCAGACGACCATCCACGTGGCAGTTGCTGACGAGCTGCAGGAAGTCTCCGGCAAGTACTTCCGCGATTGTAAGGTGAGCCCTCGTCACACTAAGGGTGGATTTAAATAAGGGATGGGACGATATGACGGCATCTTTTGTCATTTTTGTCGTGATATATACAATGACATACAGCCATGTTTACAACAGAATTTTTGTTTGGAATGAATTATTATTAATCACTACATGATATCGATACGTCACTTCCCTGTATTTAGGTTGCACTGTCAGTGGGCTAAATATAATATATATATATATATATATATATATATATATATATATATATATATATATATATATATATATATATATATATATATATATATATATATATATATATATATACATGAACATAATACAATATAATTAAATTATTTTCTTTTTATTATACTTAAATATACAAAATTATTTCTATTTTATAAAATTTAAGAACATAAGTCTAAGAAAAGCTATAGTTTTTTTTATGGCTATATATAGCTCAATCGTATTATTTCCTTGATTATATGGCCCTCTGAATTTTTCCTGCCCAAACTCTAACCCCTAGCTATCTTCAAAATACTTATGAAAACGTATACAATTAACACCCCTATATTGAGGCAAAGGTATCGCGGCGTCAATAAAGATGACTAGCAAAGTTTTTTAAAGCAATTGTGTAGTATCCACGTCCTCTGTCACTCTAAAAAAATACCTCGTATAAATGCAGAGCTACCGGTGGGTACTGATGTCATGCTGACGTAATTTGTTTGTAACGCTCCATCTGTCTAGGAGGCTGCTGTGGTCAGCAAAGCCCGCGACCCGGAGACAGGACAGCAACTATGGAAGCGGTGCGAGGAGTTGGTGCAAATGCTGCCCGAGGACCCCAAAATATAGTACTTGAGCTAGGGCATGATGAGAGACGCCGACTAAAGCTTAAACCACAATTGATTTGATTTTGCTCTGAAGCAAAATCAGTTTTGCTTGTTACCTTGTTCATGATTGGCCTTTGGAATTATCTGTAACCAATCATAAAGAAGATAACAAGAAAATTTGGTTTCGTTTTAGAGCAAAAGCAAAATCTTATCAATGAATTGGTATTAGTTTAAACTTTAAGAAGTTCAATCTGCGGTTTATGTCACATTTTTACAGATTCCGATCCTAAATAAATAATACTGTACTAGAAAAGGAAAAAATTCCAGAAACTCGGTGTAATATTTTTTTGGGGAAGTGTTTATATGATTTCTTCAATAATGTACACTGCATGCATAATGTATATGATATATTATTATGATTATACTGTCAGTTTTTATATTTTAGTGAATCCTCCATGTCATAAATTGAAATTATAAAAATATATTTTTGTATCGTCATCTATCATTCAAATCTCCTGATGATGCACAGCTCAGGTGTTTAATGTTATGTAAAAAGTTGCATATTCTTCAGGAGGTATACAGAAATATAATATATGTGCTGCGCGGAACAATGAACATCCATCAGAAAATACTGGATCGAATTTACTTAAGAGCACATTAGAACAAATGTTATCTGTTTTACTGCGATATTGTGGGAGAAAAAAAAAAAAGTAAAAAAAAAAAGCAATATCAATATTTTCACTCAAAATAATATTTAGCTAATCTCATATATATTATAAAATATAGATCCATTTTATTTCGAACTCAATATCCGTCAGAAACTACCATTTACAGTGTTCATGTAATTATTAATATTTTCAAATGTAATATAATAAAGTAGTGTTATACAACTTTGAATATTATTATAATTTTACATCATTCAATCCTTTTAATAATAATATATATATATATATATATATATATATATATATATATATATATATATATATATATACACATTATAATTCTATATTAATTCCTTTGTACCTTATTTGTATATAATATATATTTTTTAAACTATTATATTTTGCAAGTTGTGTACTGTACTGTTTATTCACTTCCTATTGTTTCAAAAAGTGTTTAGGTTATCAAATGGACAACCTGTATAAAAAATGTAATTTATATTTAGATTTAAGGACCTCCAGTTCTTTAATTATTTATTTATTTATTTTTCCCCTTATTTTGCAGCACAATTTTAAGGATTAAAGAATTAAAAAAAGTGCAGAACTGGAGGTTCTCTATCCAAATTTGCAGTACAGAAATTTATGCAGGTTGTCTATTTTTGAAAATCAAATAATTTTTTATTGAAAAACCCAAAAGAAAATTTAATAATTGTACAGCAATCACAGATTCAATTTTAAAGTTAACAAATGAATTTCATGGGAATAAGAATTGCAAAATCACGAAAGATAATTTTATAAATTGTAATATATCATGTTGGACATGTACTGTATGGAATTTTGAAAATTGTACCGAAATAAATATTTAAATATATATTTTAAATAATCCAAACAAATTTTACAAATTCATTTCTTACATATGAAGTTCTTCGGATACAAAATGAATCCAATTAATATATGAGGTTATTTTTTACATAAAGTATAAAAGTATAAACACATATATAGTTCTGTTATTCTTATTATTGCCAATTAATTACTGGCCCTTCAGATCAAAATAGCATTTTTTTCAACGTTATTCAAGTATAGCATATATCAATATATGAAAACAAGAAAATAGAAGTTTCAACTGACTATAAATGATACCTTAATTTCGTAAAAAGTGTAGATAAGCTTTTTGATCCTCAAATTTATACTATTTATTTTTATTATTTTATACAATTATAATATTAGTCTATATTTATGCAAAGAAATTATTCAATTTTGACCTCAATGAAGAAGCTAGTTTAAAGTTTAGTATTCTGCGGTCTCATTCAGCTTTCTCCAGACGCCGCCGTCGGTGACGTGGGGGTCGACGGCCGGGCGATCGAGTCACCAGCGGTGCAGCCTGCGCCAGTGCACGACCGCTCGTACTGTTAGAGGGTCTTCGCTGTAGCGTGTAGCAGTCAATTCAAGGCCAGTAAGGATTTACACCTCATCCTAGCAACCTGTGAGATATTCCCTGCAAGAAATCAATCATAACAACACTTCTATTGAATTTATTTGCGCTGGTAAGAGTACAAGTTTCACTTTCACGATATCCTTGAGGAATTTTTTTCCCCTTCTCATAAAAATATGTAACAAGTTCACTCATTAAATTTTTTGTTATAAGTTTTTTGAAGGTCTAACAAAGAACGATAAAAAGCTGGTTTAATATTTTTGTTCATGACTCTGAAAATATATATTGTGTATAATTATATATATATATATATATATATATATATATATATATATATATTATATATTAATATTATTGTTTTTCCATAAAGAAATATGAAGCAAAACTAAAAACTAAATTCTTGATATTTATGACAATATGTATCGGAGTTGCAGCTGAATCCCGTTATCGATCTTCACAATTTTTTCTCTGATTATATATTAATTAGATTTGCACGTGTTTCCGTAGTGACAAATTATATATTATACAATTAAATTATATTTAATTATATTAAATATTATATAGTTGGTGTACCAAAAGTATCAAATAGGTATATATTTAATTTCAATTTCCAAACCTTTTTGTCCATGCATAATGTTTGGAAAGTTATTTCTCTGTACTTTTCATACATCATAATTATAATCTCTGAGTTAAAAATTAACTTATGAGAATAGGGATCAATATATTATAGATTTTAGAGACAAAAATACGTCTGTCGATCACCAAAGAGCTATATTTTTTTCGTCCAATTTTTTATTGATTCGTAAAACAACCTTACTTAAGGTATAACCTGAGAATTTGTCTGTCAAGGTCAAGAGGCGTGGCTATAGTGGCAACACTGTTTGCATTGGAATACGCATAAATTTTTAGGAGGGGGTGGTGACATCAGTCCTTGAGAACGTTGCCACATTTCTCATCACATATAGGAAACGATCATCGCCACGGTTGAAAATATATGAAAACAATTCAGAAAAATAGTCTAAAAAATTAGGTTTTAGTAAAAAAAAAAAGTAAAAGAATCTGTTGTATAGTTTTTTTGCAATGCTAATTAACAAATTTAACATTGGAAGGATACAAAATTCTCATTTAAATAAATTAATTATAATTAAACCAACGGTTAAAAAATTCCGAAAAAATTCAGAGCTAATTTGACGATTGTTGTGAGTTCACCAAATTAATTTGAAGAAAATCTGTTGTAGCGAATTTTTCGTCCAAATTTCTCAGGTTAAGCCTTAATTAAGCATCGAATTATGATCGAATACTAGCTTCCAGGTTTTGAGAGGGAGGGGGGGAAGGACGTCCCTCCTCTAAAATTTTCACCAAAGTGTTAAGGTAGAGATAATACGGATCAGCTGGTCCAATGCTAAAAAAATCCCATTCATAAAAATTGTGAAAAAAATTTAAAATGTTCTCCTCTACATCCCCTATCAGTGGGTAAAATATCAGGTATACAAAAACGAGCTTGTTTTCGAGTTATTAATTTTTAAAGTTGACTAATTTAACATGGAGAAATAGAACTCCCATGTTAAATTGGTCAACTTTAAAAATTAATAACTCGAAAACTAGCTCGTTTTTGTATACCTGATATTTTACCTACTGATAGGGGATGTAGAGGAGAACACTTTAAATTTTTTTCATAATTTTTATGAATGGGATTTTTTTAGCATTGAGCCAGCTGATCCGTATTATCTCTACCTTAAAAAAAACTCCTCAATCTTTTTAAAAGCGGGAACGTTTTGAAATGTGAATTATTTGTCCTATAAAGTTAATAACTAGCTTCCAATCTATTATAGTCGCTAGAGTATTGATGGGCTGGTTGCAGTCCATTCCAGGGAGTTTTAAATGCTAGCTGGGACGCGAATAAGCAAATGCCGCAATACTGCTTCCATTCATGACATATTAAATATTTTATTCCCACCAGATCCGAACAATTTCTTTCCACAATTAATCTTCAAGCTTATATTGAGATGCGGAGACGCTATTGTTAAGAACAACAAGTACAACAACAATAAAAAAAGTGGGAGCACGATATTTTTTTAACAATGCCGCTTGTGACATCAATAAATCAATATACAGAATAGTTACAACTGTTATTGTTACTAATAATAACAAAATTAACTAATAAAATAAGTATTAACAATACATTGCTATTATTTTAAATTTAAACATTATAGTTAACAAAATTCAGAAAAGAAATCAGAGTAACGTGATTCATATAATTATGTTTGATAAGTATATTTTTGCATTAAAAAAAAATCTACATTTATTGCATTGATAACTTTTAAAAATTTCCATATGTATTTTTATCATAAATATACTTCATAACTTATAAAAGTCCTGCGTTGTTGCAGCACAACTTCTGCACGTGCTTCTCTAGGAACTATGGTATTGGGACTGTTGGTTGCCTACTGGAAGGTGATAGCAGCTCTCCTGTTTGGCGCGGTGCTCTTGGTGCTCGCGTTTGCCGTTTACGTCAGAAATACGAGGGGTGTGTGCACTAGCAGCACCAACATGAAGGGCAAGACCGTTATAGTCACCGGATGCACATCAGGTGAGAGATCGACCCACACTACTGTACTTATTTTGACGATCTAACAACTAATGTGTGATTTTTTTTCCATTACAGGTATCGGCAAGGTGACTGCTAGAGAGCTGGCTAAACGAGGGGCAAAAGTGATAATGGCTTGCAGGACACTGGGAGCAGCCAATGCTATCAGAGGTAATTATTGACAAACCTGAACTGAGTATACTTTATGTTTATTTTGTTCATATAATTATATTAATAATCGTTAATTAATATATATTGTAAAATATACATAGAAGCAATTCTTGATGAGCTTAAACTAATATAGCTCAGCAAAAATCAGAACAACATAATCATATTAAATTAGTAATTATATATCGTAAAAGTAAATTATATAACTTTTACTGAAAAATTGCATGGCCATCTTGAACCTTTGGACCTTTGCTGGTGTTCGATGTAAGATATAATTCTCATTGTAGGTAGCAATCTCACTTTCAGATCATCTGAGGACGCCTGAGGAAGAGATTGGTTGACTTCCGACACGTCGTGAAGAAATAAGCTGTATATATTAAGTGATAGTGACGCACGTACACTTTTATAATTAATTACAGTATAAATATATACTATACGTACAATGAGGTTTACATCATTGCACACCGGCAAAGATAAAAGTTCGAAATAGCTAATTTTTAATGTGAATAAGATGAACACTCAATGCACGCTTAAGTTATTTAGTAATTTCACTATTATTATATTTATAATCTTTCAATAAAAAACGAATTTCCTTCATCAATCCATTGTTGAGATTAGGCCAAGAGTATCAGTCATTTAAAGAGAACGTGGTGTTTTATTATTACATATTAATTTTTTTTTTTTTTTTTGCAAGCATCAGTTGTAAAAGCAATAAGCGAGAAAGATCGACGGAAATATATGATGACTTGCGTGAAATCTTTTCGTTTTCTCATTCGGTAATATGCCTTAATCCTCCGCCGCTACCACATCGTGTTAGTTATATCAGCTAGTCCACAATTAAATTAAACTATAATATTTATATAAGACATTATATAATTATTCTTATTTTTTTTATAATGCTTCTTAAATATTTTATATATATAATAATATAATAGTATAATTATATAATTTTAACAAATTAGTGAAAATATTAAAAACAAAAACAGTTTCTCTGGAAACAATAATGGAGTACCAACCTCAAATCTTTTTATTGCAGAAATGGATAGAGGGTGCAAAAATATGCTATATACTCTGAATTTTTTCAGATTTTTCTGAGACCGGGAAGTATTTTTAAAAAATTATTGAAAGTCCGTTTCATGACGTCACGGGCGTTAATGCCCTATCCTTTTCTTAAGGAGAGGCGCCTCGTGACGTCATAAATATGGACTTTCAATAATTTTTTAAAAATACTTCCCGGTCTCAGAAAAATCTGAAAAAATTCTGAATAGCATATTTTTGCACCCTCTATCCATTTCTGCAATAAAAAAAATTTGAGGTCGGTACTCCATTAGTATATAATTGTGTGGTTATAGCTATTTGCTGTAATACCAATTTATACATAAGTATTATATATTATTATAAATATCGGATCAAGACAGAGAAATTAAAATTTTAATTAAGCTTTCTATCATTTTGTAAGTAGCACAAAAATCAAGGATGGTTATTATATTTACGTTTGTAAAATTATATATATATATATATATATATATATATATATATATATATATATATATATATATATACATATATATATGTATATATATATATATATATATATATATATATATATATATATATATACATATATATATGTATATATATATATATCACATTCAATCATTTCAGATGAAATTGTTTCATCCACTGGAAATCAGCAGGTTGAAGTGCGTCACTTGGACTTGGGATCCCAGCAGTCAGTGCGAGACTTCTGTGCAGATATAATTCGCACACAAGATCGGCTCGATGTCCTGGTACACAATGCTGGCACGGCTGACACGTTTCACAAGAAATTGTCCCCCGACGGCATTGAGCTGACAATGGCCACCAATCATTATGGTCCATTCTTGATGACGCACCTACTCATTGGTTAGTGTTATTTATTTTACTATTACATAAATATATAGGATTTAATTAAAGTATAAAATTAAAATTACGTGAGCCTACGATATATAATGCAAAACAAAATAAATATCATAAATTTGCAATTCAGATAGAGCTATAATCACTGCAATGTTAATTACTAAGGAGGACAAATAAAATAATGAAAGTTAGCTTTTAATTGCTAATTATAAAACAATTCTTGTTATGCATGTACAGTTTCGTCCACATAGTTTGATGTTTACGTATTCCACCAGTCACGCGTACCAGGTATATATATATATTTTTTTTTATTGGTCACTTATTTTACAATCAACCAAGGTTATACACAATAACCTTATTGGTTGAAGATATTTACATGAAAAATATGTTTCTTCAAGACCTAGAATAATTATAACACTAGAAGATTGAATCTTATTTATGATTTAAATTCAAACTAAAACAAAAATGAAATAAAAGTTGACTGATTGACAGATAATTGTTTTCAAATTCTTTCACAAGACACCCAGGGCGGCCAGAGGGCTATAATCTGGGCTAATCCTCTACATTGAACATGAATAGACGATTAGTCCTGTGCAATGCGCACCCTTTTTAGTCGGACCCTTACAAATATAATATAAATAATGTATTACAAGGGTTCTCAAACTCTTTCATCAGGTGGCGAAACCACAAAGATTTGGAAATTCTCCGCAAAGTACTCCACTGATTTTCTTTATGTGATATATGTCAATTATTAATTAAGATGAATAATACATGTGTATATATATATATATAATATATTATGTGTACATAATATGTATAATGTATAATATATATGTGTTCATCTGAGATTTGCGACGTAATATCATAAAAGAGATTTTGATTGTCAATTAATTACTACAATTGATAATTTTAATATTGCTGTAAATAATTTAAAATAAATTTGTTATATATCTCATTAACTGACGTAAAAAAATAGTACACAAAAGTATATATTTAAAAGTATATATATTATATGTCATGTCGAATAAGTTGTTTAATAATTTCGTCTTTTATAGTTTATGAATATCACATTGAAATTTTGAAGATTTATATATAGCGCGATCTTATTAAACCAAACAACTATTTTTTCTTCATGGAATTTTATTTATAAATAAATGAATAAAAATTATTATTTGATTTGAACGTGTGTGCTATGTACAAGTTTATTTTAGTGGTACGTACTTGTAGATCGATATTTTAAAGCTCTTGATGATGACATTTTATAAATTTAAAAAATGCATATTTAAAAAAAAAATGACTCCACTAATTCAAATTATATTTCTTCTAATCTTTATTACCCTTCAATCAAACCGATTTTTTTTTTTTTTTTTTTTTTAATACCAAAGAAACAACTTTATAAATCAATCTTTATATGCAACTTCAGACTCTATTAAATGAGTTTTAATCCGGCCTTAATAATTAATGTAAACTGGTTTAAAAAATCTGTTGATTGCATGTTTTTGGAGTAAAATATGAAATGCATTCATCTTTTTTGGCCATATAATGTTATGCAGAAAGAAAATTTAATTAATTTAATGTGCCAATTGAAATATATATATATATATATATATATATATATATATATATATATATATATATTAAATATATATAACGGAAATCCAACTAGGATTCAAAACATATCAATTTTATTTATCACGAAAACGAAGCTTTTTGATGCACATGGCATCAATAAATAACTACAATTTTTTTTAACATTTTGTAATCCTATATATTTTTAGGTTTGAGGTGTGTCCCCAAAGGTTGATGAGTGAAAAAAGATATAGCATTTTTTTTTTTATTTAACTTCAAAATAACAATATGGGCTTTCTGGTCGAGTATTTGAGAATGCCTGAATTAATTATACTGCATGTGAATGCATTTAAATGTAGACCTATTTTTGGGAAGGCCGGGGGTGCTCCTAGGTGCTTCATAGGATTTAGAAAATTACATGCAGGCTCATACATGTATAGCCAGTATAGCTATCTATATATGCTCATATATGTATAGCCAGTATATAGCTATATATATAATAATATTCTGATTCCTTTTCAATGTTATAATAATGTGTTTTCTCTTCTAGATTTGCTGAAGAAGTCCAAGCCCAGTCGAGTAGTTGTGGTTGCGTCCAGCCTGTATCGTTTGGCATGTCTCAACCTGGACAACCTGAATCCTGTCAACACCTTCCCTGCATATCTCTACTACGTCTCCAAATATGCAAACATAAGCTTCACTCTTGAGCTTGCACGCAGACTTGAAGGCACAGGTAACTCACAATTGTATTATAATACACACACTATATTATAATTATAATTAATAAACATATAATAATCAATTATTATGAACTATGATATATATATATATATATATATATATATATATATATATATATATATATATATATATTACCTGGGATTTCATTGAGAGAATAAAATAATTTTTTTATTATGCATATAATTATGTGTTATGGAAGAAGAATGTTTTCAGAGTATATAATAATTAACATTGTGTAATATTAATTCCATACATGTTTATTGGATTCTAGGTGTCACTGCCAACTGCTTGCACCCAGGCTTGATTGATTCTGGCATTTGGCGCAACGTTCCATTCCCCATGAATCTACCACTGAACCTCATCATCAAAGGTTTCTTCAAGGTAATTAAATTTTGTTGATTAATATTATTCAAATTTGTTAAAATAATTTGTGTGTTGAAATTAATATAGTTAATATCGGGCTCCACCTTCTAAATTTCTGGAAGGTGTCTGAGCATTCACAGTTATTATAGCCATTGATAAACTTTTAATCAACTCACACAAAATCTAGAAAAATGTGGTCACACAGGGTTATCAGATTCCAAGGTTCCTGGAGGCTGGGGCCATTCAGTGAGGCTCTGATTTGGAATACACACTATTAATTTGTTTTCAGAACACCGAGGAGGGAGCTCAAACTACCCTGCACCTTGCCATCTCATCAGAAGTAGAAGGTGTTTCAGGGAAATACTTTTCCGACTGCAAGGTAAAATTTAACTTTATTTACATTGTTTCTGATGAAACCTCTAAAAGAATTTATTACAGCTAGGCGGCAAAAGGAAGCAACTGGTGAATTTTTAATTAAATCAGATGTGGAAGTGGGAGGGGAATTCCACCTTTTTCTTTTAACAAAATTTAAAGAGAGGACTGTGATATTTTTTATTTATTTTTCTGTACATAGCAAGCACCTATTTTTTAAATGATGAATACATATCAATATATGAGCAGTCTACTGGTTGCAAAAACCTCTAAAGACCAAATTTTCAAAAATGGGTTTATTATATAATATTGATACATATTCTTTAAAACACATTTTATTTGGTATAAAAAAATTGGGTTGCAAAAACCTCTTCTTTCCATGCTAAATTGGCTATAAAGCTGAAAGTTGGTTGCAAAAACCTCTACATCCACGGCGGGAACATTTAAAAATCCTTTTTCCAATTTTCAAAAATTCTACAACCCTCAAATATTTTTTGAGAATTTTTTGGTTGATGAATTAAGCTTCCTGGGGGCCACATTAGTATGGTTAGATACCTAATTTGCCAAAAACTTGAAATTCATATTTTTATGGGTTCATGGGCAAAATTTTTAAGTTTTTCCAAAACGGAAAATCTAAGTATCGGACTGTACATTAATGACCTTCCTTAACCCAAATATTTTTTAAAAAAAAATCTCAAAATTTTTTTGACACAGATATGGGCAGATTTTCAAAAAGTTCGCTGCAAAAACCTCTACTTCCATTTTTGAAAATTTCCCTAAATTTGGTTTTTGGTTGAATGGGCAAACTTTTGTTCTGAATCTTATTTTTTTGACCCAATCAACCCCCAATAAAATTTCAAGTTGATATGTCAAGAAATAAGCTTGCTACAGCGGCTACAGTTTTTTGCCCATTACCTAAAAAGTGAAAAACTGGATTTAAAGGTTTTTGCAACCAGTAGACTCATATGAATATAAAAAATTATGGTATAGAAGAATGTAAAAAATATAGGCACATTGGGAATGTTTTTTTTTTTTTTTTTTTTTGTAGGGGACGTAATTTTTGTAAAAAATGATCGAAAATCAAACATACCCTAAGCAAGCAGAAAATTAACTTAATTACAACAAGACATTTTTTTTTTTTTTTCAAATTAGACTTGAATGATTTTTACTGACGTGAGTTAATTAAGAATTAAACTACTTTGCTATCCCACGAGAAAATAAATGCGAATAAATTGTGAATACGAGTGAAAAATTCACACATTTTCCCACATGTTGAAGCCGATTGACGACTCTCTCATGCAGATTGATGCGTCATTCACGCATTTTAACAAATTTTTAATAATTTAACAAAATAAGTGTATTTCAAGCAATTTCGCCCATCTATATTGACATATACTGATTAATATTCACATAGTTGACTAGAGCAACTCCACGCATTTTCACATAAATTGACGTATTTTTAATTTAGTATCAACTTCACCTCTATTGATGCAAATTGAGTTGATTCCACTCGCCCATTTTCATGAATTTTCACGCAGTTTCATCCAATTATGATCCAACATTTTTTATAAAGTCAATTCATGTATACTGACGCACTTTCAGCCAGTTTGATGCAAAGTACGTTCACTCACTTTGAAACTTTTTCATGCACATTCACCTATTTGTCAACCAATTTTTTTCATAAAGTCCCCTCATGCAAATTGACCCATTTTGACATATTTTGACGCATTTTCACCAATTTGCTGACCATTTTTTTTTTCAGAAAGTCCCCTCATGCAAATTGGCACATTTTGACATATTTTGACGCATTTTCACCAATTTGTTGACCATTTTTTTTTTCATAAAGTCCCCTCATGCAAATTGACACATTTTGACATATTTTGACGCATTCTCACCAATTTGCTGACCATTTTTTTTCATAAAGTCCCCTTATGCAAATTGGCACATTTTGACATATTTTGACGCATTTTCACCAATTTGTTGACCATTTTTTTTTCATAAAGTCCCCTCATGCAAATTGACACATTTTGACGCATTTTCACCAATTTGCTGACCTTTTTTTTTTATAAAGTCCCCTCATGCAAATTTACACATTTTGACATATTTTGACGCACTTTCACCCATTTGTTGACCATTTTTTTTTAGTAAAGACCCCTAATGTTTTTTCACGCATTTTCACACATTTTCACGCACTTTGAACTATTTGTTCGACAATTTTTTTTAACAACATCCTTTAGTGCATATTAATGTATTTTAACATATTTTCAGCATCTCTCAGTAGGAAATTTGACGTCCCATGACCAGCAAGTG